>ML800513.1:427987-442600 GCA_009831015.1 Picea engelmannii
GACTAGATTCGACTGGATGGCTGGTCAAAGACCTAGAAATGCCCTAATTAGCCTCTTTTCACACTACAAACTGGTTGAACAATAGCTCGAAGGAATGCTATAAAAAGGCCATGGATACACTTCATTTTTCAAGGAATTCAAAGAAAAGTTATGCTACCATTATTCTCTTGAGGACTCCATCCTTGCCAAGAGTATATTTGCACCATTACATTGGGCAATCCATCTCACCCCTTGAGTGGATTTTCAAAGAGTTCTTTCATCATTTCCATTTTTCTTTGTTGTAAGAAGAGCTTGCTAGTGGGGGTCCAAGAGCCCTCCCTTGGAGGAAGAAGGGACTCATAGTCCCCTTTCTTCTTGGTGTATTGTTTCACTAATAGATCAGCCTCATCATTGGTGACATGGGTCTTATGGTTCTTTTTGTTTCTATGTCCCTATGCTCATGAATTTAGTTGTTATTGCATTTCTTAGTTTAATTCTTAATTGTTGTTTTTTTGTTTTGTTTCCCTAACTCTTTCCCTTGCAGCTGTCCTGCTCAGCAGACCCAACTAAGCTTGCAAGCACCTCTATTTTGCTCAGTAAGCTGGCGGAAGAGGCGCAACAAATCTGATGCAATGTCGATGGCATGGCTACCAATCATATCTCCTCCTAGAATCATGTTGCTGCAACCAATCATGGGAAGAAGAATAACTCCCCATGTGCGTATGTCTCCCCTATCTTCTCTGCAAGATGAACAATATGCTACCACTGCAATTTTATTCTGCTGCAAATGCTATTGATCAACTGAAACATCGATCAAATTCTCAAGAATTATCTACTCTTCCTATGATGATCCTTGGACCTGTTGATGCATCAAACTCGTGCCATACCATAGATCATGAATCAAAAGATATGTCAACAATTAATAGAGAATCATGAACAAAACATCAACCATATACATCATGTGCCATACTGTGTGCCAACCATGCACAACACCCATGTACATCAACCATGTACATCAATATCATACAATATACCATAAGATTTCATCAATGGAGTGTATCCACCATATGCCAAGAACATGTGTCAATTGTGTACCAACCGTATGCCTCTACCAACATGCCAACCATGTGCCTCAAACAAGTGTCATATCACTCATGATATGCCTCTATCATGAACCAAATTCCACAACCATGTATCTCAACCATCAATATATCAACCAAGCATCTCAACTATATCATCCCATACATCATGTACCAACTAAAGTGCATCAACCATGCACCAAACCTCAACAAGATCAACCAAAATCAAGATGTGTTCCCATACATGTATGCCATATCAACCACAAACCATGTGCCAATCACATTGCTAGCTGTTATAGAAAGATTTGCCTCACCCTATGCAAACTTGTACAAAGGGCCTTTTTCCATTTCCCTATGCAGACTTGAAGTCCCTTTTTTCAAATCCCAAATATAAAAACATTATTTTTCCACATATACATGCCCTGCATATAGTACAACATGTGTATAAGAAGGTTGCACCACTACAGCCCATGTACATCGGGATTTGTGCCCAAAATTAAAAAATTGTGTCAGGTTTCCATGTCACGTCACGAGATCCATGATCCTTGACCTTCCACATACTGGAAACATTATGACTCGACCCTTCAGTTCCACTTGAAGGATACAAATAGGCCAAATCCGAGCTATGTAAAAGAGGAGAAGAATTCAACTTTGAGAGAAAAGTTACTCTAGAGAAATTATTCACTTCATATTGAGTCTGCATCCCTTTGTCCTTTTAAGTTTGAACACATTGTTCAGCCTCCAAGCTCTTCCCTACATGATTGAGAACCTCATTGTCTCTCTTATATGAACTTGCCTTTGGTGGAGGATTGAAGTGGTGGAGGCCCAACTAGAAGGAACTTGTTTTCTTGGTTCTGAACTGTGTTGAAACAGAAGTTTGTAATTCATTCACTTCTATTGATTACATTTTAATAGAAATACTCTTTTCTCATCCAATTAATATCTTGTGAATATTTGAATTGTCATTCCATGGGTGTATTTGTTATGAATGTTGATGGATTACTCTATTGAATGTGATAACATTATGTATTATCACCATATGCTTGTGTTTCTTGGTTGTTGAAGACTAGTTGTAGGTGTATTGCTTTGAGTTGTGTTCTCAATAGTGGACTTCATTGAACGTATGGACGAGGTAGGCCTTTTATCTTGTCTTTCTAGCATATTTGTTTATATAGCATACTTGATATTAGAGTTGGTTTCTGCAGCCATTTTCGTCTGTTGTGGTTTTCCCCTAGCCATAGAGATATTTTCCTCGTACAAAATTGGCGACCATACTGGGGAAAGAATGTTTTTTTTCAGGGTTTGGAGTGTTTTTCTCAGATTTCTCTCGTTTATATTAAGTTTCTTTTTGTATGATTCCTTGACATCATCTGTTCACATTAAGTTTGAGTTTCTTAGCCTTCTCCTTATCCTGTTTGTGTTTTGACACATATACGTGGGTTTTTTCTTGACAGTTGCGTACATATGTGTGTTGTCCTTCTGCAAGATGCATATATATGCACTTTTCCCTTGAACAGTGGCATACATCACCCTTTTTTTTTGGTTGTTGGGTATGATGGTTTTTGGGTGGGTTTTGATGATTGATAAGTCTTATTTGGTCTCTGTTATGCTTGTTAAGTGTCTGTGGAATGACATGAAACCTTTCTTTGGTTGAATTTTTGGGTGGTGACTTTCTCATCATCCTTTTCATTTTATTATCCTTACATCTTGGGATATGTGTTTTTCTTCTTGATATCCTACTTGGTTTGTCTCTGTTTACACACAGTAGAGTTTTTATATCAAACTTATGTATAGTCCTTGCATTTCCATTCCTTTATATTGAAAATAAAAAAAATAGTATGCATTTTACATTGTTTGCATTTTTATCTTTAGAGTCCTTATCATTAATCTTAGTACATGTAAAGAAACATTTAATTTTATTTAGAATTTCATAACCGAATTGAGAATTTCATTTTGAAAAGCATATCATTTATTTGGAATTGAAGTTAGGAATTTGCATTGTATTCATATTCATTTATTTTACTTGCTAAGTCATAACATCACTAGTTTCACGACCACACATTTTTTAGTAAGAAAGGCCACTAAAAGTAACACTATAATTTAAAATTGATTAGTAACAATTTTATTTTTCTAGGGTCCACAAACAAGATTAGGATTTAGAGCCTTGGAATAAGATTGTGTGAGTAAACTTTTCCAAGGCTATTAAATCAACATATGTGTCTGACAAAGGGAGTGGAGAAATCCATTGTATAATCGGTAATATCAGGAGGCTCGCATGAGGTCGCGTGAGGTTGGTTCAAGGGATATCCCCCCAATACCTTCTTAACATCAGATATATTTCTAGAGATCTATTCATATATGGGGATCTTTCTAGTACCCTTACCTTTGTGAGAGGCGGTGCTTTCAAGGTTTTGAGCTTTGTTACCCTGCCCATATGGTGGATCTGACTTAGAATTGTTCTCATGTGCATCGGTTATACTGTGGTTTCTTAGTTTATTGACTTAAGTACCACATAGGTTACTTGATAGGTAGCCTGGGTCAGATAAGGGTCGGATAGCACACAACCTTTATGGAGGATTACCTCTCCATGGGGATCTGACTGATTGGTTGTTAATGTAAATTCTAACCTTGTACAATATCTACTGCAAATCGATATTCAGAAAAGAACTGAAAAGATACAATGGCAAATACAAACATTACACAGAGATTTTTCACCTGGAAACCCAAACCGGGAAAACCAACATATATTATATTGATACACATTGTTTTACATTTTTTACAATACAATATACATATAGGAGCCAGCGGCATCCAAAACCCTAACCCAATGACCTGGATTAGTCCAAAACCCTAATTCCTTAATCGGAACTAGAAAACCATCGGCAAAAAACCATGTGCCGAAAACCACCTAATATCATGTGGTCCCGAAAATATGTCGGCCGGAAACTGGCGAAAATATGTCGGCCCAAAAAAAAAAATTTCGGGGGCGCTGCCCCCGAACCCCCGCGCGGGGGGCTCCGCCCCCCTCTTACCCCCCTGCGCGCCCGGCGCAGGTGCTCAAACACTACTACTCGTGCAAAGAATATAACACATACCCAACAGTTAAGCCCACGAGGTCCCTTATAACTGATTCTGATACCTATGATATTTAGCAGAGGATTCTTAGGCCCCTCTTGGGCAAGGCATACCTACTTTAGAGAGGGAGTCCCATTTCAAGCACTTTACCCTATTTGTGTGCATATTGACCATTTGATTATTTTTTGGTGTTCTCTTTGATTACTAGTGGGCCTTAGGATTTGTTTTTTATCTCGATTATTGAGTCATCATGGAGCCAGACCATCTTCCTCGCATATCTCGCTACTTGTTAAAATTACCACCACATTTTGAGTCTTTGCCTTCTAAAAGGCACAAAGTTATCAAACGTGGTACACACCTCCACTTATCAGACTTGTGATCATACAAGGATGAGTACTAAATCAAGTCTTCAAGATATCGGGAGTCCTTCGATTTCCATACCTACTATAGTTAACGGTACCCCTTTGACACCTTCAACCACAATGGTTGTAGTGCCGAAGGCGCCTATCATCACCTCTTCCCGTCCTATAGTGAATACTTAACCTATATCCATGAAACCTTTTGGGTCTCTTTGTCACTCATCGGGCTATAATGTTCAGTCCATCCATATGGCCTCTAGTCCTTTTTCCTACGGTATGTCGAATTTCACATCGCAATTTTCAAACTCCATTCCAGTGGCTGGCACGAATACTAGCATTAGACTTGGGGGAACAACTCTTCCACATACTCCATTCTCGTTTGGTGGTACTCATTTTCCTCAAACAACTCCTACCATTGGAGGCATTCCTCCTTTTAACCCGGGTCTAATCCTGTTACTTCTGGATGGAGTAACCAACCTGGCAGACAAGATACTGCTCACATTCAATCATTCACACCCACCTCCTCTATGTCGATTCCAACCAACACATTTGGAATTATGAATCCACCTTTATCCTTTGGATTCACACCTGAAGGAGATTAGTTTCACACCTTGGGAAACCCTCAACACGAAGCCACTCCAATTGGGGAAAGTTTTAAAACCTTCATCAGAACATTCCTACTGGAATGGTGCCCAACCAACCTCTTATGAATCATCCCAGAGGAAGGTCTTACAATCCCGGACAGGGCCATGGTGCTTACCAGAACCATGGATGGGCTACAATTCCCCAACCACAATCTTTCCATGGAGCTTGGGGCCATATGTCACAACCCCGTCTCCCTTTTCTATCCACACTCAATCTCCTAGACTTGTCTAAGTTAATAAATGACCCTATGCATCATGATCCATCATGTCCCTCCGTCCCCACTAACCTTCCTTTGGATATTCCAAAATTCAAGGGAAGGACTAGTGAGGATCCTAGTGACCTCGTTACCACATTTTACCTGTGGTGCTCTTCGAATTCCCTTAATGATGATTATATTTGATTAAGATTGTTTCAACACACCCTCATGGGGGTTGTCTCAAAATGGTATATCGAGCTACCTAGGGGGGTACACGGCACTTTTAGTCAGTTGATTTTAGTCTTCCTCAATCACTTCCAATTATCGATTTGTTACTATGTTGGCATTGAACATCTGTCGACGTTTCGTCAGGATAGAGCCACTATGTTGGCCCTCGACCAAGTTTTGGAGAACCTTGGTCATGATGAGTCACAGGTGAGTGTTGGGGGGTTGTTGTCCCTCGACCAAGTTTTGGATAACCTTGGTCATGTTTGACCATTTTTCAGACTTCGACAGGTTGATCGAACACAAAGTGCCAAGCGAAGTGGAGATCACGGGATCTCGCCCCCTTTTGTGAGATTTTTGGGATTAGGGTTTATGTAACAGGTATGGGATGTAGGCCCATGGGTTTACTCATGTTTAGGCCCCATTTGTAATGTATAAATAGATATCTAGGTGATGTAAGAAAGTAGTCGAGAGACCTAGTAGAACTGGATTAGTACGAAACTAGAGGCTTTGTGCATACTATGTGTTAGGACTTGCAGAGCTAAGTGCAAGTGATTGTAGGAAGCTTGTGTGCAAACTGTGTAATAAGGCTTTCTCTTATGAACTAACTCAGGGAAGAAGGATCTGGCGAGGTGCACACAGATCTCTTGTCCTATGCGAAGTTGGTTTTGTGGCTCTGTGCATTGAAAGAAGATAATAAAGAGAAGAAGAGTTGGTGGATGTATCCCCACGTAGGGGGTGAACCATGTATATCCTGTGTTGTGATTGCTTTGTGTCATTGATGTGATTTATTCTTAGTGTTTAATATTTATGTATATTAGATGCATCTGATATAGTATCTTAGTGCCTGATAACTTGGATGACTGCTAGATCTGTTGATGTTATGTGCCAAATGGTCAGATATGATTAGATCTTGTTGAATACTGCGTTGTTCTATAATTAGGGTTTTACTTGCGATGTGAGTAATGGTTAAAGACTAATGAATGTTAACTTCTAAGTTCTCTGTTAAATCATTGTGATCACAAATCTGTGTCCCAGCTAGGTTGAAGACACTTGAGTCCTGCAACCCCCCTTGCCTCTACCTCGGGTGAGACTTCATCTACTTCGCAAGTGTTTCCGAAAGGGCCAGTAGTTAGGGTTTTGTTGGTGTGTTTTTGAAGCGTTGAACCCTAGGTTTTCCCCTTGCCAACAAATCGTTCCATTGCCAGGACCTAAAACTGTGATTGTTGGGAACTGAGGAAAAGAGAAATCTATGTGCGTAGATCTGTAGCTATAGTGCGGAGTACTATACTTGAATTGTGAAGCTCTGTGCTAAGAAGAGAAGTTTGGTCTGAAGAAAAGAGGTAATATCTTAAGGATTTTTTCTCTGATAAAGGTAAGATAAGTGGAAATTTTCATTTTGAAAGAATGGATCTAGGAATATTTGATAAATTTTGTCCTAGTCTGAAAAACTAGGGAACGGCTAGAAGAAAGAAGATCTAATATGAATAGATCTAATAAAAATAGTGAAAGATATGTTAACCCTATGCATAGAAAGAATTTTTGGACTAACAAATGGATGCAGGATCCTAGAAATAATTTTTTGTAGGTCTATCACTATGATCCCAGTGCGCAGTACAGGAAAGGTTGGGGATCGTTTAAGAGAAAGAGAAGATAGACATTATGATATAATTGCAGAAGACTGGGACATGTTTCTAAGGAATGCCCTGGTAAAAGTCCAATTTTCCTTTGTTGTAAAGCTACTGGACATGAAGTTTTATATTTCCCTAGAATGATTGAGAAAGTTGAGAAGATGAACATGAGACAAGAAGACCATGAGGAAGGTCAAGAGACTAAGAATATGCTAAAGAACCAGAAAGAATCAGAGGCTATATTATTGTAGATTAAAGAAACACTGAATGGTCACAGAGACATTAGTTTATCAGATACTTTAAAAGAGAAAGAGTGCATAGAAACAAGAATAGGAGGCTTCCACATAGATTGTGTATTGGATGCAGAAACAAAGGTGAACATTATGACAGAAAGTACTTGGGAAATCTTAGGAAGACTTGTTATGATTCCTTCATTGGGAGGAATAGGATTGTTTAAAAGAAAGTTGATAACCCTATGTGGAAGACTTGCCCATGTACCTATGGATTCTCATGGAATATCAACAGAAGAAGAATTCGAGGTCCTTAAGTTTGCTGAGAACAACGCTCCCTTTTCACTTTTGTTAGGAAAGACTTGGATTGAGAGAGATCATATCCGAAGGAGAGAAAAAGAGGAAGCTATAGAACAGAAAAAGAAAGAATTAAGGGATTTCATGGCTAAGAGAATAGCACGCTTAATAAAATAACAAGAGGACAAGTCGAAGCAACTGAGGACCAGAGACTTAGCTATGGAAGTTGAAAGAACACAAGAAGGCTTAAAGAACCTATCCATGCAGGAGAGTAGAGCACCTACTCCACAAACAATAAGAGAAGAAGTATTATCCTCGAACCTTGGGAAAGATCCTCAACAGTGAGAAGTTACTATGCTAAGAAAGGATAAGAACAAGAATGGAAAGAGGAATCCAGAGACGTAGATCACAGGAAATAAAGCTAGAAAGCTCAGTAAGAAGAAATAAAAGCTAGAAAAATTGCAGGAGGTTCCAGAGAGGACTTTGCAGAAGGAAGGCTTTCAAAACTTGAACCTCGCCATAATAGCAGAACATCACCGATTGGTACTTCACCACGGTGAAGAAATATGACCATTGGAGGCATCCCGACCATTAGAACGGCTAGAAACGCAGTTATTTCCAGAATTTTCACCATCGGACCATTGGGACCACGCCATAACGAATGGAATTGTATTGATCAAGGCATTCCTACCCATTGGAGGAGTCTGTTACGACATTGTCTATTTATCCCATTGATCATTGCACCAAGGACACTTTCACGAATTGTGATTATCCGATCCCAAAGAGAACTAATCGCTTTAACGCAGTGATTATTGTAACCTCACCATTTGTTCTGTTACCTTGATTGTTTGTTCACCGACCCAAGATATCTGATCTCGAGCATGTATCTCGGGTGACCTTAGTGCAGTAGAAAAATACTTCGAAGAAATCCTCATAGACCTCATGGCTGAGAAGGTCCTGTCCACAGGAGTAAAGGCCTCGTCGACGAGAGGAGTGCAAGCATCCCCATCGACTGCACGTCAATCTAGGCCCTCCCAAACTGTGACAAAGAAGAGAAGAAATCATTGTGATGACTTGGAAAATGTGAAGCTCATCCCATCAATCCTGCTCGACTATATCCTGCCTCTGGCTGGCGCATTTAGTCATGATAGCGTCCCGAGGGACTTTGACTATACATTGATTACTGAGTAAGTCCCGAAGGGGATACGCGTAGTTGGACTGCAGTTAGGATAGATTATGACATTGAAGATCAGTGACTTCAACTTAGGATACCGCAATAACTATGGCATGCTCGCACCACACAAGTACTTGACCAAGACAATGGGGAAGAAGTCAAAGATAATCCCATAGTTGTGGACTATGGACATTGCGAGGTCCACCATTCTTAATGTGATGAATATCCCACACTTCGAAAAACATCAGGAGGTTAACGTATGCATTAAACTCCTCCTGTCATTCTACAATGGTGGTTACCTGTGGTTGGATTAGTGCATCACAGTAGATCTGACATTGATCCATCGGATCATTGGATTAAGCATGCAAGGACGAGATCCCCATGATGTTTACCCAAGGAAGGCTATAGATCACGCCCTGGCGTAGTGCATAAAAGAAACCTATGGAAATGTAGAGAAAGGGAAGTGGGGCTAAAAGGTATCCTGCATCAAAAATGGCACAGTGTGCCTAGCCTGACAGTTGATCTCTGGTAAGCTCGTCAGGAAGAACAGACCAATGCAGGTCACGGGGTTTTTCATCAACCTTGCTAGAAAATCCATTGAAGGGATGCAAATGAACTGGGTGAGCTACCTCATCAACCAGTTAGAGAAAGATTTTCGCGAAGCTCAGGATCAAGGCTACGAGTTCCATTCCAGTTGGTTGTTGATTCTCATTACCTTCATTACTTGGGAGATGTTGGAAGGAGCGACCTTCCCTGAAATTGAGTCATCTGAACCACTAGATATGAAGTTCACTATGCTATGGTATTCGAGCGACATGGAAAAGAAATGGTAGTCAAATGCGGTGTTCCTCACCTATTATCTACAGCTAAAGAGGTCCATTGAATCCTTCCCTCGCATGACGCCAAACACTTTGCATAGGTTCAGGCCACTTGCGAATTTCCACGTAGACAAGCACTTCATCTATATCATTATGCACGGAGACGAACACAAAGAAGATTTCCAGTCCTATTACAAACTCACAGAGGAGGACATGGAAGAAATAACCAAGGAATGGCCTGCAAAGTTCATTGTACCAGTCGAACAGATAGAACTCTCCGAACCTAACCTCATCAGAAGTCATGTAGTCAATCGTGAAAAATATGATGCACCCAGCAATAGAAGGAAGAAAAATAAGGAAGAGGTACAGGAATTAAGAAACGCATCAAAGGAAACTACACCAGATTCACCTGAAGGAGGAGGAGGTGATGAAGTAGACAAAGACGAGGACCAAGGGGAAGAAAAAAATAGGAACATGGTGAAGTAACACCGCCTAAGGATCCCAGCACGGAGGCTGAGACATCCAAGAAAAGAAAGGGTTACCTGTAGAAACCTTCATCATGAAAGAAGTCAAAAGCCAATAAACCTCCATTTCAGGCTGTGCTCACGGTAGATGATATTGACCTCATCATTGTCGTTGTATCAGATATCTTAGAGGAAATTTTGCAGCGAAGCGAAGCCAAATAGGAGACAATGTTTGGCAGGATCCAGGTGGAGCTCAAAGGGGTACAATAGCCTCTTTATTTGAGCCATGTAGTGTCTACTGCGTCGTTGTCAGCCGGGGACATAGAAGTAGGAGATGGGCCTACCCAGCTATGCATATTAGCAGACTCGATCGAGGCTCACCTTCATCGGGTCTAGGAGGAAAAGGAGCAGGACATAGAGGCATTGAATAAAGAAAAAGAAGAATCCCTAGAGCAACGTCGGATTGTGTAGCAAGAGAAAGATGACCTCTAGGAGAAGTTTGCACAGGATAAAGTGTATATCTAGAAGGAAAAAGAACAGGTGCTCACAATGCATATGGGAGTCAAGGAGGCAGTCACCAGATCACTTCACTCTATACCGGACCTCGCACAGATAGAAGAAGACACAGTGGAGAGTCAAGTGGAGAAGCTCGTTGAAGCTATTCAGCAGCTTCAAGCAAGAGTGGCATAATTGGAACTACAAGTCATGTCAAGCACTCCGCAAGAAGTGTGAGATCAGAGGGAAGAAACTACTCAGAGTGCAGTAGAAAGAATCAAGGCATTGGACTTAGAATGCAAACAATTAAGCAGTCAAAGTGTGCAGACCTACGAGCACCTTGCAGAAGACCCAGAACTAAGGACATTGGATTCACAGATCTTGGAGGCAAAGAAACAAGAAGCGACAGTACAAGCATAGCTGAATCCGTTGTCAGCATTCAAGAGAATGAAAAGGTCCCAAGAACAGTGCACCATTCAGAAATAGGTCCATGCCATCCAGAGTAAATTCATGGAAGTGACCCAGAGGCTACAACCAGTGCAGGATGAATCCTACACCTTTTGAGGATATTGAGGGATAAGGTGCATATCTAGAACAAGTAGTCACCATGGTGGAATAGTGATTGGAAGGACCGGTGACCGAGAAAGTTATTCAGGAGTTCGTAGAGAAGGAAGCTCTGGCAAAGAAGCAGGTCGAAGCAGCTCGAGCCAATCTCTAGGCCTTCGAAGTAGAGTTGCCTAGATCAGAGTGACTCAAGATGAGTCACAGGTGAGTGTTGGGGGCCTGTTGGTCCTCGACCAAATTTTGGAGAACCTTGGTCATGTTTGACCATTTTTGGGACTTCGACAGGCTATTCGAAGATGAAGCACCAGGCGAAGAGGAGATCGCGGGATCTCGCCCATTTTGTGAGTTTTTTTGGATTAGGGTTTATGTAACGGGTATGGGATGTCGTCCCATGGTTTTACTCATGTTTAGGCCCCATTTTTAATGTATAAATAGATATCTAGGCAATGTAAGAAAGTAGTGGAGAGAACTAGTAGAACCGGCTTAGTGCGTAACTAGAGGCTTTGTGCATACTATGTGTTAAGACATGCAGAGCTAAGTGTAAGTGATTGTAGGAAGCTTGTGTGCAAACTATGTAAGAAGGATTTGTGTTGTGTCCTAACTTGGGGAAGGAGGATCTGGTGAGGTGTGCGCAGATCTCCCATCCTATGTGGAGTTGGCTTTATGGATCTGTGCATTGAAAGAAGATAATAAACAGAAGAAGAGTTGGTGGACGTAGCCCCACGCTGTTATTGAACCACATATATCCTGTGTTGTGATTTCTTTATGTCATTGATGTGATTTATGCTTAGTGTTGAATCTGTATGTATGTTAGATGCATCTGATATAGTAGCTTAGTGCTTGATAACTTGGATGACTGCTAGATTTTTTGATGCTATGTGCTAAATGGTCAAATATGCTTAGATCTTGTTGAATACTGCGTTGTTCTGTAATTAGGGTTTTACTTGCGATGTGAGTAAGGATTAAAGACTAATGAATGTTAACTTCTAAGTTCTTTTTTAAAGCATTGTGATCACAGATCTGTGTCCCAGATAGGTTGAAAACACTTGAGTCCTACAACCCCCCCTACCTCTAGCTCGAGTGAGACTTCATTTGCTTTGCAGGTGTTGTCGAAAGGGCCGGTAGTTAGGTTTTGTTGGTGCGTTGTTGAAGCATTGAACCCTGGGTCTGCCTCTATGCCAACACACTCATATATCACATCACATCTAGGAGTGGTGTATATGGAAGAGGTTGATCAAGGCCTACATACCCCCAGAATTCTTGCCAGAATGGTTCCTTAAATCTCTCTTGCCTTATATTTCGAAAGGATGTTTCTACATCTGGGGTCACTTATGAGGAAGAGGCAATTTTTAAAGCCCAATGGTTAGATCTTATATATTCTCAGTCTGGGATGTTGTACGAGATTCTTCCTGACACACCAAGGTCAAAGTATGACCCTAGAAAAAATCCTTGACCTCGTGTCGATGGCATTGTGGGCTCCGTCAATATGAAATCTATAGAATCGGTGACAATCCATTTGAAATACTTGTCTCTAAACTAGTTTGCAGGAGATCCAACTTCGTTTGTGTCCTCCAATCCCACTCAGTTGGCAGATGTACGCTCTGTTCAATCATTGACTAGCATGAATGGTAACCAACAACCAAGAGGGAATAAGAAGAAAGGACGTAATAATAATCATAGGGGTGGGAAGAATAATTATAAATCCAAGGACAATGGTAATAATGAGAAGACGAATAATAATGTTGGTGAGGGCAAGAAAGAAAGGAAGAAGGTGAATTTTCCCTACATTCTTTGTACAAACTATCACCTTACCCATTTATGCCCTAAACTTTTGGAAGATGCGAGGATTTTATCTCTACTGCCCTCCATGTTGACTAATCATTTTCCACATAACCATTGTTATCACTGAAATTTCGTCTGCACATGGCGACAAGAACTCCACATCATCAAAACAACAATGAAGTCATTCATGGCACTGAATTAAGTTCACATCATTCCAGAAGGGTCAAAAACTATACAAAGTAACCAAAAATTGAAGTGCGCTTTACAGCAACTTGATGCGTGCGCACATGCGCGGGACAAAAACGTGTTACTAGCGCATGTGCGCCCGACGCGCGCCTGTCAACACAAAAACCCGCGCATCTGCTAATACGGTGCATTAATTGCATAAGTCGGCCTCCTGACCACCTGTGGACCAGCCCCCAAGATGATTTGACCCTCGAATCAGAGTCGGCTCTGCAAATTCGGCGAGTTAATGACTTAAGTGAACCCTAAACAAGTACGTGTTCACACTTGAAGGTGGTTACATGACCGCGTGGAGAAATGCTATAAATAGCCGTGAGGTTTCACTGTTTTTCCAGAGAATTTGAAGCAAAGTTACGCTATCCAGATGATTCAGAGCTCAGTCTTTGACAAGCAATCCATCAGCGGCCTAACCCAGAGTTCTTTCACCACTCAGTTCAGTTCTATTCATTTTGTAAGGAAAGCATTGTGTTGAGGGCCCCGAAGGACCTTCCGCTGGAGGGAGAGGGAACCCTTGTCTCTGTCTTCAGTGTGTGCTCTGGTTTCGTTAATATACCAAGCCTTGAAACCATTGATGACCCCCTTGTCTTATGTTTGATGTTTTTGTTTATTTCCGCAGTGTTATTTGCTTTCAGTTGATAGTTAGATTGTATTCAGTTTTGTTTTCTGTTAACCCCTTTGCTGCCACAGATGTTCTGCCCTAGTGAACCCAACAGGGCATGCAGAGCGGTCTCCATTTTGCTCACCTAGTGATCTTTTGTCCGCGAACAGACTGGCGACTCCACTGGGGAGTTTAGGTAACAAATTCTCCCTCAATTGGGTTTAATTCGCTTTCATTTTGTTGTTTTTAACTTGCAGGGACTCAAACCGGCTTTCGCCGAACTATTAACCGGTCAATTCATAGTAGAATCGAGGGAATCGGTGATTTTTCTCAAGCGCGCGGGTATTCCACCCCACAGACGCACGCATGCGCTGGGATTAACATTTTTTTCCCGCGCTCACGCGCTTCCGTTTACAGTGACAGTCGCGCATTGGAACAAAAATTTTCATTGTAAGGTTTTGATGTGGGGAAAGTCAGTTTCCTTTTCAAAAAATGATGTATGCATGCTCTAAATACTGCACCACTTAGACCCCTCAACTTATAAAGGGGATAGTCGAACAAACATAGGCACTTAGGAGTATAAAAATCATTTTTCCCTTATTTGCTTTCAGCCACGCGGATGGCTTGTTTTGATTTATAATCTAAGTTGAACATCAAATTGTAATCACATCTAAACTCACATTCGGGACTAGAAATTGCAAGTAACAATCTTGAGTATGCTCTTCTCTCGCGCCCTCAGGCGATCTTGAGAATCAGAAA
>ML800514.1:5265-65912 GCA_009831015.1 Picea engelmannii
AGTTGGTGCTCAATTGTAAATGATGTACAGAACAAAAAAAGACTGCCTATCATTTCGAAGAAGAAGAGGTTTTCTCCCTTTATGGGGTTCCTCGTGAAAATCTGTCTCTGTGTGTATTTTATGTGTGACTGATGATCTTTACTCTTACTGTCCATATTCTATATGATTGGTTGATGACACATGAAGAAATCTTAATAATTGTTTAAAAGGCATAACATTGTTTAAGCTGATAAACAACTGATTCACCCCCCCCTCTCAGTTGTTCTAGTATTTCCAACAATCCACACAAGTGTTACCTCCATCCTCTCGAAGATATTAGGAAAACGATCACGATGGAGAAACTCCTCTAAAATATCCAACAAAGCACAAGCCAAAGACATGAAGTAACCAAAGAAGCTACCAAGAAGACAATTGAGTTAATGGAGCAACACCTTGTACAACTAGCCAAAGTTCACACCATGATCCAAGCATTTATGGCCACCCTAATAAAGGACATGAAGAGGCTCACTGATAAATCAACCTCACATGAAGTTGATCTTGAGGAACTTCTGTACTGAAGGATCATATCACTTGATGTCCTTTACGAAGTTTGTGCTGCATACGTCAAAGGCAAAAGCATGTGAATGAGACAAAACAGTAAATTCAGATTTGCTAACAACTATATTTTATTTTGTCTTTTTCCAACTACTTTCAACTTCCTCCTCATCCTTACACATGTCAATATTTAGTGAGGGGAGCTTAAAGGTTTTGTAACTACTTCTTGTGGAATTAAAAAAGACATTCTCAACATTTTTTGATTTTATATAAGTAAAGGAAGAGGCCCATTTTGAAAGGGCTCTTCAAGAATTGTAATATTCACTAAATTATTTTATGAAAGGCTATTGTGTTAACTAAAATTGAGAATCTCTCAGGGACAGTTTTGACAAAGAGAAGAAATTGTGTAAATGGTTTCTTGTTGTGAACTACTTCCAATAGATTGTCTATTGTTTTCATGTGTTGTAAGAATATATTTTTGCTGATAGAATTTTCTTATGCAAATTGATATATTTCTCGCAACTTTGTTATTATTTCTTATATTTTGTCTTGGGAATATGAGTTTCTTATGTATGTGATACTATGACTTAGAATAATCTAGTTATGTATTCACATATATGTGTTGTCCAACTTTTCTAATTCATAACAACTTTCCGAGTGAAGGTATTTGCAGGGATTAGTTTCATTTCTAGCCACTCATTTGGTTACTGTAGAATTCTCCTAGCTAGGATAGGATATATTAGATTTATTTATGCAATTAGTTAGGATACATTCGCATTTCATCTGGATTTAGAAACCATCCAATCACCCCTCATAACTAGTAATGGTAGCCGGGATAGAATCCAGATGGGTATCCTAAACCAAATGGTGCATAGTCTAATTGGGACAGGGTATCAAGGAGTACCCCTTGCTAATGAATGGAAACTATTCCCCCTCAAACATTAGTATAGTATACAATTTCCTCTTTGAGAGACACCCATCAAACCAACCCCAACAGGTGATTCCATTAGCAGGACGGAGGGAGCCCCATATGGCTCATTGGACAACTTTGATGCACCGCTTAGGTGGTGGTCATCCAGTGTCTGATTATGATGATGATTTTTTCAACTAGTTTACCAATCAAATATCAATGATCAAAGATTATCCATATGCTAGGATCAAATTTCATTAGGAACTAGATATTGTTTTTCCCCCAATAACCCATTGGGGACCTATAGGTAAGACATAATGCATATGTTTTTTAATGTTTTTGAATTTTAAATAGGTATATAATGTTTTTGTATGCAATGATAATATTGACAAAACATAATTTGGGTGATGTAGATAAAGGATAAGTTAGACCTTACAATTTCCATCGAAATCATCATCACCATCATTTCAAGGTAGAGATTTCTCAACCAATATGCATATAAGATGATCCAAATGGATTCACACTAGTATATCCATGGGTAGCACATGAATTACGAGAGGTACATAGGAACATTGAGGATTTGAATCTCAATGTTCCTAGGACCTAAATGGAAAACATACCTAAGGATCTATAGAGATCTATGGGAGGATTTCCACCACTGTGGTAGTGGATTTTTTTTATAACCCTAAATTGCACCATAGAGGCATACCTGGCATCAGGCCATCTTACTTGCTATTTTTGCCAAAGCCATCACTGAATAACTCTTCTAAAAAACCATATTTTTGAAGATGTATGCGCCCTGCACCACTATTGTCTGTGTACACATGTTTGCTTCACCTCTACAGCTCGCGTACGTATGCTAGCTACACCATTACAACTTGCATATGCTCACAAAAATTGCAAAAAATAAAAAGTTGCAAAGGGATACAATCTTTTGGGTAGTTTCCTAACCAATTGACTGCCCATAGTCAGTCACCCAACCAAATAAATATCTTTTTGGCATATAAAATAAGGTGTTGGGGTTCCATTCCTACAAGAAGTATGAGAGAAAAGAAACTCTTCCCATTTCAGTATTCCCCCTTGCCCCAATTATTTGCAACCACATTGTGAGTTTGAGCCATAATTCCTTATTCCAACCCTTTTTCCTCCATTGCAAACCCTTGCCATTTCCCTAGAGAGAAATGAAGAGGAGAAAGATACGTGGAAGCAGTTGGAGCTTCGTGAAGAGGATCCCAGGACCGAGTTCGAGGAGCAGTTGCCAGTCTCATATTGTAAGTGACTCTGTGAGATTAATATAAAGAAGTACTTTTTCTGTCCTACCAAATGATGTCTTCAATCTTTATGATTTATTTATATTTTTTTATGATACCTAACCCACTAATCAATATATAGAATGCATGCTCGTACTTTCTTGTTTGTCTTTTGGTGAATGCAGGTTGACCTTGGGAGGAGATCTGCAGTCGGGAAACAATGGAGCGCAAATGGATCGACACTAGATGCAGGGTTTAAGGTAAGCCTACCAGATCTCTATACTTTTCATTTTATGCATGATTGTGGGGTACTATCAGGATAGTTGTTAAAAGTAGGATACTTTAGACGGTTAGCTATTCCTACACTTTAGAACCCTAGTGTAGTCCGTAGGGGGTTTTCCTGCTATAGCAGAATTGGTGACCTTACTGGGGAAGCCTCTAGGGTTTTTAGAGGATATTTTGGGTGCTTAATTGGTTTAACTGCCTTTTTGAGTTTCTATAAGTGTTTGAGTCTTTAAGGGATTCTAGTCTTCCATACTAGAACTCCCTGCCTTGTCATCTTGACTTTTTTTTTTCTTTTTTTTAGAAAGTTACAGAGGTGTACGCGACCTGTAGTGGGTCTGCATGCGTACATACACACCTTACCTTTGGACATCCTATGTACATACCAGGTTGTTGAAGTGTCAGTAGCGTGCCTGAGTTGAGAAAATAATTTTTAAAGAAGAGACAATCAACCTCTTCCCTATCAGAAGTCATACTTCTCAGGGGTTTTCTTGATCTCGTTCTGGTCTCTGTTATAATAGTCTGTAGCTTAGGTCTGATCTCAATTTAGCTTTTCTTTATTAAATATTTCTTGTGTTTTCTTTATTAGGGTTTTTAGATGAGTTTGTGAGTGTGTTCTGATCTTCCTGTTTGGTATTGTCAGTGACTCCTTGAGATCTGCGGTGGGCCAAAAGTCATTTCTTGGTCTTGTCTTGTCTCCATTTTTCCCTTTTTTTCTTTAGAAGAAAACAAAAGAATTCATTTTCAAAGTTTCTTGTTTTTAAGCATAAAATAATAATATATATTTTTTCATTTCTTTGTTTGGTAAAAGTAGTTTAGGTTAGTTGCTTTATTTATCAAGGAAAAAGAAAGTTTTCTTAAGTTCTTTAAGTAGCTCATAGTCGAGCGAAATCTTGTTTTAGGTTTTTCTTTTCAAAGATCTGAGAAAAGTAGTTACAAAAAAGTTTGTTTAAAGAGTTTAAATTTGCAAATCTTTATTTGTGAGTAAGAAGTAGTTTTGTTTTCGGTTTCATTTTATGCTCTTCTCTTTTGTCTACTAAAGAACATCACTGGTTTCACTTCCATTCCCTTGACTTAAGAAAAGCCACTAAAATTAACGCTTAATTAAAATTTATTAGACTTTGTGTTTGTAGAGTCCATCAATTCAGTCTAGGCTAGAGCCTTGATTTAGGATTGGAGAGGAAACTCTTCAAGGCTACAAAACAAACATAGGAGTCTATGCTAGGGAGTGCTTAAAATTCCAGTAACCATGAAAGTTATCCGGGACCCCCCTCTAACAAAGGGGCTAATCATGAGGTCACGTACGGAAAGGTAGCAGAGATAACCCCTCCAAAGCCATACCAATCATAGTGGGGAACACATATAGAGGGCTTATCTTGGGATTCCGTTGATCGTATTTTCCGTGGAGCTTCATGGGTCTCGAATCCATTCGAGGTCCTTAGTCATCTTCTAGAACACTTTCTTTCAATACCCTTGATAGGTTTTGGGCTTTATACCTTGCTCATTACAGTCCATCCGACTGTCAACTATACCCGCTTAGTGACTGTTCGCGCGCTGGAAACCTAGTTGCATTTATCTTAGTGACTTACATAGGTGATTGCGGGGGTATACCGCGGTACCTAGGGAAAATATTGGGCCACGCTTTGCAGAGTATACCTGGAGGGTTCTTTTGTTTTCGAGTTACACTTGCATCAGTAAGTTTCTCTAGTGTTGGTTGGTGTAACTGTTCTTCCAACTAGCTAGTGTTCTGCTTGTTTTATCTCATAGGAGATTTTTCTAGTGTGTGTTGGTTTTTAAAAGTAATAAAAATCCCTAGTGTGTCTTTGATCTTCTCACACCATGGAAGATCAGGAGCTCTGTCGGTCGCGGAGGCTTCTTGGCCTACCTCCAATTAATCTAGAGGCAACCCTACCACCGCTAAGGCGAAGACTAGACCAGCAAGGGTCTTTTGAGACGACTGAGCCACATGAAACAGTACCTGACCCATCTCAAAGAGGATAACATTTGATTTCGGATGAACCGACCATTTCTGACCTTGGAGTGGAAGCTCTCAGTCTGTATAACCCTTTGATCACTGATCTATCGACGTTGGTCATCGTACAGGTTTTCCCTTCACAGATAACACATCATGAGCATTAGGTAGTGTCACAAGCAACGATGGAAACAAATGTTGTGACTTCTTCAGGGAGTCCCCATACTCCCTCCATGACTGTCACTATAGGGGGTATTCTTCCTTCTAACCAACCGTCATCGGTCTGGACCACCATGGTCTAGACCGCCTCTACCTCGAGCAGTGGTCTAATACCTTCTATGGCAATGATCACTGCTCCTTTCACCTAGAGCGTGATAGGCCATCCGTTCTCATACGGGCTGCCTAGCTTCGATACAAACTCTGTCCTTTCCTACTCGACTCTGTAGACTTTAGGTCTGGGGGTAGGGAGCTCAAACGATCCTCTGCAAGGATCCATGGGGGGCACTTTAGCTCCCTATAATGCTTTCCCTTACAGAGGGGGCCATATACCTCCTTCGTCCCCTTTGCTTGGCGATGCTCACCAACACTCCGTCGGGTCGAACATAAACTTTAGTTCGTTTGGAGTGGGAATTCAAGGAATTCCTTCTTATAAAATTCTAGTAGGTTCAATGTCATTCACTTTGTTCGGTGCATTTGGAAACAATGCATTCTCATCAGTTTCCATCTCGACCGAGGGAAACCCCGGTTGTGGACAAAAAAATCCTATGGAGGGTATTATTCCTGCATAGGGGGAAAACATAGAAGTTTTGTCCTCACAAGGACCTTGGAATCCATGGCAGGGATAAGTTCCCTCATCAGGGATGCCGACCAGGGGAAACCCCTTCCATAGCCAATGGAAACCCGGGCAAGGCTCAGGACCTATGCCCGTCAGATCGGAAGGGGGAAACCCTTTCCAGAATCCTTGGAATACAACGCAAGCCCAACCCTCTACATACGTCTCAACAAGTGCATAATTCATACGCTGGTCACGGCCATGGTTTTTACCAGAACCCTGGCCAACAACCTAACATTTCTTGGAAACCTGGTACCAGTCAAACTCCAGGCTCCTTTTTCCCTGGTTATAATCAACAACCCAAATTATCGTTTCTGGAAAATTTGCACTTGCCAGACTTGACAAGGTTATTAAACGACCCCATCTATCATGATCCACGTTGGCCTCCTATGCCGAACAAGTTGCCTTCAGACATTCCAAAGTTTGAATCTAAGCCTAATGAAGACCCAGGTGATCGTGTGACTACTTTCCACTTATGGTGCTCGTCCAACTCATTGAGAGACAATTCTGTCCAGTTGCATTTATTTCAACACACTTTGATCGGGAGTGCTGCAAAATGGTACATTGAGCTCGACCTCTCAAGATACTCTACCTTTGGCGAATTGGAAATGGTTTTCTTAAACCATTTTCAATTACCTGTGAGATACGATGCTGACATCGAATTGCTGGCCAACTTTGGGCAAACAAAGGTTCTTGGCCCTTGACCAATTTTTTGGGATAACCTCGGTCATTTTGACCTATTTTGGAACTGCGACAGCTAGTCAAAGAAGGACCTCCAAGTGAAGCATCTCGGTCCACTTTTGGGCCCTATTAGGTTTTTTGGGTTAATGTAATGGGAAAGGGATGTCGACCCGTGGGTTTACCCACACTTAGGCCCACTTTTATATGTATAAATAGATGTCTAGGCAAAGTAAGTAGATGATGGTAGTGCATCTATGTAATGTATGGAAGATGGCTTAGTGCTAATAATTAGATCTATGTGATCGGATGTGGATTGTAAATGCTCTGTGCATGATCATAAGAAGCTTGCAGAGCTAAGTGCAAGTTGTTGTAAGAGGGTTTGTGCTGAAGTGCAAGGAAGAAGGATCTAGCGAGCTGCACATATATTCTGTCCCCTACGAAGAAGGGTTTTGTGCTCTGTGCTATAACTGATGATTGAATATACTAATAAAGAAGAAGAGTTGGTGGACATAGCCCCAGGGAGGGAGTGAACCACATAAATCTGTGTGTAATGCTCTGTGCTTTGATTCATTGTGTTTATCTTTGCTTATGCTATGTGCTTTGTGCTTCTTATATATTTATGATTGTTAGACTTGACATGTATGTGAGTGCTTAGTGTTGATCTGTAAGATCTGATGTGTTTACTGTTGCTAAGTGCTGAAATACTGTAGACCTAAGTGAATATTTTGATGCTCTGTGTTGTCTGCGAAGTAGAGTAAGGGTTGGATATTAATGGTTGATTGATGCTAAGTGCGTTGTAAGTAGAATAATCACATATTTGTGTCCCAGCTAAGGTTGCAGACATCTGAGTCCTGCAACCACCCTTTCCTCTACCTCAGGTGAGACTTCATCTTCTTCACAGGTGTTGTCGAAAGGGTCAGTAGTTAGGGTTTTGTTGGTGTGCTCTTGAGCGTTGAACCCTGGGTCTACCCCTATGCCAAAAAATGGTTCTGTTGTTGGGACCTGAAACTGTGATTGTTGGGAACTAGAGAAGAAGAATATTTGTGCAAAATAAGCTCTATGTGTATATTTGTGCCCTAGTACGCAACATTCTACTTAATCTTGGAAGCTTCGTGCAAGAAAAGAGATCAGATTTGCAAGAAAAGAGATCAGATCTGCAAGAAAAGAGATCAAATCTATGAGAAAAGAGGTTAGATATGCAAGAAAGAGGTAAGATCTGTAAGTTCTATGCTCTGATAAAGGTAAGAATAGTTAAAAGTTTTAGATATGAAAGCTTTGTGCTCTGTAGAAGTAAAATACGTAATTTTTTTTGTTTCTAGAGTATGGATCTAGGTATGTTTGATAGATTTTGTCCTAGCTTGAAAACTAGGGCATTAATAGATGAAATAAAGTTTGACATGAATAGATCTGATAAGAATAATGATAGATATGTTATACCTATGCATAGAAAGAATGTTTTGACTAACAAATGGATGCAGGACCCTAGAAAGAATTTTTTGCAAGCTAACTACCATGATCCTAGTGCGTAGTACATAAGAGGTTGGGGATCATTTAAAAAAAAGAGAGGATTGAACCTATGTTATAGTTGCAGAAGACTGGGACATCTAGCTAAGGAATGTCCTAGTGGAAGATCTAGTTGTCTCTGTTGCAAAGCTTTGGACCATGAAGTATTGGATTTCCCTAGAATGAATGCTAAGCTTGAAAAAATGAATCTACACAAAGAAAACCCTAAGGCAGCCTCAGAGATAGAAGATCCTTAGAAAGAATCAAAGAAAGTATTAATCCAGATGAAAGAAACCCTGACTAAACACCGACATGTCATATTAGCAGAGATATTTAGAGAAAAAGAATGCACCGAAGTAAGGATAGGGGACTTCGACATTGATTGTGTTCTATATGAGGAAACACAGATTAATATCATGATAGAGAGAACGTGGGAAGCTATAGGAAAGCCTACTATGATCCCTTCATTAGGAGGAATAGGTTTCTTTAGAGGAAAATTGGTAAACCTTTGTGGAAGGCTCACTCAGATATCTATGCATGCTCATGGAACTTCGACTGAAGAAGATTTTGAGATTATTAAATTTATTGAGGACAACACCCCATTTACTATGTTACTTGGAAGACCTTGGATTGACAGAGATCAAGTTAGATAGGAAGAAGAAGCAAAATTTTTGGAGAAGAAGAAACAAGAATTAAAATATTTTATGACCAAGAAGATTGCACAGTTGATTGAGGAACATAAGAAGCCCCTTGACACTAGAGACCCCAATGTTGAAGCTGAAAGAATGTCAGAAAGCTCATGGACGACCGAAGCACATGTCCCAGAGAAAGAAGAAATATTACCCCAGAGAGAATTTCAACAACACACGGTGACTATGCTAAAAGAAGATAAAAATTAGAATGGAAAAAGATAGACCGAGTTGAAGATTACAGGGAAGAAGGCTAGAAAATTAAGTAAGAAAAAGATGAAGATTGCAAAGTTACAAGAGATCCCAGGTGGAACACTGCAGAAGGAAAAATCACAAGAATTGAACTTCGCTGAGATATTAGAACAACAACATATGGCACTTCAATAGTGTGAAGCAATATAGCCGTTGAAATGATATACCCATTCGACTTTTTCCAACTGAGAATTCGAAGCCCCAGAACAGTGATTGTATAAAGTGGTCATTGCAATATGATTATTCATCCTAGTGCAGTATCTATGATCATCATGACCTTAATTATTTTTCTCGAGTGTGTATGTCCTACGAGCTCACCGCAGTTGAAGAGTCCGTCACAGAAGTCCTCCTTGATTTAATGACTGAGAGAGTCATGTCAGAAAGAGGAATGTCCACAGGAATCCAAGCATCATCGACAAAAGGAGAAACAACTTCATCATCCACTTCTCAAGCCGGACCGTCTCACCAGGTCGATGAGAAGTGAACGAAACATAAGGATGATATTGCGAACGCTAAACTAATTCCAAGAATTTTTCCCACTTACCTACCCCCCCTGCATGGTGAAATCAACCGTGATAGTGTGCCTCGAGAATTCGAGTATGCTATGGTTAATGCGTACCTACCGAAAGGGGTGCACGCAGTTCGTGCCAATCAGGACAAGATCACAACATTGAAATTCAGAGACTTCAACCTCGGTGACAGGAAAGTCTATAGTATGCTTGCTCCACACAAGTATCTAATGAATACCAAGGGAAAGAACTCGAAGATCGTCCCACAATATTGGACCCAAAACCTCGCGCAGCCAACATTGTTGAATGTCATGAAGATCTTTCACTTTGGCAGACACTAAGAGGTGAATGCGAGTGTAAAGATGCTTCTGTCTTGCTATCACAGAGGCTACTTGTGTTTGAAGCACCATGTCATGGTGGATCCCACATTGATTAATCATATCACAGGACTCAGCATGCAAGGATCTTATCCACAAGAATTCTAGCCTGGAAAAACCACCGACAGAGCGCTAGAAGTGAAGATCAAAGAAACCTATGGCGATGCCGAGAAAGTCACTTGAGGGTACAAGGTATCCTCTATTCAAAGTGGCGCAGTGCACCTCTCTTGTTAGTTGATTGAAAGAAAGTTAGTCTGGAAGAACATACCAACACAAGTAACTGGCTTCGTTGTTGACCTTACAGGGAAGTGCACCGAGGGTCTTCAGATGAACTGGGCACAATACCTTGTCAATCAACTAGAGATTGATTTCAGAGAAGCACAAGACCAGGGGTATGAGTTCCACTTCAGCTAGCTACTCATACTAATCGCCTTCATCACTTGGGAGCTACCAGAAGGAGCAAATTTTCCAGAGATTGAGCCCTTCGAACCATTGGCTACGAAGTTCTGTACGCTGTGGTACTCTAGTGACATGAACAAGCAATGGAAGTCGAATGTCATCTTTCACGTATACTACAACCAACTGAATACCTCCATCCAGGATACACCTTGCATTACCCCAAACACTCTTTACAGATTCAGGCCATTAATAAAGTTCAATGTAGACTGCCACTTCATCTACATCACACCGTGCGTCGATGAGCATCACCAACAGTTGCAGTCTTACTACAAGTTGACAAAGGAAGACTTAGAAGAGATTACTAAGGAGTGGTCTGCGGAACTTCTCATTCCAGCAAACCCCTCCAAGCTGTCTGATGTTGATAGCCCAAAGAGTGTACTGGACACACCAGGACCAAGCAAAATCAAGAATCCTGAAGAGGTTCACAAAGTATACAGTACATCTGTAAGGACTGCCTCTATCACACCAGACAAAGGAGGTGATGGTGAAGAAGTAGAAGGTGTAGAGATCGAACAATAGAAAGGCGAAGTACCACCACCTAGGGATGAAGAAGACTCATCAAAGAAAAGGAAGGTCTCACCTCTAAAAGCATCCTCCCGAAAGAAACCTAGGACCCCTGTAACCAAGATGTGAACTGCCCTCACATTGGATGACTTTTATTTCATCATTGTAACGGTGAATGATGCATCGAAGGAGATAGTAGAGAAGCAGGAGGCAAAGTAGGAACAGATGTATAATTGTATAGAGATCAAACTCCAAGGAGTTCAGTAGGCACTCCAGTCTAGCCGCATAGTACACACTGTGCCTTTGACAATAGGGACAATAGAACTAGGAGACAAACCAACCCGAATTCACCAGATTGCTGACATGGTCGAAACTCACCTTAATCGAGCTCAAGAGGAAACAACACAAGCCACCCAGGCTTTGGCACAAGCACAAGAAGCCCTGTTAGAACAATGCAGTAATGAAAAATGAGAGAAGCTTGCTATACAAGAGAAATTTGATGAAGAGAAAGCAGAGCTACAACAAAGCAAGGAACAGTTGCTCGCAGAGCAGCTTGAGATCAAGGAACTAGTCAACAGAGCACTCTGCTCTGCGACAGTTATCGAAGTACCAGCTGAAGAGAGAGTTCCACAGAAGGTGTCCTAGCTTGAAGATGTTATACAGAAGCTGCAACAACGCATTTCCGACCTAGAACTCCGTGCTATGCCCGAGACCCCTCAGGAGATAAGAGACCAGCGTAAAGAAACTGCTCGGAGCACAGTTGACCAATTGAAAGCTCTTGCCTCAGAGTGCAAGCAACTTATCAATCAGAGCACCCAAATATACGAGAACCTTACAGAGAATCCGAAGTTACAGGTGCTGGAGTCGCAACTCCAGAAAGAAAAGTAGCATGTAAATACATTACAAGAACAACTGAAGGCTCTAACTACAGTGGATAGGATAAAATGATCCCATGAACAATGCATATCTCAACAACATATACACATGATCTAGAGCAAAGTGATAGAAGTCACTCAGTGCATCCAACTGGTGCAAGACAAGCCATGCATATTATTTGCTGAGATCCAAAGCCAGGGAGAAGAACTTAAGCAAGTCGTCATCACTGCAGAACAACGCTTGGAAGGACCAATAAATGACACAGTGATCCTAGAATTCACCCAGCAGGAGACCACAACAAAACAATAGGTTAAAGCAGCTCGAGCCAAGCTCGAGGCCTTTGAAGAAGAACTGCGCATACCAAAGGGACGAGTCACAAGTGAGTGTTGGGGGCCTGTTGGCCCTTGACCAAGTTTTTGGGATAACCTTGGTCATTTTGACCTATTTTGGAACTGTGATAGCTAGTCAAAGAAGGACCGCCAAGTGAAGCATCTCAGTCTACTTTTGGGCCCTATTAGGGTTTTTGGGTTAATGTAATGGGAAAGGGATGTCGGCCCATGGGTTTACCCATGCTTAGGCCCACTTTTGTATGTATAAATAGATTTCTAAGAGAAGTAAGTAGATGACAATAGTGTGTCTATGTGATGTATGGAAGACAACTTAGTGCTAATAATTAGATATGTGTGATCGGGTGTGGTTTGTAAATTCTCTGTGCATGATCATAAGAAGCTTGTAGAGCTAAGTGCAAGTTGTTGTAAGAGGCTTTGTGTTGAAGTGCAAGGAATAAGAATCTAGCGAGCTGCGCAGATCTTCTGTCCCCTGCGAAGAAGGTTTTTGTGCTCTGTGCTATAACTGATGATTGAAGATAATAATAAAGAAGAAGAGTTGGTGGACATAGCCCCAGGGTGGGGGTGAACCACGTAAATATGTGTGTAATGCTTTGTGCTTTGATTCATTATGTTTATCTTTGCTTATGATATGTTATTTGTGCTTCTTAGATATATATAACTGCTAGACCTGACATGTATGCGAGTGCTTAGTGCTGATCTGTAGGATCTAATGTGTTTAATGTTGCTAAGTGTTGAAATACTATAGACCTAAGTGAATATTGCGATGCTATGTGTTGTCTGCGAATTGGAGTAAGGGTTGGATACTAATGGTTGATTGATGCTAAGTGCGTTGTAAGTAGTATAATCACATATCTGTGTCCCAGCTAAGGTTGCAAACATTTGAGTCCTACAACCACCCCTGCCTCTACCTCGGGTGAGACTACAAAAGGGCCGGTAGTTAGGGTTTTTTTGGTGCGCTCTTGAGCGTTGAACCCTGGGTCTACCCCTGTGCCAACAAAGGCTGACCATATCTTGGATCACATCTGAGAATGGCGTCGTAGGAAGAGTTTGATAAAGGTACCAATACCACCGACATTCCTACTAGAGTGGTTCATTAAGTCTTTGGTTCCATAGTTATCCAAAGACATCGCAACGTCGGGAGTGTTTTCCAAGGAAGGGGTGATTATGAGAGCTCAACAACTAGAAATAATATACTCCCAGTCTAGTTTACTTTACAAAGTTTTTCCAGACGCACCGCGGTCGATACTTGACAAGACCAGGTAGAGATCTAGACCACATGCCGATGGTATTGTTGGTTCAGCGCAAATGAAGCTTGTTGATCAAATGTCAAATCAATTGCAGCAATTGTCAATACAATAGATAGCAGCCAACCACACCACTAGTTCGGCTGCTCCCCCTACTCGAATGTCGGATATACATAGTGTGCAATCGACAAACCTGAAGGCCACCCAATAGCCTGATGGAAAGAAGAAATAGTGAAAGAAGGGTAAGGGGGATAAGAAACCCACCAAACATGTTGGCGGGGGAAACATAGAAAATAAGAAGTCGAAGTATCTATGTAAACTTTACACAGAGGACCATCTGACTCACCTGTTCCCTCAGCTTGCAGAGGCCCAAAATTTATTGGCACAGCAACAACCTGCTATGTTAACGAACCCATTTCCACATGGGAAAAATTTAAGTCAAGCCTCTTCGAGCGCAAATGGGGGCAGTCAGGGACCCCCTCCATCTTCGAGTAATCCTTCATCTGTGAATGTGTATATGTTGAAAGGTGATGCCCACATAGCAACTAGGATACACGACTACAGAATGATAAACACCTTTGAGAAGGGTAAAGAAGCTGAAAACTCACCTCTTCCTCTCCAGATTGAGAATATGTTGGGTGAAACAATGAAACACATCCCAAAAGGTGCGTTCAAGAAAACTTCCCACAACCCAAATGTAAGGGCCGCCCAGAACTACTCTGTGGTGGAGGATTTGTTACAAACCCCTTGTGCAATGTCTACTTTGGAGGTCCTCCATAGCTTCCCTTCCCAGAGAAAGGCTCTATTAGCTGCCTTAGGATCTGTTGAGACTTGTAATTCAGGAATGATAATGCTTGATACGACCGACTTAAAACCTCGTCTCCCCTACCACGTGGTGTTTCAGATAGTAGTTGCTTACACCAAAAAAACTTTTACTCGTAACATTTTCCACGTGGTGGTTCATGAGGGAGCCTCGACATGTGTGATTTTGTTGGCGTGTTGGAAGGCCATTGGCCAACCCATTTTGTCTCTGTCACCTACTCTTCTTACCACTTTTGACGATCGTTCATTTTGACCACATGGAATCATTCCTTCTTTCACCGTGCATCTAGGAGGAAATACCGTGTGCGTCGAGGTTGAAGTGGTCAATGCGCCTCTTGACTACAACCTTTTTTTATGAAGAAGTTGGACCTATGTTATGCATGCAGTGGTCATGACAGTTTTCCAAGTCTTGTTGTTTCCACATGAGGGTCGGATCGTGTCCATTGATGAGACATCCTTCTCCCATCCTAACCCTTCATCGGGGGCATCCACGGTCCCAATGATTGATAACCCTCAACCCGAAGTCGTTAACATAGGGGTTGGTTTGTGCCCACCTTTGATGGGTACTTTCAATTACCTGCCTCCAACTGGCGATGTCAAGTACATATCGGCTATCCCCGACTAGCCTAGGGCCAAAAATTTTCAAGTCTCATTGTTTCTCACGACTTACTTTAACTATCCGTGGACTCTTCCTTCCCCATCAACCATGATGGAAGGGACAGGGCACCATGGCATGGCCATGACCTTGTTTGTGGCAGAATTTTCATACTCTATAGTCCAGCAAGCTTCCGCCGACCTCGATCTGACTCCTGCACAGGAGTTAGATATGGTTCTCGAGCCTATTTGGGCTCACGGTTCCCTCGTCGATACTGATTCTTTAGACTTAGTATTTCCCTCAGACGAGGAGATTATTGAGGCAATGACTAGTCCAAACAGACCTTGGGATGATCTCCATCACAGATCCTATTTTCTCCTAGAGTTAAGAAGAATTGAAGCAGGTGAATTCACGTTGACTATGACTGGAGATAGGTCTTGTCCTATCAATCCTTTGGCTATGCACACAGTTTACACTGAAGGTAATATGTCAACCATTGCTAAAAAGATACCTATTGATATCTCCATAACCCCTGGCGTTGTGAAGAATGTCTTCGTTGAAGCAGACTACTCCCTCGAGGAGATTCTAATCTACACAGGTTTATTTAAAGAATTCCACGATGTGTTTGCCTATTCTTACGAGGAAATGCCAGGCATTGATCCAAGAATCGTCGAACACAAAATCACGACATATCTTGATGCTAAGCCGGTCCAGTAGAAGCGTCGTCTGGTTAATCCTAAAAAAGAAGCATCTATTAAGGCTGAAGTAGAGAAACTTCTCAAAGCTGGTTTCATATACCCCCCCCAATTGACACAATGGGTGTCAAATCCCATTCCAGTCAACAAAAAATAGGGTACGATTTTCATATGTACGAACTTCCGTGATTTGAACAAGGCCTGTCCAAAGGATAATTTCCCCACTCCATTTATTGACCAGATCATTGATGAATGAGCAGGCTGCGAGGTATTTTCTTTCATGGATGTTTTTTTGGGATACAATTAGATACAGATCAAACCCGAATACCAACACAAAACTGCTTTCATTTGTCCGTGGGGTACATTTGCTTAACGAAAGATGCATTTTGGTTTGAAAAATGTTGGAGCTACTTTTCAGCGGGCCATATATTTTTCTTTCCACAATCTCAAACACATAGTCGAGGCTTATCTCGATGATTTAGCATCATGATCTCGTAAGAGAGCTGATCATCCCACACACCTCTGACTTATCTTTGAGCGATGTCGCTACTACCGGATTCACTTGAATCCAAACAAATGCAGTTTTTGCGTAACGTCAGATCGTCTACTAGGTTTCATAGTTTCAACAACAGAGATCATGGTCGATCCTCTCAAGGTTGAGGTGATAGTTTAATTGCCTCCCCCGTGCATAGTCCCTCATATTCAAAGTTTACAAGGAAAAGCAAACCTTCTACGGTGATTCATTGCAAACTATGTCGAGATCACAAAGGGTTTCATGCATTTACTGAAGAAGGATGTTCCTTTTCGTTGGGACAAAGCCACTCAATGCTCTTTCAAAGCGTTGAAACTCACCCTCATGTCTACCCCTCTGCTTCGACCACCCAATTATAATAAAGATTTCTTATTGTACTTGGCCGCTACGGAGTCGACCATCGGTATGGTCTTGGTTCACGAGGATGATTTGCTTGAAGAACACGTGATTTATTACCTGAGCCGAGGCCTGGTTGGACCAGAACTCAATTATTCCCATGTTGAAAAAATTTTGTTGCCAACAATTCATACTGTCCAACGGTACCGCTATTATATCTTGTTTCGCAATATCATCATCATTGTCGTTGTGAATCTGTTTCAATACGTGTTGACACGACGTGTAATTGGTGGAAATATCAGTAGATGGATAGTTATCCTCTAGGAATTTGACTTGTATTTTGTTTTGGAAAAATCCAAAAAGTCACTGGTCTTTGCGGAACTCATCTCAGAACTTCTGGTTGAGTAAGGTGATGTTATACCTGAAGAGTCGCCTATTAAAGGAGACATGTTTTTGATTTCATATTCGGACCTCTGCTATGGAGATATACTAGTCTATATCCAGACTTTGAAGTGCCCCGCCTATGCTTCTTGTGATGAGCATCGATGTATATGCCATCAGGAAAAAAACTATCTCATACTCGAAGACACTTTGTATCATCGAGGTGTAGATTGTATCGTTTGCCGATGTCTCACTCATGAAGAAGAAAAAATCATGCTTAAGGATTGCCACAATGGAGCATCTGGCGGTCATTTTTCTGGGTTGGCAACAACCCAAAATATTCTATGAGCCAATTACTTTTGGCCGACATTAATCAAATATTGTGTTGAATCAGTCAAGAAGTACCACCCATGTCAAATCTTCTCTTGGAAGATGAGGGCACACCCCGCTCCCATGTTTCCCTTCATCACAGTTGGTCCCTTCACCATGTTTCCCTTCATCACAGTTGGTCCCTTCACCAAGTGGGGCAACCCCCCTTCAACAAGGGGGCACCATTATATCATCGTAGCAGTAGACTACTTCACGAAGTGGGTCGAGGCTATGCCAACATTCAAACATGATGGTGAGACATCAACTCTCTTTTTGGTTAACCAGATAATAGCAAGGTTCGGTGTCTCGAGGGAGATTGTCACTGACCATGGTAGTCACTTTCATAATAAAATGATGTCCGAGTTAACGTAAAATCTTGGGTTGAGGCAAGAACATTCGTCACCCTACTACTCACAAGCGAATGGTCAGGTGGAAGCTGTGAATAAGTCTCTTAAGACGATTCTGCAGTGAACGATCAATTCAGCCAAGTCAAACTAGCATTTGATGTTGCACTCGGCATTATGGGCCTATCGAACATCTATTAATAATGCAATTGGTTTCTCACCTTTTCAACTCATTTATGGGCTGGAAGCAATCTTGCCTATAGAGTGCCAGATCCAATCTTTAAAGTTGGAAGTACAATTATTGCCAGACACTTCACTGCTTGAAGAGAATTTATTATATCTTGAGCAGCTCGATGAGAAACGTCGGGATGCAACCTTGTCCAACGAGGCTCACAAACAAAAAGTCAAGTGTCAGTATGATCAGTCCATTCATCCTCAGATTTTCTCCGAAGGTGACCTTGTCCTTTTCTATGACCAAGATAAGGATCCCCTGGGGGTAGGCAAGTTCAAACCCATGTGGTTCAGACCTTTCATCATGAAGGAGGTTCTAAAGAAGGGTTCTTATCATCTGGTGGACTTTGAGGGAAATGATTTGGTGGAGCCTAGAAATGGGCTCTACCTCAAGAAGTATTACTCGTAGGTGGGTCGCCTTGGGTGACTTCTTGTACATATGTATAGTTTTTATATAGTTAGCTTTTGTCTTTTTGTTTTATGGACGTGTCATTTTTGATGTCATATTTTTCATTGTGGCAGATGTCAAGTGAATCAGAGGTGCTCATTGGGTTTGCAGACGATGCTAGTTGGCACACTTGGAGGCTTGCTTCCACAGCTTGGGTGATTTTCACACCTCAGGGCTAGTTGCTATCTTTAGGAGGTATCTGTTTAGGTGACACCACAAACAATGTCACTGAATACAGTGCAATCTTAGAGTTTCTTCATGATGCTTTGTCACATAGTATCTCTCACCTTCGGGTCTACTTAGACGCTCATCTGGTTGTGTCCCAGTTAAATGAGGTTTACCACGTTTACGATCCTACTCTACACCGACAGTTCCTTAGGGTACGTCTCTTAGAACGAAGCTTTGATTACATTACGTATATCCATGTTCCTAGGAGATTGAATCAAATCACAGATACTCTAGCTAATCATGTATTAGATTAGCATATTGCACACATGTAAGAAAAAACACACACACGCACATGTAAAAACATTTGTAAATAAATGTAATCCATAAGGCATGAAAATATGTAAATACACATATATATATCGAAAATATCAGAGTACATAGGTGGGCGCAAGAACCTAAAAAATATATGTCCAGTAAGAGTCACGGGGCTTATGCCCTCAAAAATATACAAAAGGTTCCCTTGACACGTAAGTAGTCCAGCCTAGCTAAGCACGGGGCCTGTTGGCCCTGCCATAGTGAACAACGACGTTTGCCAAACACTAAAAGAGTTGGACCCAGGTCCGTGGTACCCCAACTATGCGAGGTTGCATCAATAGTGGGAGATCCTCAATCTTTTCCATAGGGACTGTACGAGTGAGCGCGGTGAGGTTCCGCTCCACCCGTCTCAATACTCTCTCAACCTCTCCGGTTGGAGGTCCCTCTGCTGTTACTACTGTTGGTCCAACGGATGCGACTGGTACTGCCTCTGGTCGAGGATGTCGCCTAGTCCTTGAGAAGTTTGTTGGACGCACTAGTCCCACATCTTTACATAACATATACATAGTTGTCAGATACTCTGGTACACATAAAAAATGATATATATAAAAGGAAATAAAAATTAAATAACTTTAAAAAAAAACATACCTATCTCTCCTCGATCACCTCCGGGAGGTATGGGCATGTCCAGATCCCTGGAAAGTTGATCCTGACATAGGGGTAGTCCTCTATTGCCAGAATCTGCCATGCCCACTGGTCAAAAAACTTATCATCGAAGGCCTCTATGGTTCTTCCGCCCCCCTGACGTGGCAGCAATACTGCCCATCTACACACTGTTGGGGCGGAGGCCACATGCCCCTGCACTATCTCTCGTGGACTAAGACTGGGTACCCTCTCGAATAAGAAAGAGCACATAATGGTCCCAAACCCAAAGTTTTTTTTTTCTCGCCCGTGACACTCGGTGATCTATCTCTTCATGCAGTCTAGCATGGTTGTACTCCAATCAAAAATCCATGTATTTAAGCACTGCACTGCACAATGCATGTGCACCCGAGAGGCCTGATGTAAAGCCGCGGATCTAGTAATCCTCCCAATGGGTAGAACTATTACTTTTAGTGATAGATTGGTAATATTTTTAATGGACACCTGAGAACTTACTTTCTCAGTGGCAGCCTCACAATGGAGTCCAATCAACTCCTCAATGTTGTGAGGCCCAGGGGGAAAAGTACACAAGTTGACTAGATCACCTCTCCTCGAAAGACTAGTCAAGAAGTAAATGTCTTCAGTCGTTGGAGTCAATGACTACCACTCGATCATGAATGCCTCGGCGTCAGGATGCCAGTAATCTACCAAGCGTTCAACAACCTAGGTTGTTCCCTCATAAACAGACATCGAAAGAACTTCCATAAACCGCATTGTCTCAATGCAGCCATAGCTGCAGGGTCCTTATTAACTAAAATATCCATGTCCTCATGCTCCCTTTCTCTCTCCAATGGGCATACATCCTTGTTTATGGGCGAAATTGACCATCCGTCAACTGGAAGAACGAGTCCGGTACGGGGTTTTCTAAATAGCCCAAGTCGTTTGGTATAACTCGTTCTGATGGGTTTAATGGCTCCATTAGACAATCTAAAATCCTAAAAGAAAAACAAACAAAATAAAGAAGTAACTAATTAATTGTTAAACGCTATATTATATATTTACATATGCTAATATAACTATTGGAAGGTGTATTTTAAGCAGAAAATATACAAATCTCACTTATGTGCATCATTTACAAATTGCAAGTTTTAATCGAAACTTACGAAATCAATGTGAAAGTAATTTCTTTTAAGAAGCAGATAAAGAAATCTCATTTAGATCTTATCTTTTTTCTTTTATAAATATAACTAATCTTGAATTGAATAAACTATGAAACATAGACATGCGGGTAGTCAAAAGTTGAACCGTATATTCTGGTTTCATTAATATGTAAATGAAAAAAATGAGAAATATAAATGAGCTAACCTGCTTGTTAGTTAGTGAAGTGTATTCAAGCATTTGTATGAATGAAGAACACCCAATTGCCACGTCTAAGAGAGAAATCTACAATGAACTTTATGACTGTTCTAAATAAATTCGAAACATGTATTGGCAACTTAGGTTTAATGACAGAGGGGGAAACACAAATATAACCATGTGACCTTATAATTGCACATAATTACATGAAGATAAATCTGGAAGTAACTTATGCATTTCATCATTCAATTAAAATTCAAAGATAAATCCAATCATTCTAATTGGAGATATGATCACAGTATTTATATCTAAAGCAACAAATTATAGACGATGTTTATAATATAAGTATCCCAAACATCATAGATCATTAAGTCTAAAGATATCATACCTATTAATGTATTAGGATTAACAAAACATAAATGGAAACATCATTAACAAAAGGCTAATGCCAAAATGCATATATGTTGTTTCATTAAGTCTTGGAATCACTCGTCCATTTTTTGCCCTCAGCCAATATGGTTTCCATTACAAAATATGGAGTATTTAAAGAGTTTATGAAAGCTAAACCTCCTATCTTCTAAGATAGGACTAGATCTCAAAAGGATCTAAAAATTACAAATATAGAGGGCCTAGGGCCACTCATGATCAAACTATATCTTCAAAATTTATGGAAGTTTTTCTCCTATTTACAAAATAAGCAAAAAATAGATGGCTAATCAACTAAGTCCAGCATGCTCCATCCCATAAGATTAGCATCAGATACATCCTATCATGAAAAAATGAAATGAGAAAGTCGAATATCCTTTTTATAAACAAACAATCACCCTCAAATAGTGATATTTACACGATAAGGTGATGGCAGCTACAGGAGGTGCTATTTGTCATTCAAAAAAGCAAAAACATGTAAAGCTGCCAACAATGGAAACTTGCTAGGAGAAGTAGTTATCTCTGCATCACCAATGAGTTCATGTCAGGACTGATTTAGAATGATTAAATATTAAAGAACAGTTGAAGGAAATCAAGCATCTAAATCAAAATCCAATAATCATGATATAGTCCAGCTTCAGATGTCTTTCTGTTCAAATGAAATCTGGTGACAAATTTTAATTACGAGAGCAATGATATTCAAGCCAATGGATCTGATACTGTTGACAGGGCCACTGCTGCCAGCAGGCGTCCATAGCCTCGGCAGGGATGTCAATTAACCCACTCTTACGCCTCTACCTTGTCCAAGAAATTTCAATTCAAAATGAAGGGCACTTATGACCAATATCAAAATTTATACCTGATAATTTTCTTGAACCTGACATTACTTCACTGCCATCAGGCCCGTTCAGTACCCCGGTGAAGTGGTCTTGGCATCATGCATGAATTTACCCACTACCAATAGATCTATTCAGTATCCCGACGGGTTTACAAACACTTCCCACAACTCTCGAGAACTTATTTACAATCTGATATAAATTTAAAGATATTCAGAAGAGTGGGGTGATGCTGGAATTTCAGTCTTTAGAACACTTGTCATTTTCCAGCCTTTAATTTTTTGATTGATAACCTTCATTATGATCTGAAATTAGTTTTCTGATCAAACTAATTTTTTGAGGACAAGAAGGCACACTTGAGTTTCTTTCTTTAAAAGCAGGGACAACGTAAAAATCTTTAAAGATGGTCGTGTTTGCTCATAATTATAAAGTGAAACCAGGAAATCTGCTTCAAACATAAAGTTTCTTTAGCTAGTCTGTGTTTCCACAATTTACAACATTGATGCTCTGAAAAGACATTAACTATTCCTTCATAATGAGGCATTCTGGTTTCCCTTCACGAAATAAAAGGTGACAGAGATATAATTTTACCTAGAAAGCAGTGAAAACAAGAAAAATGAAAAGAACCAAACTCAGAAAAACAAAAGTAAATCAAAACAGAAAAATATGTACAAAAGGTGGATTTGGAATTATCAAGAAAAATACGTTTTGAGAGCTTGGCCATTCACTGGGAAGGTGTCTAGCTGTCCCTCCAAACTTTGTAGACAGAAAGAGCTGGGACCTATTTTTTCAGTGATTACGAAAGGCCCCAACGACAGGTTCTAGAACTTGGTGTGTTCCCCTTTTCCCTCGTGAGGTTTATCCCATTTGAGAACCAAATCTCCTACCTCAAAGTTTCTATCTAAAGCAGAGTTTGAATCAAACCAACCTTTCACAATCTGTTGATGCTGATCCAGGCTCTCCTTTGCTTGTGCTCTTACTTCCTCTAGTTTCAACAAGGCATTAATTCGACTTTCGAGAGGAGGGCATTCCTCTTCTTGAACTTGCTGCGATAATTGTAGAGAGGGAAGCAGAACATGCAGGGGGAGAATTGCTTCTCTTCTGTAGAAAAGAAAGAAAGGGGAATTTCCAATAGAGGTTTTTGGTGTCACCCTATCATCCAAGAGTGCATTAAATAGCGCGTTGTGCCAATTTTTGTGGTTTTCAGAAACTGTCCTCTTAATGATTTTAATCAAATTTTTATTTGTTGATTCTGCCAAGCCATTTCCTTGGGGATAGTAGCTGGCAGAATATTTCAATTTGATCCCTTTTTCTAAAGAAAAAGCACTCATATCGAGGGATGAAAAGTAAGAAGCATTATCAAAGACCAAACATTCGGGAATGCCAAATCTAGTAATAATATTCGTGTTGAGGAAAGATACTACCTGATTAGTGTTTACCACTTTCAGAGCTGTAGCCTCAGACCATCTAGTAAAATAGTCCATTGTTGTAATGATGTATTTATCCTACTATGAAGAAGTGGGGTTAATTGGGCCTATGATGTCAAGACCCCACTATTGAAAAGGTGAATCCATTGAAATAGGATGCAAAGGGAATGCTGCCTTTTTCACTCGTCCAACAACCTTTTGGCAGATTATGCATTTACGACATAATGCATGGGCATCTTTAAACAATGTGGGCCAATAGTACCCAACTCTTAATACTTTGTGAGCAGTGGTGTCTTCACTGAAGTGCCCACTAGCTTCCCCTGCATGAAGTTCATATAGTACTTTCTCTGCTTCATCCTTTTCCAAACAACGCATGAGAACACTATCAAAATTATTTCGGAATAGTACGTCATTTATCAACTGGAAAGGTGCAGATTTTAGTCTTAATGCTCTTCTCTTTTTTGGGTCAAGGTGGCGAGGAGCATAACCGTGTGTTAAATAAAATTTAATATCATCAAACCAAGAATTAGAAAAAAAAATTGTACAACTAATTTGTTTTTTGTCATGCTGGTTTACAGTTAAGGAATTGATTTGACTTTCTTGTTCTTTAACTGAGTCAACAACTAGTTTACATAGGCCTTGACCTCTGACAATTTGTGCACGGGTTATTTCGAGGTCATACTCTTGTAATGATGTTATCCATTTTTCCTATTTTTCACCCAATTCCTTTTGTACTAATAATTTTCTGACAACAGGATAAGGCACAATGACTTTAGTTCTGGATTTCAGCAAATATGATCGAAAATGTTTCACTGCTTTAAAAACTGCATAATCTTGTTGATCTACAGCCGGGTAATTTAACTCCGCCCCTTTGAAGGCTGATCTCATGAACGAAATGGGGATTTCATTACTTTCAACATTCTTTTGGGTCAATACAACAACATGAGATCGGTCGGAGGCGAAAGTGTAAAGAGTGAAATCTTGCGAGAAATCAAGACTCATCAAGGAAGGGGCTTCCACTATGGATTTTTTGATGGAATCAAAGGCTTGATTTTCCTGTGGTACCCAATGATACTAAACATCCTTTTTAATTAAATTCTACAATTGCCTTACCATTTCTGAGAAACTTGGGACAAACCTTTTGACAAAGTTAATCTTGCCTAAAAACGACTACATGGATTTTTTGGAAGAGGGAGGGGAAAGTTTAGCAATATCTTGGGTTCTTTCATGATCGATAATCATTCCATATTTGGACACTATAAACTCAAGTAATTTTCCTTGCTCAACTACAAAGACTGATTTCTTAGGGTTAAGGGATATTCCATACTTACGACATCGTTCTAGGACTGCCCTGAGGTGAGACAAATGATCTTTCTTTTTTTTAGAGAAAACGGTTACATCATCAAGATAGACCACTACTGATTGATTTAGGAGACCACAAAAATCAATTTCCATTGCTCTCTGGAAAGTGGACCTAGCATTTATAAGCCCAAAAGGCATCTTTCTGTAGGCATAAGTACTCCATGGTGTACGAAAAGTGGTTTTGAGTTGGTCCAAGGGAGAGATGAGGACTTGGTTGTATCCCAAAAAACCATCTAACAAAGATAGTCTTTCGGCACTGGAAACTTGTTGAAGTATCCGTTCCATTGGAGGAACGAGATAATTATCTTTGTCTGATGCTCGGTTTAGGTTACGAAAGTCGACACCGAGTCGAATTTTGCCACTTTTCTTCCTAACAAGGACAAGATTAGATACCCATTATGTGTGTCTCACTGGGAAAATTATCTTTGCATTCAATAATTTATTTAGTTCTTTTTTGATAGTGGGTTCCAACTTAGGGTGCATCTTCCTTATATTTTTCTGAAAAGGTTGGGTCTGGGGTTTCATGGGAATGACATGTTGTATGATATTAGGATCAAACATTTTCAAATCATCATATGTACAGGCAAAAACGTCTTTAAATTATTTAAACAATTTTATAAAGGAAGACCGTTCTTGCTCGAAACATCCCGTTCCCAAATTAATGTTTTGTGGATTTTCCTTAGTCCCTAGGTTGATTGTTTCATAAATCAAAGAAGAACTATTTGTTTTACAATTTACTGACCCTCTAAATTTATCATGCAGGTCATAAAATTTCTCTAGTCTTACAACAGTTCCGGGGATAGAGTTTACCAGGTCTAATGTCGATTCAGGAGATCTAGGACCCGATATTACCGTGAAGTTGTGGAGGTTTTCATAGTGAGTTCCTTCATCGATAATTGAACCTTGGAAAGTTTCCTCCATATGCAAGAAGTTGATGATCTATTGATCATCATCAAACACTCTCCAGTTGATGATGTTGTCCGGAATTGATGGCCTGAACAATAATTCAATCGAAAATGTATTTGGTGAAAGACCTTCTGTAGGCAAAAGTTTAGAAGCGACATTAGCTAATAAATCAGCCTTCGAATTACTTAGTCTAGGAATGGAATTGATGTTAAATGCTGAAAAATTTCGTATCAAACTCCATACCTTGGTTTGGTAACTTTTCAGATGTGGTGACAAGCAATGTATGGAGTTTCTTACCTGCCTAACCATGATTTCTGAATCACCGAACACTATTAATTTTATCACGTCCATATCCAAAGATTTCTTAAGCCCTTGTAGAACTGCTTCATATTCGACAGTGTTGTTAGTGCACTCGAACTCTAATCGATAGGAAATGAAAGTTTTATTACCTGCATGGTCGATGAGTACACATCCTGCACTGGCTCCTTCTTTGGATTTGGATCCGTCGAAGTATAATGACCATATCTGAGCTTCATCAACAACGTTTGGCACATTTGGCAAAGATGGTGACTGCGTACAGGTAATGAGTTATGATTCTTTCCCAAGATCGGTGATGGGGGAAATTTCAGTGACGAAGTTACCAAAGAAGGTGTTTATTCCCTGCATTTCAAGTGAATTAGTAGATGTAGTAAAAGTTTCATTTGGATCATTTAGATCTGTCACGGTGTGCTTGAGATAGCATTCGCGGTTAATCCTAATTCTATTTGGCTGTCCATTTTCTGGCAGCCACAAATGAGACCAATCTGTTGCAAAGTACCTATGCAGTTGTTCAGACCAATCCTTGATCAATAACAAACCATAAACTTCAAGGATGTCGACAAAAATGATGTCAATAATTTGGTGAACCTTAGGATTAGAAGATAGCCTAACCAACACATTCTTAAGTTCACTGATTACCTTAACGTTCGTCCGATCAAGCTGAATGATTTTAAGACTAGAAGGTTGAACTTCTGCGATAATTTTTTGGCAAACAGATAAAGGCATAACATTTGATGATGCGCCAGAATCTACCATGCAATTATGTACATTTCTATTGAAAATGTCAAAAGTCAATAAGAAAGGTGGGACATTTTTACGAGTATTAACAGCAAAATTCTGGTGATTTTTTGCCGTTGTCCCTGAAACAATTTTATCTACATTTGATATAGTTTTTTCTGTTGAATCCCTTTTATCAGGAAGTTCAGTTGTGGTTTTAGTAGGGATCTTTTTTTTTTGTTTTAGAAATGATTTATGCATATTTATTTCTATTAGAATCATTGTTCTTGCTATTTTCTGCAATATTTTGAAGCATTTTCTGCAAAATCAGAGGAAATTACAAAAGCTCATAAACATAAATATTAGCTCTTAGTTTTTTCAGATCTTCAATCAAGTCATATTCTAAAACTGGAGCTGTTAAACTCTGTTTTATCTCATCTTTCTTAGGTTGTTTTGGAGGCACATTATTACTCATTTCGGAAGACGGTTTACTCTGTGTTTTTCTCCTTGTGTTGTAAGGGTGGACAATTTCAAAGTTTGCTTGGAAAATACTGTCAGAAAAGTGTCCAAAGATATTGGGAGATGACTCCTCTTCTTCAGCTACTTCTTCATCAGTTACGTCTTCAGAACTCTCAGGAGGGGGAAATTTATCATGTGCTTCGAGAATAGTTTGCAAATCGTATTGTAAGCTTTCAAAATTAAGACCTTCAATGGTCGGATTTGGCCGATTGGGAGGAAAAGGCTTCCTGAAAGGAGGTTTAAAACTTCCTTTTCTTGAGGATGCCTCTTCGACTGATCTCTTCAAGTCTATGACTTGATTTGATAATTTTTGGACAACCTTTTGCAATCTTTCTAAGTCTAACATTTCTGGTTGGCTTTTGGCTTGGGGAGGTCTGGTAAGGATTTCTATTTTCTTTTTAGAGGATGAAGTTGTTTCAGCTTCACTATTTAGATTGTCTTTTAAGCTTAGTATATCCTTTTCGATTTGACTTGCCTCCTCGAAGGCTTCCATTAACAAAGAATTTTTAGACCTTTTAACCCAAATTGCTATATTATTATGCAGAGCTTTGGTATAATATGCAACAATTAGACTTTCAGCCGGCATTGAATCTATGGGAATTCAATTTTTTAATGTAAGGAACCTTTGATTAAAATATTTTATTTTCTCCTTAGGGTTCATTTTTAGGCTAGATAGTTCCATAAGCAACACTTCAGGAGATTTGTCATCTCCAAATTTCTCTAAGAAACATGTTTCGAATTTGTCCCAAGAGACGATGGTTTGTGGTTGTTGGGTGAAATACCATGTAGAGGCGTTGCCCTCGAACATATAAGAAAAGAGTCTACGTACTACATCTTCATGCTCTACACTTCAGAGTCTAATGGAAAAGATAAAATTCTTTATATGATCCTCGACAGATTTCTTAGAATCCAGGTCAAATTTAGGTAACCATTTCTCCAGGTGCTTTGGTAATGGGTGTTGGGGTCCGGGTACAACCACAACATCTTGATCAAGCCAAGGTTTGGTGGTATTGTTTTGGTTTTCCATGGGTGTAGGTGGTGTCAAAGGCTGAGATGGTTCAGATGAGGAACCGCCTTCATCAGAGGATTCTCCTCCTGAAGAGGATGGATATGAGTGAGGTGGGGAAGGTAGGATACCAGATCCCCGGGCTTCGAGAATAGGTATCTTGGTAGGATTGATAATATTTTCTCCCTAAGGGTTTAAATGAAAACCAGTGCCTTCAAGTTGTTCTTTGGTATCAGAGAAATCTAAGGGTTGATTAAGAGGCCTACCAGGTTTCCTAATACGGGCCAAGGCACTATGTGTCCTTATGAGTGACTGATGAACAATTTCTTGTACATCGGCCCCTTGAGGATTTGGTGTTACCGAATCAACGGGAATTTGGGGATTTTCGTTCGAGGTAGTTGTTGTTTCAGAAGTAATGTTGTTGTCAGAGTGACTCTGTGTTACTATAGGGGGGTGAGTGTGTGGGGGAGGATTCTTATGACTTCCACGTGCCATCAATTGTATTCAGGCCCTCCTTCTAGTGCCATTTTTTGACGGGAGAAATTGATTGTCCATCAACTGGAAGAATGAGTCTGGTCCTGGGTTGTCTAAATAACCCAAGCCGTTTGGTACAACTCGTTCTGACGGGTTTAATAGCTCCATTAGTCAATCTAAAATCCTAAAAGAAAAACAAACAAAAGAAATAAGTAACTAATTAATTGCTAAACACTATATTATATATGTACATATGCTAATATAACTATTGGAAGGTGTATTTTAAGCAGAAAATATACAAATCTCACTTATGTGCATCATTTACAAACTGCAAGTTTTAATCGAAACTTACGAAATCAATGTGAAAGTAATTTCTTTTAAGAAGAAGATAAAGAAAGAACATTTAGATCTTTTCTTTTTTCTTTTATAAATCTAACTAATCTTGAATTGAATAAACTATGAAACACAGATGTGTGGGTAGTCAAAAGCTGAACCATCTATTCTGGTTTCATTAATATGTAAATGACATAATTGAGAAATATAAATGAGCTAACTTGCTTGTTAGTTAGTGAAGTGTATCCAAGCGTCTGTATGAATGAAGAACACCTGATTTCCATGTTCAAGAGAGAAATTTGCAATGAACTTTATGACTATTCTAAATAAGTTCGAAACATGTATTGGCAGCTTAGGTTTAATGACAGAGGGGGAAACACAAATAGAACCCTGTGACCTTATAATTGCACATAATTACAGCGAGATAAATCTGGAAGTAACTTATTCATTTCATCATTTAATTAAAATTCAAAGATAAATCCAATCATTCTAATTGGAGATATGATCATAGTATTTATATCTAGAGCAACAAATTATAGACGATATTTATAATATAAGTATTCCAAACATCATAGATCATTAATTCTAAAGCTATCAGACCTATTAATGTATTAGGATTAACAAAACATAAATAGAAACGTCATTAACAAAAGGCTAAAGCCAAAATACATATATGTTGTTTCATTAAGTCTTGGGATCACTTGTCCATCTTCTTCCCTTAGCCAAGATGGTTTCCATTACAAAATATGGAGTATTTAAAGAGTTTATGAAAGCTAAAGCTCCGATCTTCTAAGATAGGACCAGATCTCAAAAGGATCTAAAAATTACAAATATAGAGGGCCTAGGGCCACTCATGATCAAACTATATCTTCAAAATTTATGAAAGTTTTTCTCCTATTTACAAAATAAGAAAAAAAAAGATATATAATCAATTAAGTCCAGCATGCTCCATCCCATAAGATCAACATCAAATACATCCTATCCTGAAAAAATGAAATGAGCAAGTGAAATATTTTATTAACTAACAATTCCTAAATTTTATATGAGAATTGACTTGGCTACAAAATCTCTCGATTTTGTAGCCAGTCTTATTATTGGTAACATAAATCCAAATCGATCCAGATTGATTAGAAAAATAACAAATACATCATAACTATGATAATAATCAATCTTACCATTTAACTAATAACAAAAATTGAATCACAATATCTCAGAATTTATCACAACGTTTACACTCTCAGCATTTTTTATAACGATGTTGCCTATCCTTTTCAGATGCTTCGCTTGTCTTTGTGCATTGGCCTTGAGTTCACAGTTTTCATTTTCCAAGGATTCATTGTGAGTCATAAGAGATTTTATCCTTTCTTGGAGATTGGGGATGTTTGTATAGTACTGCCCTATCCACTGCAAACAAACTTCGCAAGACACATCAGGAGTGACTTGTTGAGGAAACATGTAATGTTGTGATAAAAAATCACTGCTATCCACTGTCATCCTTTGACCGATCTTAATACCTATGAACCCCTTGCTATATTTTAAACATGGTGGGAGATTATTGACATAATCGAATGGTTGATTAAGATCTGGTTTGGAACAATTCTGATCCTCCTTTGCTAGAAACCTTTCAATCTTGGAGTCTGAATCCTCATGGATCTTGATCGAATCGATCAAGCTCACATGAGCTTTGGATCTGTTATGCAAAATCCTTGAAATGAGTCGACCAACCCTCTTGTTATGAAACCCTAACATGGCTTGATTTTTTTTTACTATTTGCGAGGGTTTCTACTATTGGATTTTACAGTAGGGTTAGAGTAGACAATCGGTTCATGTACAAGAGTTTCAATAAACTCAACACTCACATCCTATTTCCCACATGAAAGTTGATCGCATTGTCCCTTCATGAGGGTTTTCATCCAAAGACTCTGGTCTACCATTCAAAGGTTTAAGAGGCTTTTCTATCATAGGTTTATCCATCATAGGGGTTTCTATAGGAATTTCTGTAACAAAACCATTTTGAACTAAGAAACCGTCCCAATCATCATCCAATGTTTTCAAATGATGAACTAACAATAATTTAATCAAACCATGGTGAAAGAGGATAGAATCCAGGTTCTGCTTCTTGTATCTCTTTGACATTTTATACAAACTCCTTAGAAGGTAAAATGACATGTTTAAATGGAAGCCAATAAAATGCATGAGCAATCGTATGTGGTAAAGGAAAACCAAGCCAAAACAACCTTCATAGGTAATAAATTGTCTTAACACTGGCAAAAAACCATGCCATCTAACCTTAAGGAGGGAGACCGAAATACCTTTGTCACAGCTATGAATATTTCTAGAGGTGATGAACAAACTCCATGGTACTTTTTCCAATTTCGAATTTTTAAACCACTTTTGACCAGTGAGAGGGAGCCCTGTTGCTTCACTCAGAAATTCTTCGGTGATCTCCAACTGAATATCACCCACCTTGGCTCTGCATCCATCAAATATAAGGGTGAATTCTTTGGCCACTCGCAAGTTATAACCCTGGAATTTCTTAACAAACATATCCCAACCCTGGCTCTTAAGATCCTCACTCGCATCATCATACAACAACAAAGTTTGGGAGCCATTTGGCTCAAATCAGACGACGGGGGCCATAGGTGTTTGAACAGATGGTAACAAGGGTGACCTGAACTCACTATGTGTTTAGGAGGTAGCAGTAAAAGAGGCAAGTCGGAACTGATATGATGGAAACAAAAATTAGCAACACACCAGCATGACCATATCATAAGCATAAGGGTTTCAGTCACAAAATTTAGGTGTTTCTGGTAATGAACGTTTTGAGTATAGAGCACAACCCAAGACCTTAACTCGTAATGAGAGGTCTGTCAATTCAACCTGCTAGCTAAAATGAAGTACAGGGTACAATCCAGGTGTGTTTAATTTCCATGACATGTAATAGGAATACTCATTTTGCTAAGGTTAGGATTGGGTATGATTTTTTACAAACCAAAAGAAAATTGATTTTTGGTATAATAGTTGCTTTACAAAAGATTCAAAACACATAAGCTTTCAAATCCACATGCAAAACAACATAAGTATTAAATCGATATTTGATAAACTCAAAAAAATCGTTCAAGTAAGAGACTTGAGGTAGATTGTAATCACATTGAACCTTTTGGAAACCAAGCCCTGGATAGGGTTATAATGCGAAATTAAGTTTTAATGCTTGATTCATGCTTACAATCATGAATCAAGCATGAAAACACAAGATAGAAATAAAACAAGAATAATCAAATATCCTTTTTATAAACCAACAATCACCCTCAAATAGTGAGATTTACATGATAAGGTGATGGAAGCTACAGGAGGTGCTATTTGTCATTCAAAAAATAAAAAACATGTAGGGCTGCCAACAATCCTGCAAAATGACAAGTTCATGGAGGGTTAAAACTTGCATTTTTTAAAAATTTCAACATCTTTGAGGGTGTACGCGGATTGTATTAGACACAGTCGCATATGCATGCGGGCAGACTGTTTTATGCCCACGGGCATACGCGGGCTGTCCTATGACAACTCGCATACACATAGGGCCGACCTTTTTTAGAGGTGCGCGCCCTCCCAAAAACCAAAATAAAAGAAAAAAGAAAGTATGTAAATACAAGAGGAGCTAGTTTGTACTTACTTGGTCTGAGCGGAAGTTCGTTTTGTCCTCTAAAGCTCCTGGAATCAACTCTTTTAGCAAAGGGGTGTTTTTGACTTCTTTGTCAATTCTTAATTTACATTGGTGATAATGAGCTGCCAGCTTCTATTTATAGACTTTTTGGCCCCTTTTTGTCATTTTTTGGACCCTTTTGTCATTTTTTCTAGCTTGAAAATCGTTTAGCATGATTCTTGAGTTTCTTACAGGATGTTACGATACACTTCACTTTTGGTCTTGGGAAAATTTTTGAGAGTTGGGTCATTTTTAAAGGTCCTTTGGTGAAAAGTCGTTTTTCCAACTTTTTGCATCTAAGTTAGGATTCCACCTCCACTTTCTGCATCTCGTTGTCTTTTTTGCTTTGCCATAGGATCGATCCCACCGAGTTGCGACATGGAACCATCATTACTTCTTTATAAGTGTCGTAATTTAGTGGTAGAGCATGCCTCTACATGAATGCTCTAGGTAGATCCTCATTGCTTTTGGCTTCCATGCCGTTATTAATGACTTTAGGCTCAGAAGTCATTGTTAGTCTTGTCTTGATTACGAGTTTGAGCCTCATTTGCATGATTCATCATCACTCTTGGCCTCACCCTCGAGACTCCCAAACAATGATGAGTCTTCTTTAAGCCCTTTTTAGACTCTTTAAACATGAAAATATTGTCGAGCGATCTTGTTGCCCTTCACACTCGCCAAACTAAAACTTGAAGGCACATCTGTCCGGTGGTAGTTTACCCCTTTTTCAGTCTGGACAGTCAATTGTACGAACAAAGGTACACTCTAGGAGCTTCAGTTCGCTAGAAGAGTATTCTCAGGTATAATTTTAATCATTTTTTGGGCCTGAGGGACTAAATTTACTCAAAATAAACGCCCAAGGAGTACATAGTTAATCTCTTTTCAGACTCCCTAAAATTGAAAAGATTTTCAAGTGACCTTGTTTCTTCACACTCGTTAAATTGGTCCAGAAGAACATTCCTTACGAAGTCCATAGTTAATCTCTTTTCAGACTCCCTAAAAGTGAAAAGATCGTCGAGTGACCTTGTTTCTTCACACTTGTTAATTGGTTCAGAAAAAAATCTATTGGCATGAGTTTACCCCTTTTTCCATCCTATAGATTAAGGAGGAAAAAGGTACACCTCGGAAGAATCGTCTCGGCGAGTGATTTCTCCTCAGTAAATTTCACTTTTTCGAGCTAGGGAGACTAAATCTAGAAAAAGGCAATGAGTCCATAGTTAATCTCTTTTCAGACTCCTTAAAATTGAAAAGATTGTCAAGTGATCTTGTCTTTGTCACACTCGTTAAAATGGTTTTGAATAGATGTATTTTTGGTTCTAGTTTACCCCTTTTTCGAACTGACTAGACTACCTTCGAAAAAGGTACCCCAGTGGAGTCTTCTTTTACGCTTTTTCAGACTCTGTAAAAATGAAAAAACATCGAGCTTACCTTCTCTGGGCTCGTTAAAATTACATCGAAAGATGTTATCATTGTGTCTTATTAATCACATTTGCATCCCTGCGTCTTTGGCCTAATGTCGGCTCCATGTTTCTCTCAACTAAACCATATGAAGCATGCCTTATACGCAAGCCTTGTAGCACTTTGCCTTTTCGTCTTGACACTTTGACCCATGGAGGAATTTTTCTGAGTTTCCTTTTCCTGCATATGTCTCCTCCCTCTGAGCATCAATGTGTTCCTTGTGCTTGGAATTAGTATGTTTGCGACACTTGTTCCTCCTTTGTAACGTAGCATTCTTTTATTCTTTTTCAAGCTTTCCAAAATTATTGAAAAGACAAAAAAAATCAAATATACCCCAAAAAGAGGAAGGGAAAAGTATTTTCTTTTGTTGGAAGCACAATGAGATGCCCCTAGACAAGGCACATCCTTTCGTTTGTTCATCAAGCTCTGGGATTTAATATGACCTTAGGAATATGTTCTCACTACATAGAGTTGTGTCCTCCTCCATTTTCTTATTCTTCCAAACATATGGAGAGTTTGTGTTGCCTCCTGCATCATAAACTTATGTCAATTCCATGCTGCCTGAGTCTCATCATTTATCGTGCTATTTTGCAAGGGAAGTTTTACCCAACTTGAGTCGACCTTTCTATAGTTTTTCTCTTGTCCTAATCCCGAAAGTCCAATCAAGTCCTTGTTCGAAATCAATGAAGTTACCTACCTGATCACCAAGATCCTCTTATCTGTTCCCGACGAGTCGTCGAAGACCTCTAGGTAATGAAGTCGTACACTCATATTACACTCTTACCCTAGTTTTGAAGATCTTGAATTTATTTCTTGAGCTCTAAAGGCCTCATCTCCAGCCATCAGGTGCCATTAGCTTCTTGAATATGGATACTATACATGTATATCTTTTGATTTTGAGATGTAGATCTGCTATGTATTGCTCATGGCTACACTTTATATAGTTATATGACATGGATCTGCAGTGTATTTGATTGGTAGCCATGATTTTATTTCATCCTGAGCATGGGTATGCCCACCTTGGTGAGACAAATTATTATTTTGCAGATGGCACCTCACAAACTCTGGCCCTGGGCTCACTTTCTTCATACGTTGGTGAAGATTTGTAATTTATTTAAGCCATCAGATTCTCTTATAACCTAACACATTAGGGGGAATCTGTTATAACCCTAAATTACACCATACATGCATACCTGACATCAGACCATCTTACTTGCTATTTTTGCCAAAGCCATCACTAAATAGCTCTTCTAAAAAACCATATTTTTGAAGATGTACGTGCCCTGCACCACTACTGCCCATGTACACATGCTTTATTAACCTCTACAAATCATGTACGTATGCTAGCTGCACCATTATAGCCCATGTATTATCATAAAAATTGTAAAAAATAAAAATTTGCAAAGGGATACGGGCTTTTCGGTAGTTTCCTAAGCAATTGACCACCCATAGTCGGTCACCCAACCAAATAACTATATTTTTGGCATATAAAAGAAGGTGTTAGGGTCCCATTCCTACAAGAAGCATGAAAGAAAAGAAACTCTTCCCATTTCAGTATTCCCGCTTGCCCCAATTATTTGCAACCACATTGTGAGTTTGATCCAGAATTCCTTATTCCAACCCTTTTTCCTCCATTGCAAACCCTTGCAATTTCCCTGTAGAGAACTGAAGAGGAGAAAGATACGTGGAAGCAGTTGGAGCTTGGTGAAGAGGAGCCCAGGACCGAGTTCGAGGAGAAGTTTCTGGTCTCATATTGTAAGTGACTTTATGAGATTAATATAAAGAAGTACTTTTTCCATCCCGCCAAATGATGTCTTCAATCTTTATTATTTATTTATATTTTGTTATGATATCTAACCCACTAATCAATATATAGAATGCATGCTCGTAGTTTCTTGTTTGTCTTTTGGTGAATTCAAGTTGGCCTTGGGAGGAGATCTGCAGTTGGGAAACAATGGAGTGTAAAGGGATCGACATCAGACGCGGGGTTTAAGGTAAGCCTACCAGATCCCTATACTTTGTATTTTATGCATGATTGTGGGGTACTGTCAGGATAGTTGTTAAAAGTAGGAGACTTTAGATGGTTATCTTTGCCTACACTTTAGAACCCTAGTGTAGTCCGTAGGGGGTTTTCCCACTATAGAAATTTTCCATAGATTGGTCATGGCAATCATTTTCTTCCATGTGTTGAAATATTGGTTGTCATTGATGTCAACCCTTGAAGAAGTACATAAGCCCTGAAGGTATGGTTATGGAACCTGAAGTTGTTTGAGGATTTTGAATGTGAAGGAAAATGTAAATGAAGGTAACATACTCATGGATGGATAGTTCTTGTCATTCTGTTTCCAATGGTAGGTGGTATACCACATGGTTCCTCATGGTTGAGGAGTTATGGACTGATGAATATTGGAAGCCCTAAGAATGGTTAAGAAGCGCTAAACAGTTACAAAGTCATTAATAAAGGGAAAAGTGGTTGTAACAAGAAAGCACAGGTTGACCCTCAAATTAAGAAAAAGGGTAAAACAATTATGACCCTAAAATGAGGAAAAAGGGTAAAACAATTATGACCCTAAAATTAGGAAGTTGCAACTAGAGAATTGGGAAGTTGGTGCTTCCAATGAATGTAATATTTCATATATAAGAAATCATTCCATGGTTTTCTTCCATTTGGGTTTCCACGTAAATTATGGTGTACTGTGTCTATGTGATTGTTTATTATGCACTGTTGATTTATGTTGCTGATGATATATCGAATGCCAATGATAAACTATTGAACACTACTGATAAAGTTGAAGATAATATATTTTGGTTAAAAGTATTATTATGCTAATACTTATTCACCCCCCCCCCTCCTCGGTATTCTAACAATTGGTATCAAAGCATGTCCTTCAAGAAGTAGTCTAACCACTAGAAGGAGATCATGGAATACACTAAGATTGGAGCACCAGTGTTTTATGGTCATAATTATGCCTTATGGAACAAAAGGATGAAAAACTTTTTACATTCATAGGGTTTTGATGTTTGGAAGTCAGTAGTAGATAGATATATAACACCATCTACTCTCCCAACTGAAAAATATGGAAATAAAGTCAACGGAAACAATTCAAAGGCTAAAGGCACTATTCTGAGCAGTCTAGATGATTTAGTGTTTGTCAAGGTTATGCATTGCGATACTGCAAAGGATCTTTGGGATAAGCTTCAAAATATTTGTGAATGAGATGTGAAATTCAAAGGAGCTAAACTTCAAACCTTTAGATCTAAGTTTGAACAATTGAAGATGAAGGAAGATGAAGACATTGCATCCTACTTTCTGTGAGTTGATGAAATAATGAATTCTTTTAAAGGTTTGGGAGAAGAGATGAAAGAACCAGTCATTGTTCAAAAGGTGCTAAGGTCTCTACCGATGAGATTTGATACGAATATTTCATCCCTAGAAGAAAGAGAAGACCTAGCTATGTTAAGAATGGACGAGCTAAATGGGATACTCATAGCCTATGAAATGAAGATAGAGAAAGAGAATCTAGTCATGAAGGAAGCAACGTTCAAGGCATCAAAGAAGACAAAGATGAAGAACAAGAAAAAGTCAAAACCAAATTATAGCTCTAGTGATGATTAAGAGAAAGATGAAGACATGACAAACTTCTTAAGAAAGTAAAGAGGAACCAGAAAGTACAAAGGTATGCTTCCATTGAAATGTTTTAATTGTGGTGGTATTGGTCATTTTGTTTCTAAATTTCCTTATGATAATAATAAATGTTATCACTGAAATTTCGTTCGCACATGGCGACAAGAACTCAGCATCGTCAAAACAGTAATGAAGTCATTCATGGCCCTGAATTAATATCACAACATTCAAAAAGGCCAAAAACTATACAAAGTATTGCAAAATTGAAGAGCGCTTTACAAAAGTTGGGTGCGCGCGCACGTGCGCGGAACAGGAACGTAGAATGCGTGCATACGCGCACGATGCGCGGCTGTTAGCGCAAAAAGCCATGCACCTGCTAAACGATGCATTTATGAATGTGGTCGGCCTCCCAACCACTTATGGTTTAGCTCCCAAGCTGATTTGACTTCCAAATCCGGGCTGGATCCGAATGGTGGGCTGGTCAAAGACCTAATAATTCCCTAAATGGCCTCTTTTCACACTATGAAGTAGTTACACAAAATCCCAAAGCAATGCTATAAAAAGCCATGAATGCACCTCATTTTCTCAAAGAATTCTATGTAATGTTATGCTTCCTATATTGTTTTAAGGACTCAATCCTTGACAAGAGCACATTGGCACCATTTCATTGAGCAATTCACCTCTCCAATGAGTGAATTTGCAAGGAGTTCTTTCACCACCATTTTCATTTTTCTTGTTGTAAGGAGAGCAAGCTTGTGAGGGTCCAAGAGCCTTCCCTTGGAGGAAGAAGGGACTCATAGTCCCCTTTCTTCTTGGTGCTTTGATTTCATCAATAGATCAGCCTAAAAACATTGGTGATATGGGTCTTTTTGTGTTTGTTATCTCTATATCCCTATGCTTATGATTTTAGTTTGTATTAGTTTAATTCTTGCTTATAGTTTTGTTTTTCTTTCTCTAACTCTTTCCTCTACAACTGTCATGCTTAGCAAGACCCAACTGGGCATGCAAGCACCTCTTATTTGCTCACCAAGGTGACGAAAAGGGTGCAACAGACTGGTGACTCCACTGGGGACTAAGGGATCAATTCCTACCTCATTTGGGTTTGTTTTGCTCTTCTTTTAGTTTGTTTAACTTGCAGGTGCACTAACCGGCCTAGGCCGACCTACCAACCATCCAATTCAAGGGAGAATTGAGAGAAATCCATCCAGATTTTTCTTCCTCGTCCGTTTGTCATAGGTGCGTGGGTATTTTACCCCACAGACGTGCATCGGGTGCGCATGCGCTTACATAACAGCCTTTCTCTGTGCGCATGCGCTTTCTGTCTCAACTATGTTCGCGCACCTGCGCTTTGTGTGCATCTGTCTACACTGGGGGTCGTGCATTTGAACAAAATTTCACATTGTAAGTTGTTGGGATGTGGGGAAGGCCATTTGCCTTCTTAAAAATGATGTCAAGCATTCTCTAAACTCTGCACCACACTTAGTCCCATCATCATATAAAGGGGTTAGTCAAACACACATAGGCACTTAGGAGGATAAAATCAATTTCCCTTATTTACTTTTTTCCACATGGTTGGCTTGTTTTGACTTATGATATAAGGTGGTAACCATTTTTAATCACATCTAACTTACATTGGGACTAGAAGCTGAATTACAATCGCTTAGTATGCTCTTCTCTCGCACCTTCAAGCGACCTTGAGAATCAGAAAAAGGTTGTAAAACAATTTCATCTCCCTTAACAAAGTTTAAAACCTTTAGGAGAGGACAACAGCCCTTCTTGGGACCCCTCTTAGTTTTCTTTTTCAAACACATCTTAAATATTGTAACGGGCCCATACATGCCCACATTTTCAATCTAGGATAGTGTTTGAATTTTCGCTTTCTTAGATCAAAACACTAGGAGAGTTTAAAGGTTTGTAATGGGCCCATACATGCCCACATGTTCAATCTAGGATAGTTTCAAGTTTTTTCTAGATTACATCACAATAGGGAGTTAAAGGATAGTAACGGACCCACATGTCCACATGCTAGCTTCCTAGGGCTTTTGAATTACGCAAGGTTGTACCAAAGGCACTTAGTTAATTAGGTAATCAAACTTTTGTAAGGACCAAGAGAAGTCCACATGCAGCAAGGTGACATCTAATTCACTAAAAAATTGGTACACTTTCACTCACACACAAAATACAATCATCACCCACATAGCTTCTTCTTGAAAACGTGGCGGTCAAAGTAAGTTTCCCTCAAAAGGATTCCGAAAATACCCCACCCTTTTTCTTGACGAGACTATCCACTCCCACTTTTAACTCAACGAGGTTGGTTTGCACCCCCAACCTCTCAAAACAACTACATCTAAAATATTTCTAAAAACTCACTAAGTTTTCCTCCACAGGAGGTGGCAAAATAATTTTTTTAGTCTAGGTAGGATTTCGGGGATAGGCATCCAAATAACTCCCCGTTATCTGGTTCTCTCATTTTGCAAAACATAGAAGTTGTCAAATAGGGAACTGCAAATCCTCCAAGTCAAGTGTTCCAATTACCATAAGGCAGGGAGATACTCGTGAAGGGTTGATGGCCGAGGTCTGGTTGTTCTGTGCATCCCCCCTTGAGGCACCCACCTCTTAGACAGGATCCAGCCCGTGACCCATTTCTTAGGCCGAAAATCTAAATGTCGCACTTTGACCGAGGTACCTAGTGACCAACTTTAGGACATCTACCCGGGTGGCAATTGTGGGCTGCAATTGCACCTTGATTGGATTTTGTGTGGCTATTGGGAATTATCGCCAGTTCTTTCGGGATATGCCCCCTTTACCCCTCATTATAACCAATTATTTCATCCTTCACTAGTGTCTCTTCCGGTGGCTTCAGACCCCACTATTGAGTACTTTTGGAAGGTCCAGTGCTATTTGAGAGGAAGGACGTTACGTCTTCTAGGACACAAGCATTTGCTTTCTTTTGATTCCCCCACGTGGAAAAAACCCATTTACCCACATATATGCTTCTTTCTCATGTTATGTATGATGCACATCTGATTACAGTTTGATTTGGATATATATATTGTGAAAGCATTGATGCACAGGCTCTTGTTTCTATATTATTTTCACCACTTTTTGCACACATTCGCACAGATAGTTTGACATCATAGGGGAACCACAGAACCCCCGTCGTTCACGATGCTTGTTAAACCTCCCTCATATCTTAGGGGGAGTAACTAGTCGTGCCCGCTCATCAGCACCTCCTTCACACACTCCTGTGAGTGATACTATTTTAGGATCAGCTTTTCTTGGTTCTACATTACTTGGGTCCACTTCCCAAGTTCATCCATTCACTCGCTCTCCTTTACACGGAAGCAGGGGACCCACTTCTTCTCAAGGAGGAAGTACCAACCCACCTAGCCCCCCTCATGGGTTAGGTTCATAACAAACTCACACCATGGCTGGAGCTAATCCTCCCCCCCACTACAGATGCCATATTTGGCCTCTCTCAACATACCATATCTCACCAAACTCACCAATGATCCGATATTGCATGATCCTACATGGCCTGCAATGCCAACAAAACTACCTTCAGACATACCAAAATTTGAAGGAAAGACAGGGGATGACCCTGCCAACCATGTTATGACCTTTCACCTATGGTGCTCATCCAACAGCATTATGGATGATTCCATTAGACTGCGATTATTTCAATGCACACTCATTGGCCCATCGGCCAAATGGTATGTCGAAGAAAAATCAAGGTCCCATGCGACCTTTGAGTCATTAGCCAAAGCCTTTTTGACCTTCTTCCAATTACCCATCAGACACGACAATGGTTTAGAACTAGTGTCTAATTTCAAACAGACCTTAGCCACACACATCGCTGACCACATTCACGAGTGGCGTAGGCGACGTAGTTTGTGCAAAGCCAAAACCACCAAGCAACAATGTCTTGATTGGTTTCTTCGATCTCTTGTTTCTCTCCTCGGGAAGGACGTCGCTTCCACCTTCCCCCAATCGGAAGAAGAAGCCATCAGTAAGGCCCAGCAGTATGACCTCATTTATGCACAGTCAGGGTACTTATACACAATACTCCCTGATCTTCCAAAACCTGTGCCATTTGGCCAAGACAAACCTGGGATGTCTCATTCAACAAACAGACTGATCGGTGCTACCACACACCACAGTCCACAACCCCAACCACCACCGATGTATGGCACTTCTCAATACCCACTAGCATACAGGGGCACTTCTTATTACCCCCCACCCCCTTATCAACAGCCATACCCTGTTGCTATAGCTACACCCATCAGTGGACCACCACCGGCACCACCCATACATCCACCTATTCCCCCAAACAGCGGTACACCCTCAACATCAGCTTATAGTACTAGTGAAAGCGCTACACCTTCCTATGTACCTTATGGACCAGTACCACCACAAAATCCATACTTCCCATTTCCTGGTCCTCCAAAACCCATGGCTCCCCCACATCCACATGCGGGGGTAAATTTTGTTCAACCTTTTGCTGCTCAACAATACCAAAGTTTTGAATAGTTGAATACAGCCAACCCCACCCATCCATCGAACAATGCCAAGAAGAAAGGATGGAACAAGAATAAAAACAACCTAGGTCAAGGCAGGAATCAACCCCCACAACACCAACCACCTGGGGGCAACCAGAACCAAGGGAACCAAAACCCCCAAGGGGGAAATAATAACAAACACCAAGGTCGAAACAATGTTAAAACCATCTTCCCTTGTGCCCTTTGTGGCGAGTTCGGTCATTACACTCACCATTGCCCCTAGATCGCTGATTTCCAACAGTTGAAAGATTCTGGTAGTCTTCCCAATACCCCTGCACAAACTGCCCCTCAACAGTCACCACAACAATACATGCAACAACCCCCTCCCGTCCTGCTACAAAATCCTATTCCTCAGGTGGGACAATACCACAACCCAAACAATCCAGCAGAGCGTACAATCCTCCTCACCAGTGAAGAAGAAATCCTGCTGCAAACCCGTAATCGTCAGTATCATACCCCCGCTGAGTCTATTCCCATCTCCCCAGAGACAAACCCTACGCTGACGGGACCCCCATTGGTGATCCTCGCCCTTCCGCCAAACCACCACTATGCATCCCTTGCATCCCCTTGCGCAGGAATGTCCACAACCCACAGGCTAGGGAAACTCATAACTATAGCTTGGTAGATGACTTAGCGCAATCCCTGGCTGCCATGTCAGTCTTGGAAGTCCTCCAGACTTGTCCTACACAGCGGAAATCCCTACTTTCCACCTTGGGGGCCGTCGATCCGGCCGATACTTGACTCATCGCCTTTGATCTTGACAGTGGAGAACCTCATCTTCCCGCCTTGATTGCTTTTCAAATACCAGCCAAAATACGAAACATCATAGTTCATCAGTGTATCATCAATGAAGGTGCATCTACATGCATCATGTCCAAAACAGTATGGCAGAAACTTGGTTCCCTGGAACTCATACCTTCTGCCATCACATTACGAGCTTATGATGGACGACCATCCTCTCCGAAAGGGCTCTTCCAAAATGTCCCCATAGAACTCGGGGGCAAAACCATTCTTATTGACATAGAAGTTATCGACGCTCCGCTCGATTATAATATCCTGTTCGGTCGTAGCTACATGTATGCTATGAAGGTAGTGGTCTCTTCCATCTTATAGACAATGATGTTCCCCCACAATGGGAAGATTGTGACCATATACCAAGTCTCACATTATGAGCCTAACCCATCTGCCAACCTTGATAACATTCTCCCTCTCATCCACACCAACCCAGACGCATACCCACTCGTCGAGATGGGTCCTGGGATTTTCAAAGACCCATCCTTGTTAGGGACGTACCATGAAGCACCACCACTCCTTCATCCTACTAATCAAGTATGCATCGTGTCATCTAACGAAACTCACACAGAGGATACTCTTCCTCCTCAGGAGGCTTCAATCATTCCTGACATCTCAGTAGTCGCAACACCACTCCAGCCGGAACTTCTTGCGCCCTTGTCGACCTCAACAGTCGACGAATACACATCCCCTCAAGGGAATAATCCTGTCTGGGAGACACTCCCCCAACCCCTCACCCAAATTCCCTTCTTTTACCCTCCCCCAGGCATTGAAGCTTTTCAGGTAGCCACAATGCTCACACTACCGAATACGGTGTTAGCAATCCTAGTTTGGTATTTACACCCACCAGAGATGGTCCCTCGAACATCCCTTCCCCCAAAGGAAGGACTTCCCATGACAATTCCCATCCTTACCCCTACCACCCCCCACTCACTAACCCCCCTGCTACAGCTGGGGGCAGGATAAAGAAGAAGGAGCCCACCGCTCCAGTTCCTCCACGCATCCCACCACCTTGAGAACTATGTGAGAAAGAGGGCCACCAAACCAACAATTGTCCATCACTACCTGAATTAAGGAATTTGATTCCCTCCCATCAAACTCCCACAACACCCATCGCTACTGCTAGTCCCACCACTACCACCAACCCTTCCAGTAGTAAAGGGTTGAGGACCAAATACGCTTGTGCTATATGTTCAGAGCATGGCCATTACACCCATCATTCCCCAGCACTGCCATGTTTTCGACAGACATTAGCGGTTGTCCGCCAGAACTTCCAGAACAACCCACGCCCTGCTACGTCCTCTTCAACAAATATCACTGACATCCGCTATGTCACCACTTCAGTCAACGAACGTATGAGATTCCCTTGCTCTCAATGCGATTCACTAGCTCACGTTACATACTAGTGTCCTATGATCCTTGCATACAGGCAACGTCAATTACCCCTACTTCACCAACCCGCAGAGGCGATAATTGACATTACCTAGTCACTAGAGGATCTTCATGTCATTTCTCCCAAACCCTAGGCACTCCCAACACCTCCATGGTTCTTAAATGATGTCTCTAAGGATTTACCCCGCAATCCCCCCAACTCTCCTGCTCATTCCCCCACAGAGACTCTCCACCCAACCACCACGGGTACCCCTCAGTACTTCAATATATGGTTTATGTCGAGTGAACCCTCCCCATCTCCTATCATCGTTCCCCCTGCTTATTCATCAAGGGGAAATCACACTGTCACCGAGATCACTCCTCATGACCCCTTGTATTCCCGACGTTTCCAAAGCGACGAGGAAATACTTGAAGAGCTAAACCACCCCGACTCTCCCTGGGATGCGTTACATCACCGTGCACTCTTCTCTCCTCAGGAAGCCCTCATGCCTCCTAACCAAAACCCCATTTATGCGGTCGAAACCAAGGATTTTATCCCCTCCGGGCCTATTGATTGGTTCAACAACCCTATTCCTGCACCTGATGCTTTTGAAGAAGGAAACATGGCCAACATTTCCCCCACCATCAAAATTGACATTTCCATTAAAAATGGCATCGTCGAAGAAATCATCATTGGAGCTGCTTGCACTCCTCAGGAAATCGACACTTATAAATCCCTCTTCCAGGAATATAGGGATATTTTTTCCTGGTCATACACGGAAATGCCTGGCCTCGATCCCTCTATTGTCGAACATCGCATCGACACCTGGCCTGACATCACACCCGTTCTCCAAAAACAACGACCACTACACCCATCCAAAGCTGCGGCTATCAAAATCGAAATTGACAAATTACGTGCTGCCGGGTTTATTTACCCCATCACTTATACTTCATGGGCTTCTAACCCTATACCCGTCTACAAAAAATAGGGCACTATCCGCGTTTGCACAGACTTTCATGATCTCAATAACGCATGTCCCAAAGACAACTTTCCAACGCCTTTCATCGATCAAATTATCGATGATTGCACCGGCCACGAGGTGCTCTCTTTTATGGATGGATTCTCTGGCTATAACCAAATTCAAATCCACCTAGCCGATCAGTATAAAACTGCATTCATTACCCCATGGGGTACTTTTGCATATCGTGTCATGCCTTTCGGCTTAAAAAATGCCGGAGCAACTTTCCAGTGGGCGATGACATACATCTTCCACGATCTGGCTAAAATCATCCTCGCCTACTTGGACGATCTCACCGCTCGCTCCAAGAAATGCACCCAACATCTTGCTGATCTATGAATAATCTTCCAACGATGTTGTCAGTACAACATCCGCTTGAATCCTCTCAAGTGTGTATTCTGTGTCACTGCAGGGAACCTCCTTGGTTTTATTGTTTTCCAAAGTGGTATTACTGTGGACCCCCTCAAAGTCCAAGCTATTACCGAAATTCCACCTCCCCAGAATTTACGACAAATTTAGAGTTTGCAGGTCAAAGCTAACTTTCTTCGATGCTTTGTCCCCGATTACGCCATACGCGTGCACAGTTTCCTTCACTTACTACGTCATGACATCCCTTTTCACTGGGACAACCACGCCCAACAGTCATTTGACGATCTTAAAGCAGTGCTTTCAAATGCGCCTTTAATTAGTGCACCTGACTATAATCACGACTACATCCTCTACATATCAGCCTCAGCTGTATCAGTAGCTGGTGTCCTCGTCCAGCTCGGAGATGACAATCATGAACACGTCATTTATTACATTAGTAAGAACCTCTCAGGACCACCCTTGAAGTATAAACACGAAGAGAAACTTTCTCTTGCAGTTGTCCTCGCAGTCCAGAAACTGCGCCATTACATTCTGCTTCACACCACCAAGGTCGTCGTAGACTCCAACCCTATGCAATACTTGCTCAGCCGACGACAAGTCAATGGAAAATTCACTCAATGGATCGTTATCCTTCAGGAGTACGACCTCGAGTTCTCAACACCTAAGAGTAAGAAGGCACTTGTTCTCGCCGAACTTGTCACAGCCCTTCCCTCTGACACCACTAGTGCCCTCGTCAATACCGACTTTCCCGACGAACATCTCTTTCACATTATTTTGGATGATCCTTTGTACGGAAACCTTCTCGTCTACCTCTGAACTCAAAAGTTTGGTAATCACCTTTCACGAGATGATCGTCGACGCATCTGCCATCAAGCTCCCCGCTACCTTCTCATTGGAGACGTCTTATACCGATGAGGCGTCGACACTATTCTTCGTCGATGCTTGACTATTGATGAAGCCGATAGAGTCCTAAATGACTGTCACAGCGGTGCATGTGGGGGCCATCTCTCGGGTATATCCACGGCTCAAAATATTATCCGAGCCAGTCATTTTTGGCCTACCTTGTTTCATGATTGCATTCATGCCATGAAACGATGTGAGCAATGTCAGCTCTATGCCAACAAAGCCCGAGCCCCCCCTGCTCTTCTTCACCCTGTCATTACTACCGGCCCTTTTTGTAAATGGGGCATCAACTTTATGACTTATAATCCCCCCTCTAGCAATGGCCAAAAATACATCATTGTCGTCGTTGACTACTTCACCAAATGGGCCGAAGCTATGCCCACTTTCAACAATATTGCTGACACTGCAGCGCGTTTTTTCTTTAACCACATCATATCCCGCTTTGGAGTACCCCTCCAACTCGTTTTCGACCATGGGAAACACTTCGAGAATGAGATCTTCGTCGAACTCTCATCTCGGTTAGGCTTCTCTCATGAGTTTGCCTCACCATATTACCCTCAGTCAAACGGACAGGTCGAGGCAGTTAACAAAGTCCTCAAGACCATGTTACAATGCACAGTCAATAAACATAAAACCAATTGGAATCATATGTTATTTTCTGCGCTATGGGCTTATTGAACGGTGGTGAAAACCGCTATTGGTTTCACACCATTCCATTTAGTCCATGGGGTTGAGGCAACTCTTCCCATCGAGTGTGAAATTCCCACCTTACGCACCGCAATTGAGCTATTACCTGACACTGCTCCAATGGAGCAGTGCTTGCTGAACTTGGAGTCTCTGGACGAACATTGTCGATCTTCCTTACAGAACAATGAGGTAGCTAAAAACCGATCCAAAGCTAACTTTGATCGCCATGTCAACCTTCGATCATTCCGCGAAGGCGACCTCGTCCTGGCTTATGATATCGCTCATGATACCTTTGGCCACGGCAAGTTTGAATCACTTTGGCATGGCCCGTACATCATCCAACATTGCCTCACCAAAGGCGCATACATATTGGTCTCCCCCGAAGGTCTCTCTCTCAAGGAACCCGTAAATGAGTTGTATCTCAAGAAATTTTATGCTTAAACGTAGTCATTCTACTTGAGGTTATTTCTTTTTCTATCATTTTTTATCTTTTTTCTCCTTCCCTCTCATCTAAACTATCCTTTTTGCTATTGACATATGCTTCCTCCACCAGCCTACCACATTGGCTACGCCGACGGCGCCAGCCGTTGGACACAAAATCTCGCTTCGGCCGCTTGGGCTCTCTACACCCCCTCACATGACATGCTACATTCAAACGACATATGTTTGGGGCCAACAACCAACAACCAAGCTGAATACACTGTGGTCATTGGCCTCCTGGCCGATGCCCAGTGTCATCATATTCGTCACCTTAGCGTCTTCCTTGACTCTCAACTAGTCGTTCTCCAGCTCAACAATGTATACCATGTACGCGATCCATGCCTCTTTCGCAAATACCTGCAGGTTAGACTTTTATCTCGACATTTTGATTCCATTACATTTACACATATTCTAAGACAATTGAATCAAACAACATATCAAATAGCTAACATGGTGTTAGATTGGCATTTATCACATCAAGCTACACACACATAAACATCTCACAAATCCTGTCACAACATATATATAGAATAGACATCATCAAAAACATCAGCAAAAATATGTAGACAACATCAGGATCTAAAAATATGTATACTCATATATATATAAAGGCCCATCAGGCCATCTGAATGTTTACATACAAAAAATACATGTATCTACAGGCCAATGCAGCACCTCGGTACAAAAATGGGCTCACCAGCCTATATACAACAAAAAGATATACATCAGGCACCACTCATGGTGCCTCTATTGTGCCACCACCTGCCCCTCCCTCAGGCAGTGGTGGCCCACCCCCACCTTCCCCATGCGGTGGTGGACCACCCATAGGACCCTCCTGCCCTGGTGGCAGGCGTCCACTCGTCATCGCAGCAAGTATTGTTGCTCGCCGCACTATGGCCCGCCATGGTGGCGGTACCCCTACACACTGCTCCAGGAAACTCTCATCCTGGATGTGCGTCCACATGCCCTCAGGCACATCCTACAAAACCATCTCCAGATGACGGCGTATATCATCATAATCCACTCCGGCCACCGCCGGAGGAGCGTGTGATGGCCCCGCACCAGGGTCATCGAACTGGCGCCTCCTAGCTGCCCTCTCTGGCTCAGCTCGTCACCCCGCGGCATCCTCCCACCGATGCCTCTCTCCATGTGGTTGTCTCTCTAGCTCTCGACGAGTTGGCACTCTCTGCATCTCCACCTTGCGCCCGCGAGGTGCCACATCTGCACATGCAAAAAAAAAACAACAGCAGATAGTATCAGCATCTATATCATATACATATGGACTGATATCTCCAAACAACACATAAACCAACAAAACATACACACCAGATACTACACATACCTCGATGGTCAAACACCTCCCCTGGAGGTAGCACCATGTCCGGGTCACCCCGGAAGTCCACCCCAGCATAGGGGTACTGCAATATCACCTGTGGCATCTGTCGCCACACCTGTGCCGCCTCAGCTGAAAAGAAGTGGCCACCTTCACCACCACCGTGACGAAGTAAAACTGTAGACCACCACCTCAATCGAGGCTCTCGTGCCCCCGACATCTCCAGTAAGATCCTCGGGCGCAACATCGACACCCTCTCTAAGAACCAGGCCACTAGGATGGACCCAAATGCAAACTCTCCTCTGCCAGTGGACCGACAGTGATCCAACTATGCCACCATCCTAGCATGAAGGGTCATCCCCCAAGCGAACGGCTCACCGACCAACACTCTCTCCAGCACCAACAGATGGCCACCACTAATCCGCTGGGTCGCAAATGACCCATAGATCCGAATAATCATCGCCGCTATACATCGATGTGCCAGGGAATCTATCACATCGATGCTCACCACCGTCCTAGACATAAAGTTATCACCTGAACAATACCTCCGGCCAACATCCACGAGCAAAGTAGTCCTCGGCATCACTAGCTCCGCCGGTAGGGGCGTTCCCCGAAAGGGGAGCCCAGTCAAGAAATAAATATCCTCCACCGCCGTGATGGGGATCTGCTCTCCTCACACAAGGAAGCAGTGCAGCTCCGGACTCCACATCTGGATCAGGAACTGTAATAAATACTCATGTGCCCGTATCAACGGGCACTCAAAGAACTTTAGCAACCCACAGGTTGCTAAAGTTGCACGCACTCCGGGGCCCTCAATGGCCACGACATCCCCAAGCTGGGCCCAATCTCTCTCTTTCCACCGCACTGGCATCGTCACCACAGTCCACCTGTAGCCAACACAAAGTCCTACATCAGTTCAAGCAACTATCACTAGCATAAAAAAGACTCATTTTTTACCCTTCAACCTTGCCTCCTAGGCGCGGTTTTGTTACCCACAGGCATGCACACATGCGTGCCTGTTCATTACACAAGCGCGCATATATGCGCGCCTATACACTACACAGGTGCGTATCAGTGCACACCTGTTTTCTTCACAAGCGCGCCCTTATGCGCGCCTATCCACCATACAGGAACGCACTGATGCGCGCCTGTCAAACCCATAGGCACACACAAATGCGTGCCTGTTCAACTCACAGGTGCACCCTCGGGTGTGCCTTAAATTCCCTCTATCGTGCACACATGCGCGAATATTCTGTGTACAGGCGCACACGTATGCACACCTCTCACCGAATCGCCCACGCATGTGGGGCCCAGACCCCCTAAATACCCCTGTATGGCTCTCCGTACAAACCCTGCCCAAAAATTGAAAACCTATTTCTATGCAGGATGATCAGACCACTAACCTGATACTTGCAGATCATTGATCGGATGCCTCATCCTCCCCGAATCTCCAAATCTCCTCTGAAAACTGATCGTCCAATCACTATTGCAGCAGGTCCAAATGAGATGGCAATGTGGGCCCTACAGCTATATATAGGCCTTTTTCCAAACTTCCACTCACCATTCCGGGATCCCAAGGTGTCTGTTTTTCAAACCGTCTTCAGCCATGGGATCAGGATCCCGTCACCTACATTACAGCAGTCCCTGGGTCACTTTTCATGAAAATCCCCCAGGGCACCCTTTTTTTCATATCATGGTCAGGTATGCACGTGCATAGTCACATTTATCAAATACATGCTCATATCTTAGATTCTCTTCAGATATTGTTCACTTTGGGTATTTTTTTTTTTTTCATGTGTGCAGGTACTTGCTCTTTACTCATCGACACAACCCCTTCAGGTATATACTCAGCATTGGCATGTAGTCTCTCCCGCTATATTGCATTTACATTCCTAGTCACACCCTCTGATATTGGCCTTTAGGATCCTCATTCCCGGCTCTGCAGTACCCACATCTCCATTTGCCTCTTCGGTACTATTACCCGGTAGCATTCTTACCCACATGAGTTGTCCCATTCATAGCACCTTTTGCCACTTTTTGACACTCATGCTATTTTCATGACCCTTTAGGGATGGGAGTCTCGATAGTCTTTCATCATGTTGTGAATCAACCACATACTCCTTCTCCTCATTTTGCTAGCTTTCCCACACAGACTCCCAGATTATCTCTTTATGGTTCTATTTTTTACCTGCACCTCCATAGTATCATGAACCCTCCATTTCATCCACAATCAGTTTGCCCATCTGCGAACCTACCTTCATTTCACCTACCTCATATAGAAACTCACCAATGGGGCCCCCACCCTTCATCAGTCTTCCAAGCATAGTATGCCCTACGTGGGCCACCCATATCACACTGGGGCACCCATTTCTATATTTGTACATTTCTCCCCAATTATTCGTTATTTATCGTACAAACTCCTTTATTTCCAGTCATTACATTTTCTTTTTGTCGTCACCGTTGGCGACTTGCTTCCTTTTGGCCACACGCAACCCAGGTCACCCTTGGTTGGAGCATTACTTATCATCTACCCTTGCCGGCATCATCCATATCTTCAGAGTACTCCGCAGGTCACTTACCTCTTCCCTCTGAATTTGTTCACCTTGTCCTGCCTCTGGCACAACTTATCACCGGTCTTGTTGTCCCCCTGACACTCGACCTTACTACATGGTTGCGGCCACTTTTTATCTCATACATCCTCCAACCAAGGGCAGTCTTGAGTCTTCCCACTTCTTGACTTCGTCCGTGTACCTCTGCCACTTCCTCACCTCAGTAGATTCCATGAAGCCCGTTGCTTCTGGGAGTCACATTCCCCTTTTGTCGACATCAGCACAATTTTCCGGAAGGGCGACAGTATCTTGATTCTCATTCTCCATTCAATGAGAGATCTCGGACGGCATAGGGTGAACCACCATTACTCCCTGCTGTCGTTGGCCCCCATAACATTCGACGCCAACACTTTCTCATGTTATGGTGGGTCTTACTTTGCGACTATTGCAGTTATTTTTATCATTTGCCAAAGACCTCTGAACTTGGTAGGGCCATCAATGCCTGCATCATCGCCGATACTTATTACCGCGATTATTGCCTATTATTCAGAGCATGTTCATTTGCAGAATTGTCTTTTGCCTTTCTCACGACCGCCCCCGAGGGCGCTGCAGTTGTCTACACCAACACTTTAGTCATCTTTTTCCAGAGTTACATGACACGAGCATGGGGCATGCCCGCCTCGTTTGTACACAGTTTTCTATTTTATCCACCTCATAGAAGGTCGGGTCCTACAGGGTTCCTTTTTTCTCCAATGGATTGCTCTAAATGATCCCACTCTTGCTCTATCTTACAACAACATTCTCAGTAGAAGAAACATTGATGGATTTTGGCTATACGTGTGCTCCTAACCTCATCCATCAGGGGGCATCTGTTATCACTGAAATTTCGTCCGCACATGGCGACAAGAACTCAGCATCGTCAAAACAATAATGAAGTCATTCATGGCCCTGAATTAATATCACAGCATTCAAAAAGGCCAAAAGCTATACAAAGTATTGCAAAATTGAAGAGCGCTTTACAGAATTTGGGTGCGCGCGCACGTGCACAGAACAGGAATGTAGAATGCGCGCATACGCGCACGATTCACGGCTGTTAGCGCAAAAAGCCATGCATCTGCTAAACGGTACATTTATGAATGTGGTCGGCCTCCCAACCACTTCTGGTTCAGCTCCCAAGCTGATTTGACTTCCAAATCCGGGCTGGTCAAAGACCTAATAGTGCCCTAAATGGCCTCTTTTCACACTATGAAGCAGTTACACAAAAGCCTAAAGCAATGCTATAAAAATCCATGAATGCACCTCATTTTCTCAAGGAATTCTATGTAATGTTATGCTGCCTATATTGTTTTAAGGACTCAATCCTTGATAAGAGCACATTGGCACCATTTCATTGAGCAATTCACCTCTCCATTGAGTGAATTTGCAAGGAGTTCTTTCACCACCATTTTCATTTTTCTTGTTGTAAGGAGAGCAAGCTTGTGAGGGTCCAAGAGCCTTCCCTTAGAGGAAGAAGGGACTCATAGTCCCCTTTCTTCTTGGTTCTTTGATTTCATCAATAGATCAACTTAAAAACATTGGTGATATGGGTCTTTTTATGTTTGTTATCTCTATATCCCTATGCTTATGATTTTAGTTTGTATTAGTTTAATTCTTGCTTATAGTTTTGTTTTTCTTTCTCTAACTCTTTCCTCTACAGCTATCATGCTCAGCAAGACCCAACTGGGCATGCAAGCACCTCTTATTTGCTCACCAAGGTGATGAAAAGGGTGCAACAATAAATATAGTGATGGAGAGAAGATCCTAAGAAGAAAAAGAAAAATAAAAAATGAGACAAGAGAAGAAACAAAAGTAAATTCTTCAAGAAAAGTTTCTACTCAAAGGAAGATAGTTCCTCATCAGACGAGGATGATGATAGTGACAATGATTTAGAAATAGTACTCTTCCTAGAAGTAGAAGATTATGAAGAAGATTCCGAAGAAAAAGGCGAAGTCGATCTCAGAGAAAAATTAATCATTTCCTTAGAATAACTAAGGAAAGAAAGAAAGAAAAAAAATTCACTCAAGGAAGAACTAAATATGAAAGAAGGATCTTAGAATTCCAACTCAGAAGAAGTCGAGAAGATGATCATTAAGTTAAAAATGTTAAGTTTTAATTATTTTCAAAATAATAGCATGAATAGGATCATTGAAAGAAACACAATCACAAGGTACACAACATTTTATCCCAGAAAACCATCATGGGGGAGAAAACCCAACAAAAAATTCCTGAATATAGATTTCCAATACAATGCCAAGATAAAAACCAAAACACTAGAGAATGTCCAAGATTGAGCATGCACCTCTCTCTTCTTCTTCTTGCAACTGCAACTACCTCCAAAAGATACGCATTTGTTGAGTGATTAAGTGAGTGAGAGAATGAGGCACCATCCTCTCTTATTTATACTAGCTGAGGGGCACTAGGGTTATGTATTTTCACCAACCAGAGCTGACTTCTTCAACTAGTGGTTAAAACCACTTTACTTAGCCCTAGGGTCCAAATTCTCAATTACCACCATATAAACATGGTTTGACCAATCCAAAAAAGGGGATTTGGTCATATACAAGACCTGACATGATCAATCCACAAAAGGGGATTTGATCTATGTAAAAGTAACTCAATAATAATTAGAATATTCTTCACAGTTACAATATTTCAACACTCCCCCTTAACAAGAAGGGTATTCTATTGACATAACCCAATACAACATCATCAGGAGAGAGAGAGAGAGGGAAACAACATCATCAAAATCTAGAACACTGACTAGCACATCTATAAATCATCAAAAAAATTTCTCATCATCAATAACATCATTGGTCACAACATGGAGCTGGAGTAGCATCATCATCATATGCATCAACATCAATTAGTATAACACTAATACAACATCAAAAACAACAACATGAGGCTGATACAACATCAACAACAACAACATGAGGCTGATACAACATCAACAACAACACGAGGTTGAGACATCATCATCAACAATATCATCAACACGAAGATGATATAACAACATCATCAACAACAACATCACCACGAGGATGAGATGACAACATCATCAACATGAGGCTAAGATAACAACATCATCATCATATAGCAACAAAATGAGGCAGGTGCAACAACAACATTTTGTGGTACTTTGAAAGACCATCCTTACCGGACCTTCGGGATCTGCCCAAGAATCAAAATATTCCCTAGGATATAAAATCCTAACGGAGCAACCATGTGGTACTCTGAAAGACCGTCCTTACCAGAACTTTGGGATTTGCCCAAGAATTAAGAGATTCCATAGGATATAAAATCCTAACAGAGCTACCACTACTGACCACAACTGGCATATACATGCACAGGTACTATGACAGACCATCCTTATCGAACCTTCGGGATCTGCCCAGGGATAATCAATCCCCTAGGATATAAGAATCCTAATAGAGCTACCCATTGTTGGTCAGGATACTATAGTATCATCAACATCACTCCCCCTTTCAAGGGATGTCCTTTTGGAAAACACCAAGCTTGTCTCATAAGTGCTCAAACTTCACACGAGACAGAGGCTTTGTCAACACATCTGCAACCTACTCATCTGTGCCAACATATTGGAGCTTCACAACTCCCCTCTGCACCATATCACGAATGTAGTGATACCGGATATCTATGTTCTTCGACTTATCATGGAAAACTGGGTTCCTTGTCATCTTTATGAAACTCTAGTTATTACATAGAATCACGGTGGATTCCATCTCCAGATCGAATAGACCTGTCAACAACTTCTAAAGCTGTATGGATTTGCAATTGGAGGAACATGTTGCAATGTATTTTTCTTCCTTCTCTACCATGAAGTCATGGATGAACCTAGAATGAAGCAACATCCTGAAGTTATCCTTCTATCATAAACACTTCCAGCCCAATCTGAATCAGTATATCCATACAGTTTGAATTCATGATCTCTAGTATAACAAAGACCATATTTCAACGTACCCTTAATGTATCTCATCACATGTTTTGCGACTACAAGGTGAACACATATGGGCTCCACCAGATACTGACTCAAGGTGTTCATGAAAAAACATACATCTGGCATGGTATTCATCAGATACATCAACGAACCAATAATCTATCTGTACAGAGTAACATCAACAAATTTTGATGAAGTATCTACCAGGAGCTTCAACTTTGTTTCCATGGGTGTGTTCATGGCTTTACACTCCAACATATCAAACCTCTTCAGGATTTCAACTGCATACTTCCCTTGGTTAAGGAATATCTTCTCTAGGCTCTGCCAAACTTCAATACCTAAGAAATAATGCACTTGGCCTAGGTATTTCATCTCAAACTCTACAACGTGTTTCTTCTTACAATCTGAGATGATATTTTATTCTCTAGTTAAGAATAAGTCATCCACATACAACAACAATATAATTGGATCATCATTCATAACCTCTAAGTAAAGGTTAGAATCAAATTTACCCTTGGTAAAGCCCAAGCTTGTTAGGAAACTATAAATTCTGCCATACCAAGCTCTAGGAGCTTTCTTCAGCCTGTACATAGATTTCTTCAACCTGCAAGCATAGGTCTTTCTACATTCAACTTCAAACCATTGTGGTTGTTCTATATACATTTCTTCTTCAATAACACCATTTAAGAAGGATGTTTTCACATCCATCTGGTGTAACTTCCACTTCATCTTGGCTGCAAGATCTATGATTGTTCTGATAGAAGTGTATCTGGCCACAAGAGTAAATGTCTCTTCATAATCAATGCCTTCCTTTTGAGAAAATCCACGGGCTACAAATCTTGCTTTATGTTTTTCAATACTTCCATCTAAAACATGTTTTATATTGTATATCCATTTGGAAGATACCACATATTTGTTCTTTGGTCTGGGAACTATTTCCCATACATCATTCTTTATACTAGACTAGTATTCTTCCGCCATGGAATCCACCCATTCTGTCTTCTGAATGGCTTCTTCAAATCAAGTAGGTTCCTTTTCTATGAGATCACACATCAAGGCCATATAACTGGATAATGGCTTAGGTTTCTTGCTTTGTCTCATGGTTCCTTCTGGGACACCATACTTCTCTCCATCTTGAATAAGTTCCCTTTCCCAAGATGGATTTCTCTTGTGAGAGATCATCATATGGGGAGGTTCTTGAGATTCTATCATATCATGATATTATGGAATCTCATCATCAGGGGAAAATTTAACTTCCTTCACAGGTTCTGCAACTCTGGGAGCTACAGGTTCTTCTTCATATACTTCTTCAAGATGGAATTTGCTTGATCTTTTGAGAGTTTCATCTTCATCAAAGGTTAGATATCTGTTGATCTCATTATTATGGTAACCTAGTATGTATATTCTGAAGGCCTTAGAGACCTCAGAGTATCCAACAAATATTCCCTTCTTTCCTAAAGGATCCAACTTAGTTCTCCTTTATTTCGGAATGTGTACAAACACTGGACAACCAAATATTTTGAAATGGCTTACTTCTGGCTTCTTTCCGGAGAACATTTCTTCGGGGGTTTTGAATCCAAGTGCACTATGGGATAATCTGTTTTGGACATAAATTGTTGTTATTGTTGCTTCAGCCCATAAGTGAATTGGAATATCTTGATCATGGATCATAGTATTCACTGCTTCCATTATTGTTCTATTCTTTCTTTATGCTACACCATTTTGTTGAGGATTATAGGGAGTGGTGACCTCCCTCTTAATCCTGACATCTCTACAAAATATTCCAAATTCATTTGAGGTGTATTCTCCTCCATTATCTGACCCAAGTATCTTGATTTTTTTTTCAGAGAGATTTTCTAACAAGACTTTGAATTCCTTGAACTTTTCAAGTACTTCATCTTTTGATTTCAAGAAATAAACCCAATTCTTGAGAGAATAATCATCAATAAATGAAACATAGTATACATACCCACTTAGAGAGGTTGATGGAATTGGACCACATACATCTGAGTGGATGAGCTCCAAGATTCCTTTTGCTTTACTGTCGCTCTTGGGAAAGTATTCTTTATGTTCTTTCCTTGTGCACATCCCTTGCATACACCTTCGTGATCAACCTTGAATTCTGGTAAACTTGTAACTACCTTGCTTACATATGGTAAGGATTTGTAGTTGATGTGAGCTAGTCTTCTATGAAAAAGTTCACATGGAATCTCAGTGTACTGAGTCAAGGCCGAGTGACCTTTTGACTTATGCATGCCACCTTCTTTTGTTCCAATAACAATTTTGTTATAAATGCTGAGTGACTTTTCGGAGGCTCTGTCCACTAAAAGGGTTTGCTCAAGATGCCAAGTGATGCGCTAGGGTAGGACACACTTCCCTAGATGGTTTTTAATCATAAATTCCCTTTCAATAAAAAGCCCTAATTTTCTTTTATGGAAACAATGACATTTTTGGTTACCTAGTGAAAGGTGCTCTATTCAGTTCAGCTTTGATACCATGTTAAGTTTTATTGATTTTCAAAATAATAGCATGAATATGATCACTAAAATAAACAAAATCAAAAGGTACAAAACATTTTATCCTGGGAAACCCTCACGGGGGAGAAAACCCAACAAAAAATTCCTTAATATAGATTGCCAATACAATTCCAAGATAAAGATGAAAACACTAGAGAATATCCAAGAGTGAGCATGTGCCTCTCTCTCCTTATTCTTGCAACTGTAGCTACCTCCAAAAGATGCACAATTGTTTAGTGATTGAGTGAGTGAGAGAATGAGGCACCATCCTCTCTTATTTATACTATCTAAGGGGCACTAGGGTTATTTCTTTTCACCAAGCAGGGCCGACTTCTTCAACTAGTGGTTAAAACCACTTTAATTAGCCCTAGGGGACGAATTCTCAATTACCAACATATAAACATGGTTTGACCAATCCAAAAAAGGGGATTTGGTCATATACAATACCTGACATGATCAATCCACAAAAGGGGATTTGATCTATATAAAAGTAACTCAATAATAATTAGAATATTCTTTGCAGTTACAGTATTTCAAAAAACATCTAGGTAGAAGAATACAAAAGGATTGAAGAAGCACTCAGAAGTCAGTTAGAAGAAAAGGAGAAGATGATGAAAAGCTTGGAAGTAGGAATAGTAACTCTAAGAAAATATCTTCAGAAGAAATATATGCAACAGAATAACACCAAAATATTGGATGAGATCATCAACAGTGAAAGGCCATACTATGATAGGTACGAGATAGGATACAAACATATGTAGAATGAGAAAGGTTTGAGTTCCAAGACAATAGAATAGGAAGTAGAAAAAAGAATCTATACAAAAATTTTCATAGGTTCTCCTAAGAAGGAAGAAGGAAAGAATATCCAAGAAGAAGATCATAGATAAACTGTACCACCTAGAAGATTCAAAATTCAGAATCAACAATGACCAACAATAGAAAGATCTCAAGAAGAAGAAGAATTCAGAAGAGAAACACCATTCACAAGATCTTACACCCCAAGGTACCAAACTATTTTTATTGGTTTATTTTATTCATGTAACAATTTTGGGCACAAAGTTGTAAACTGTAGAGCCTATGCCAAGAATAGAAGAAACTATGAAGGCTACTCAAATAATAATTATCCAAGAAGGCCTCATGAAACACATAACAAAAACTACAATAGTTTTGAATGATTGAGTAATGAATTAGAGTGCTACAAATGAAACAATTTTGGACACATGGACAAAGATTGTATATTGATTGTTCCTCCAAGAGAACCAAAGTAGAATATCAACAATCATAAACATGAACCATAAAAGATATCAAGAAGGAATCATGATCAGTTCAACACTGAAGAATTCTTTCTTTCGCTACAAGCTCAACACAATAAATATGGGTGGTATGATTATAGTGGTTGTTCAAAGCATATGACAGGTGATAAGAACATGTTTCTAACTCTAAATAAGGAATGGTATGGATCAGTTTCATTCGACAATGACAACTCAACCAAAATTATAGGAAGAGGGATAATCAATCTTGGAAGAAAAGGTGCTAAGGCATAAAATTTTCTATTGGTCGAAGATATGAAGCACAATATTCTAAGTGTAAGTCAAATGTGTGATCAATGACACAAAATTTAGTTTGAATCTAAAAAATATAAGATAAGGAAAGAAGGACCAAGCAAGTTGGTGGCTACAACTATAAGAACCCCAGACAACATATATGTACTGAATGAAATTGGAAAGGAAAGATGTTGCTTAGGAAAGGAAAATGAAAGTTGGCTCTAGCACAAAAGAATGGGTCACATGAACTTTGATATTCTTGTCAAAATTAGTAGAAAGGAAGTAGTAAGAGAAATGCCTGATATTTCAAAGACAACAAATACTCTATGTAAGCATTGTCTATAGGGAAAAAAGACCAGGACCAAGTTCAAATCAAAAGAGTACTCCACAAAAAACCATTGGAGATTGTACATACTGAGCTATGTGGACCGATAATAATGAAGGGATTGAATGACGAACAATACTTTATGCTACTGGTTGATGACTACACAAGAATGATTGCAGTTTTCTTTCTCAAGAAGAAGTTAGAGACATTAGAACACTTCAAGATATACAAAGACATGGTTGAAACTGAGACATATTTGAAAATTGAGTGCTTGAGATCAGACAATGGAGTAGAATTTACATCAAAGGAATTCAAGGATTTATGTGGTGAACATCGAATACAAATATAGTTCTCACCATCCAGAAAACCTTAGCAAAATGGAGTTGTTGAAAGTGTTGATACTGAGAGGGGGGTGAATCGGTATCAAGTACAATTTTAACACTTTCAAAACTTCAATCAGATTACTTTTTACAACTTTTACTTCAAGCAGATTATATATCCAATATATATCCAATGAGCAATGAATAATATCCAATGATAAATAAAGAGTACTAGAAGAGATACACCATACATCATGCACAATAAACTTATGTGAAGCAATCATGAATTATTGTTCAAAGGAAGTAATGACTTTCAAGGGAAGC
>ML800514.1:70742-89460 GCA_009831015.1 Picea engelmannii
GGTGAATCAATATCAATTACAATTTTAACACTTTCAAAACTTCAATCATATTACTTGTTACAAATTTTACTTCAAGAAAATTATGTATCCAATATATATCCAATGAGCAATGAATAATATCCAATGATCAATAAAGAGTACTAGAAGAGATACACCATGCACAATAAACTTATGTGAAGCAATCATGAATTATTGTTCAAAGGAAGTAATGACTTTCAAGGGAAGCTACAACTTCCAAGTTCAAGGGAAGGATAAACCTCTAAGGGAAGATACAATCCTCCAAGATAAAGAGGGGGTTAAACCCTCTATCCTTTCCCCTTCCTTTCACCCAAGAATATACAAAAGATAATAAGCCTTACATCACCATATCACTGATAATATCATCACTAGAACATAACCATACTCAGAAACCTGAACCGGATACCAAGATGTGCCTTCCTTTAGAACTTTCTCAAGCCTTTTCTTATGTACGCTACCTATTATACTATCAGCCTACATACATGTACACTACCTTTTATATTGTTAGCCTGTGTTGTATGCTACCTATTATACCGTTATCCCGTGTACGCCTCAGAAAACTAAGGTTTATGTGATTCTGAAACTTTTGGGCCTTCCAGACTTTGCCACCTTAGACTTGCTCCACATTGAACTACGCACATAATCCTAGCACAAGTGTAGACCCACTTATTCTATCTCCATCACACTTACTTTTATGATAAAATCATATGTCTTCAATGTGTATTTATACTTTTTGTGACACTTCCTTTTGACATTAGGGACGACCTATCACTTTCTCATTTTGTAATTATTTTCTTTAATTATCTTCAAGGCCGACTTGTAAATTCACATGTTCATATTCAAAAAATCATTTCTCCTCAATCGTGAGTGTTGGATTACTGAGAGGGGGGTGAATCAGTAATAGAGAAATGTAATCCTTTTTAACCAAATAATCCAAGTGTTATGTCAATGTATAATTATCATCCAATAATGATCTATGAACAAATGAACAATCATACACATACACAGTACACCAGTGTTTTACGTGGAAACCTAAATCGGGATAAAACTATGTAATGCTTTTTCTTATATGTCTTGAAGAATTACATTCATTGGAAGCACCAACTTCCTTTGTTTTCTAGCTGCAACTGGAAGGAGGCTCCAACCCCCTAGTTTCTTAGGCTACAACCTGGGGGAAGCTCCAACTCCCCAATTATCTGGATACAACCAGAAGGAGGCTACAACCTTTTATGTTCTTCGGCTACAACTGAAAGGTGGCTACAACCACATGTCCTTACTCCATCCAACTGCCCTGAAGTAGAAGTAGAATGATGGAACCACTATCACACTATCACTGTGATATATACCTCTGTAAACTTGTACCATATAAATCTGAACCATTCATCAAGCTGTACATCAACCTATAATCAACCTGTACCATAAATAAGTGCATCAACCATGCACCAACCTGTACCAAACAACCTGTAATCAACATGTACCATAAAAACGTTCATCCAACCATGTACCAAGTATGTACCAATCATGTGTCAAATACTCATCAATTATGACTCATCAATATGTACCAACATCATCAACTATACACCTCATGTATGTGCCAACTCATCAACTACTTGTCTCAACCATGTATTCAACATGTACCTCAGCCAAAATCCCTCATCAATTTCATCATCCAAATCTGATTTGTAGCTTTGTAATAGACCTGTTTTATATGATCACATTCCTACAAACCTTTCTTAACTTTAACAACAAGAGACTAGCGTTTTCATCAAACTTTTCTTTAGTCTCACATGCCTAGTTTTGGATTAGTCAACAACCCTAACTTGAATTAATCATAACTTTGTACCTGTAATGAATAAATATATGAAACTGATACACAATTTTCTTCAGTGTGTTTTATGTAATCACTCTAGGTGTCACTACTTGGAACCTCTCATAAAAGGAGTTATAGAAAAAATGGCATACCTTGCAAAATTTTGGCTTATTCTAGAGAGAAATCTTGTAGAGCGTGCCCCACATGGAATATTTGTTGAATCGATCTGAAATTGTTACACATCATACTATAGACTGTACTATAACCAAAAAAAAATTTCTTACAAAATTTTGATCTGTTATGAATAAGTTATGACGTTTTTACCCAAAACACCTATTTTTGACTAGTTTCAGGACTAGCCACAAACCCTATTTCCCACGGAGTGTAACTCCAAAAATACAATGACCCAAAAGATGAATTTTTTACCACGGATAATTGGATATGTTTACTCAATGGAATATCAATTTCACAATCTGAATCATTCTAGAAAAAACGTTATTGTGAAAGTGGTGAGATGAACTGTAAATAACATACCTTAGAAAGCATCATCAAAAGAATTTATCCTTCCTTGAATTCCAGCCTTATTTTCTTCACCTTCCCTCATAAATTTGGATTAGATATCATTTGGTTACCTCAGACACCTATAGGTATTCAATATGCTCAAGTGTGTCTTAAATGAGAGAGCCTTGCCTCTTATTTATACTCTCCAAGTAGCTTCCTTAAAAACATCCTCTAGGTCACTTTGCCCACTTTCCTTATTTTAGGGTTAACCCACTTCTAATTTATCCACTGAATTTATTATTTAAATAATTTATTTTTCATTCACTTTGAATTATAGTACACTCATAACTTCACTTTATTATTTAACTTCTAAAATCTCCTAAACCACTTTGACTACTTTTACCTTTTGGGGCTTCTAGATGACATATGGGGGTCCTCAAACTTTACAAGGCCATAAATCTCAGACCGTGAGGAGTTATGTGAACCACTAGAAATGGAATTACATGTACTATCCATATAGAATAGTATTACTTTCAAATATAGCAAAAATAATACCATTATCCATTAAACAAACTTGGGTCCATTACCCAAACCTAGGTTCTCCAACTTCACATGGTCATAACTCTGTAACTGTGAGGAGTTATGTGACGTTCCACATACCACCAGAAATGGAATGGAAAGCACTATCCATCTAGGATAGTTTCTTTGACAAATTAACTGTCCTTCATCTCATTATTCTACAATTAATCATGGGTTCTCTTACTCTGCAAAGTGTCTTCTCGTGAGGGATTTCACCATAAGGGGACCACTTTGGAGTTCATCTATGTTTACTTCTTATCAACCATGACAAGACAATAATGACTCATATTTACATCAAACAATCTTGGGTCCATTACCCAAACCTTTGTGTTGTGGGGCTTTCTTCAAGGGTTGACATCAATGACAACCAATCTTAATCAACAATATCTCCCTTTGGCATTGATGGAAACACTCTGATGCAATACTGAAATCATATCACTAATGATCCCCCTGGAACCATGCCTATGTCCTATGCATCTGATAAATATACTCCCCTTGGAACCATGCCTCTATCCTCTGCATTCGATAAATATCTCCCCCTTTATCATCAATGGAAAAGGTATCTTTCTATCCGGGGATGCTCCCCCTGAATGAACTGTCCTCTTTTGGTGCTTCCTCGTGTACATCTAATAAATATAAGATAAGCATTCAAAAATCATTCAAAAGGCATTCATTTTGGAGTGGAAATCACTCCAAGTCTTTGGCGAAGATATTCAAAGGCTTCCCATGGAAGTGGTTTTGTAAAGATGTCTGCCACTTGTTATTTTGTGCCCACATACTCAACTTTGATGTTCTTTTCTGCAACCTGCTCTCGTAGAAAGTGATACTTGATTGGAATGTGATTCATCTTGGAGTGCATCATCGGGTTCTTTGAGATACTGATGGTACTTGTATTATCACAATAGATTGGAATGGGCTCATCATACTCAACCTGTATGTTTGTCAGAGTTTGTTTCATCCAAAGTACCTATGTACAACATGATGTTGCTGCAATATACTCTTCCTTGGCTGTAGATAAAGATATTGATGATTGTTTATTGCTTATCCATGATAATAAACACTCACCTAAGTAGAACACTGCTCCATTGGTGTTTCATCAGTCATCAATACAACCTGCCCAATCTGCATCTGTGTAGGCAATAAGTGATAGATCCTTTCCTTTTGGATACCATAATCCAAACTCTTCTGTTCCTTTGAGATATCTGAAAATCCTCTTCACTGTTAATACATGTGATTCCTTTGGTGCTTCTTGAAATCATGCCTCCTGTCCAACTGCTTGCATTACATCTGGTCTGGATGTTGTCACATATAGTAGGCTGCCAATCATTGACCTGTACTGCCTCTGATATGTAGACTTCGAATCATCATCTTTGCTTAACTTTCAACTGGTTTGCAATCTTCCATTCCAAACCTCTTTAGCATTTCTTTGATATACTTGGTTTGAGAAATACAAATTCCTTGGTTTCTTTGACGTATCTGAAGTCCCAAAAAGAAATATAGTTCTCCAAGTAATGACATTTTAAATTCATTCTGCATATCTTTTGCAAATTTATGGCTTAACCTGTCATCATCACTACCAAAAATAATATCATCAACATAAACTTCAACTAGTAAAATATTACCTTGACTTACCTTGATGTAGACGTTGTTGTCTGCACTTCCTTTTCTAAACCCTGCCTGCTGCATATACTTATCCAGTCTAGAGTACCATGCTCTAGGAGCCTATTTTAGACCATACAAGGCCTTCTTTAATTTACACACATAATTTGTGTTCTCTGACAACTGAAAACCTTCCGGTTGTTCAATGTAGACTTCTTCTTCAAGTTCCCCATTCAAAAAAGTTGATTTTACGTCCATATGATATACTTTAATATTTTTGGAGCATGCATAAGCTAAAAGAAAACGAATTGTTTCCATTCTGGCAATTGGGGAAAATGTCTCTTCAAAGTCGATTCCTTCAATCCGTGCATATCCTTTACATATCAATATGGCTTTGTTCCTTGTAACCTGTCCATCTTCATTCAATTTATTCCTGAAAACCCATTTTGTGCCGATCACATTCTTATTATTTGGTCTTGGAACCAATTCCCAAGTGTCATTTTTCTCTATTTGATCCAATTCTTCATCCATGGCCTTATTCCAAAATTCATCCTTGTTGGATTCTTCAAAACATTTTGGTTCAATTGTAGATAAGAGTGCTAGGTGTGTTTGTTCTGGTGAACAGATTCTTCTTCTAGTCTCAACTCCTGCATCTTTGTTTCCGATAATCTGATCTGAAGGATGATACTTCTGTACTCATTTACTAGGTGTCTTTAGAGACACTTGCTAAATTTGTTCTGCTGCTTTTGTCAGATTCTCTTCATCATCCTCTTCTACTTCATTTTCATCTTCTGCTTCTTCTTCTAAGGGTTGTTTCATTGATTCATTTTCTTCCTTTGATTCTGGTTTCCCTATTTCATCAATTGTTACATTGATACTTTCCACAAATTTGTTAAATCTTAGATTGTAACACTTGTATGCTTTCTGTGTACTTGAGTAACCAACAAGTACTCCTTTGTCCATGTGAGAGTCAAACTTTCATATTCCACCATCTTCTCTTTTGATATAGCATTTGCTTCCAAAAACTCTGAAGTGCTTTACATTTGTTGGTCTTCCTTTCCATAGTTCGTAAGGGGTTTTGTCAGTGTTGTTTCTAAGCATTACTCTGTTTTGAATGTGAATTTTTGTATGGACTACCTGTGTCCAAAAAACATCTGTCAATTTTGAATCCATTAGCATTGTTGGATCCATTTCCTGTACTGTCATGTTCTTTCTTTCAACAACTTCATTCTGTTGAGGTGTCCTAGCAATGAAGAATTGTCTTTTTATTCCATGATTGCTACAGTAGTCCATAAATTCCTTTGAAGTGAATTCTCCTGCATTATCAGATCTCAAGAATTTGATTCTTGAATCCATCTCATTTTCAACCATTTCCTTGTAGATCTTGAAGTTTTCAAAATCTTCTAACTTATTCTTGAGAAAGCAAACTGCAGTCATTCTTGTATAATCATCAACTAATAACATAAAATATTTCTCACCTTTTAATACCTTTGTTCTAGTTGGTCCAACTAGATTAGTATGAACAATTTCCAGTGGTCTTGTCGTTGAATATTCCTTTGATTTGAACTTGGTCTTTGTTTGCTTTCCTTGTTGACAATGTTTGCATAAAGTGTTGGTTGGTTTTGTGATCTAGGGCATTTCTCTGACTACTTCTCTTTTGCTGACTTTGACAAGGTTATCAAAATGTATGTGACCCATTATTCTATGCCATAGCCAACTTTCATCTTCCTTTCTTAGACAACACTTTTCATTTCCAATTTCACTTAACACATATATGTTACTTGAAGTTCTTGCAGCTGTAGCGACCAATTTCCCTAAACCTTATTTTCTTATCTCACACTTTTGTGAATCGAAAGTCACTTTATGACCTTGTTCACACATTTGACTCACACTTAGAAGATTATGTTTCATATCTTCTACTAGTAGAACATTTTCCGCCTTTTCATTCTTGTTCCCAATTTGAACTGTTCCTTTTTCAATGATTTTGGCTGAATCATCATTTCCGAAGGATACTGATCCATCTCTTTCTTTTCGTAATGTAAGAAACTTGTCTCTATCGCCTGTCATGTGTTTTGAACACCCACTGTCAACATACCAACCACGTTTCTTCTGCTTATCTTGTAGAACGAGTATGCATTCTTCATTGCTATACTGATCTTGCTTTCTTATCCATGTTCTTTTCTGAGGTTCCTGTTTGTGACCGTTGTTATTCTGTTGAGGTTCTTTAGGAGGGATTGTCATTCTGCACTCTTTGGCCACATGTCCAAAATTGTTACATTTGTAACATTCCACTTCATTTCTCAAAGATTCAAACCTGTTGTAACTTCTTCTCTGTGTTTCACTAGGCCTTCTTGAATAACCCCTTTGTGTATAACTCTCAAAGTTGTTGTTGTTCTTGTTGTTAGCTCTACAATTCATAGCTTTATGTCCAAAATTATTACATGCATAACATAAACCAAAAAATATAGTTTGATACCTGGGAGTTGAATATCTTCTGAAAGGAGGTGCTCTTATGAATCCTTCTTCTTCTTGAGGCTTGTCTGTCTGTTGTTGATTTTGAAATCTCAATCTTCTTGGTGGAGGAGTGTCCCTGTAATATTCCTTGTATATCTTCCTATCCCCTTTGATTGTTTGTGCATAGCTTTTTGGACATGTTTCTTGCTCTGTTGTTTTGGAGCTTGATCCCTTTTCTGTCTGATTGTATCCAAGTTTGGTCTTGTCAAAATGAGATTTTTTACTGCTAATGATGTCATCCAAAACTTTTGAGCTATTCTGCATATTTTTCTTTTAAATATCCTTTCTTAGTGTGACAATCTCTACTTCCAAGTTTCCAATGATCCTGTCCTTTTCTTCTAGTTGTTTTTTGAGAGCTTCTTCAATTATTTTATCTTCTTCTATTTGAACCTTCAATTTTGTGATCATTTGTTCTAGTTCTTGAGTGTCTTCTTTCTTGTCTAGTTCTGCTTGTAGTTTCTTGTTTTTCTTCTTTTCTCTTCTGATAACTTCTATGGCACACATTATTCTTCTCGAAAGTCAACTTTTGCCTCTTCAATTTCTTCTTCGACTTCTTCTTTGGATTCTTCATATTCTTCTTCAAAGTCTTGTTCATCAGAGTCTTCTACTACCATGAATAGAACTCTTCCTGTCTCACTGTCACTGACTTCATCTTCATCTGATGATGAGATGTCTTCTTTGGTGCATAAGCTTTTCTTGAAAACTTTCTTTGTAGTTATTTTTCCTTTATATGCTTGTTTTCCTTTTGAGTAACCTTCATCATTTCTATTTTTCTTATGAGGACATTTGTTAGAAAAATGATCAATACCATCACAATTAAAACAAATTAAAGGAAGATTACCTCTATACCTACCATTGGTTCCCTTGTTCAGTCTTTTGACGAAGTTGGCCACTTCTTCATCATCTTCCAAGACGTCACTGCTACTGCTATATTCTTCTTGTTCCTTTTTCTTTTTCTTTGATCTTTTGGATGCTTTGAAGGCTTCTTCTTTTACATCTAGATTTCCCTATTCATTTCTCATTTCATATGTTGTGAATATTCCATGCAGTTCGTCCATGCTTATTGAGTCTAGATCCGATATTTCTTCTAGTGTTGATATCTTAGGGTTGAATCTCATAGGAAGAGATCTTAGTACCTTTTGAAAAATTACAGATTCTTCGATTTCTTCTCCCAATCCTATGATTGCAATCACTGTTTCATCGACTCGTAAGAAGTAGGCTACAATATCTTCATCTTTCTTCATTTTTAGTTGTTTGAACTAACCTCTGTAAGTTTGAAGATTTGTTTCTTTGACTTTTGTATCTCGTTCATAAATATTTCGAAGCTTGTCCCAAATCTCTTTAATGAATTTACAATGTGCAACTTTGGTGAATACTGTATTAATGAGACCATTCAAAATTGCATTTGTGGCTTTGGAATTATTCTCACCGAGTTTTACTATTTTTTCATTTGTTGGTGGAACTGCTGGTGCTATGTATCCATCTACAATTGATTTCCAAACTTGAAATCCATGTGCCTGTATATATGTCTTCATCCTTATGATCCAAAAAGAATACTTATGTCCATCAAAATGTGGTATTCCATTTTTATACAAGTTGGTATTCTCCATGATCTACCTTTTAGTGGTTAGACTGATTTCTCAAGGAACCTACTCTGATACCAATTGTTGGATTACTGAGAGGCGGGGCGAATCAGTAATAGAGAAATGTAATCCTTTTTAACCAAATAATCCAAGTGTTATGTCAATGTAGAATTATCATCCAATAATGAGCAATGAACAAATGAACAATCATACACATACACAGTACACTATTGTTTTACGTGGAAACCCAAAGCTACCTCCTATGTTCTCTGGCTACAACCGGAAGGTGGATACAACCACCTATCCTTGCCCCATCCAACCGCCCTGAAGTAGAAGTAGAATGATGGAACCACTGTCACACTATCACTGTGAAATATACCACTGTAAACCTGTACCATATAAATCTGAACCATGCATCAACCTGTACCTCAACCTTTAATCAACCTGTACCATAAACAAGTGCATCAACCATGCACCAACCTGTACCAAACAACCTTTAATCAACCTGTACCATAAACAAGTGCATCAACCATGCACCAACCTGTACCAAACAACCTGTAATCAACGTGTACCATAAACAAGTGCATCCAACCATGTACCAAGTATGTACCAATCATGTGTCAACTATTCATAAATTATGACTCATCAATATGTACCAACATCATCAACTATACACCTCATGTATGTGTCAACTAATCAACTACTTGTCTCAACCATGTACTCAACATGTACCTCAGCCAAAAGCCCTCATCAATTTCATCATCCAAATATGATTTGTAGCTCTGTAATAGACCTAGTGTATATGATCGCATTCCTACAAACCTTCCTTAACTTTAACAACAAGAGACTAGCATTTCATCAAACTTTTCTTTAGTCTCACATGCCTAGTTTTGGATTAGTCAACAACCCTAACTTGAAGTAATCATAACTTTGTACATGTAATTGATAAATATTTGAAACTGATACACAATATTCTTCAGTGTGTTTTATAGAATTCCTCCAGGTGTAACTCTTTGGAACCTCTCATAAAAGGAGTTATATCAAAAATGGCATACCTTGCTGAATTCTGGCTTATTCTAGAGAGCGACCTTGTAGAGCGTGCCCCGCACGGAATATTTTTTGAATCGATCTGAAAATGTTACAAATAATACTAAAAAATGTACTCTAACCAACACATTTTTTCTTACTGAATTTGGATCTATTATGAATAAGTTATGATGTTTTTACCCGAAACACCTATTTTTGACTAGTTTTAGGACTAGCCACAAACCCTATTTTCCACGGAGTGTAACTCCAAAAATAAAATGACCCACAAGATGAATTTTTTACCACAGATACTTGGATATTTTTCCTCAATGGAATAGAAATTTCATGGTCTGAATCATTCTATAAAACAAGTTATTACGAAAATGGTGAGATTACCTGTAAATAACATACCTTAGAAAGCATCATCAAAAGAGTTTATTCTTCCTTGAATTCCGGCCTTCTTTTCTTCACCTTCCCTCAGAAATTCATCTTAGATATCATTTGGTTACCTCAGACACCTATAGGTATTCAATATTCTCAATTGTGTCTTAAATGAGAGAGCCTTGCCTCTTATTTATACTCTCCAAGTAGCTTCCTTAAAAACATCTTTTAGGTCACTTTGCCCACTTTCCTTATTTTAGGGTTAACCCACTTCTAATTTCTCCATTGAATTTATTATTTAAATAATGTATTTTGTATTCACTTTGAATTATAGTACACTCATCACTTCACTTTATTATTTACCTTCTAAAATCTCTTAAACCACTTTGGCTACTTTGACCTTTTGGGGCTTCTAGATGACATATGAGGGTCGTCCAACTTCGTAAGGCCATAACTCTCAAACCGTGAGGATTTATGTGACGTTGCAGATACCACCAGAAATGGAATTACATGTAATATCCATCTAGAATAGTATTACCTTCAAATATAGCAAAAAGCATACCATTATCCATCAAACAAACTTGGGTCCATTACCCAAACCTGGGTTCTCCAACTTCACATGGTCATAACTCTCTAACCGTGAGGAGTTATGTGACGTTCGATATACCACCGAAAATGGAATGACAAGAAATATCCATCTAGGATAGTTTCCCTGACAAATTCATTGTCCTTCATCTCATTATTCCACAATTAAGCACGAGTTCTCTTACTCTGCAAAGCGTCTTCCTGTGAGGGATTTCACCATAAGGAGACCAATTTGGAGTTCATACATATTTACTTCTTATCAACCATGACAAGAAAATAATGAGTCATCTTTACATCAAACAATCTTGTGTCCATTAACCAAACCTTTGTGTTGCGGGGCTTTCTTCAAGGGTTGACATCAATGACAACCAACCTTAATCAACAGTGAGGATCCATGTGGTGTACCACCTACCACCAGAAACATCATGATGTATATTGTCCATCCATGGGTGTTGTATCTACATGTGCACTATCCTTCATGTCCAAATACCTTCATCAATATTTGGGTCCAAAACCAATGACTAAGGTTGACATGAATGACAACAACCAATCTTCCAATAGAAAGGAAGAACATAACAATATAGGAAATGACCAGAACCATGTTGAAAGATTCCAAGTTGGGTGAAATATTTTGGGAACAAGAAATACATACAACACTTCATATCCTGAATAGAAGAATGCTTAGAAGTAACAATGATAAGACTCCCTATGAGTTATGGAAAGGAATACCGAAAAATGTGAATTATTTCAGAGTGTTTGGAAGCAAATGCTATATCAAAAGAGAATATGGAAGGATTGGAAAATTTGACTCCTAATTTGATAAGGGAATATTGGTTTGGTACTCAAGCAAAAGAAAAGAATATAAATGATTAAATCTAAGACTCAACAAAATATTGGAAAGCATCAATGTAACAATTGACAAAACAAATGGACGAAAGATCAAAGAAGGAAGCAAAGATCCAAAGGAGCAAAATGATGAAGAAGAATTGAAAGGAGAAGAAGTAGAAGAAGAAGAGAAGCCAGAAGCATAACAAGAGGAAGAAGAGCAGAAAGATGTTCAGATACCTCCAAAGACACCTATCTGATGAGTGCACAAAAAATATTCACCAGAACAAGTTATTGGGAATAAATATGCAGGAGTTGAAACCTGAAGAAGAATATGTTCACCAGAACAAAGGCACCTAAGACTTGTATCCATATTTGAACCAAGAATTTTTTAAGAAGCCAATAATGATGAACATTAGATCAAGGCTATGGAAGAAGAATTGGATCTGATAGAGAAGAATGATACATGGGAATTGGTCCCAAGGCTAAAGAACAATAATGTGATTGGTACAAAGTGGGTATTCAGAAACAAACTGAACGAGGATGGACAAGTAGCCAGAAACAAAGCAAGGTTAGTATGTAAATGTTATGCTCAAGTTGAAGGTATACATTTTGAAGAAACCTTTTCTCCAGTTTCCAGGATGGAAGAAATCAGATTGATCTTATCTTATGCATGTTCCAAAAAAATCAAGGTGTATCAGATGGATCTAAAATCATCCTTTCTTAATGAATAATTAGAAGAAGTCTACATCAAATAACCAGAAGGATTTCTACTATCAGAAAAGGAAGATTATGTTTGCAGGTTGAAGAAATTGTTGTATGGACTCAAGCTAGCTCCTAGAGCATGGTATTCAAGATTGGACAAGTATCTACAAAAACAAGGATTAACGAAGGGCAATGCATACAACAATCTCTACATAAAAGTGGATCAAGACAGTATATTGATAATTGAATTTTATGTAGATGACATTATCTTTGGAAGTGATGATGACAGGATGAGTCCAAAGTTTGCAAAAGACATGCATAATGAGTTCGAAATGTCCTTGATTGGTGAGTTGAATTTATTTTTGGGATTACATATATGTTAGTGCGATAAAGGTATTTTCATCTCCCAGACCAAGTGTTGTAGGAAAATCTACCTGCGGACAAGTAGATTACCTTGAAGAGCTAGACCCTAAACTCTAAGACAGAAAGTGCTTAACGTGGACACTGACTTCCTTTCAAATCCATACAAACTAACACATGAGAAGGAAGGAGAACAGAAGTACCTCTTTATTGACGTTTGTCCCTGCACGCTCCGAGTTGAGCTCTAATCCTTTGCTCCTCACTGAGTCCTGTAGACAAACAAGATACGACCACTTCCTAATCTATTGATATTAGCTTGAAAATAGATCTATCTACTAGAGATAAGTTCATGTAAGATCAAACACAAACAAGAAAGAAACAGGCCAAGCAAATTATATTAATGAGGAAAAAACATTGCTTACAACCATGGATTGATTGCAGCAGCTCTGCCAAGTCCTCCTTGTCTACCCCTTTCTCAAAAGATCTACGATCTGAATGCTGATAGCTTCACTAATTTCTCCCTATGAGATCATAGGTCTCTTGCCTCCAAAATATCTCTGTTCCAGCAACACTTATGAGATCATAAGTCTGGTGTGATTCTCCATTTTCCATCCCCTTTCACCATTAGAAAGCTTGCTTATATAGGTTTGGAGAGGCTTTAACCACTTGAGATATCCTTGGGGAAGTTGAGGATTTGCATCCTTCAGTTGAGGATATACCCTAAGATCATGGTTGGACTAGGGATTCAAATCTAACTGCCTTCCAAGAATGAAAAGATGCTTCCCCCATTCATCTCAACATCTTAACAACTGCCCAAAATAGGTAGCACTCCCTCAAAAGGGCCATCAAAGCGTTGTAGCGCTCCCTAGTAGGCTTTAGGGGGGCGCCAGCGCTTCCAAAATCTATAGAGATCCCTCAAAAGGGCCAGGGGAGCTTTATAATGCCCCCTGATAGTGTAAGGGAGAGCGTCGACGCTCCGAGATAGTGTAAGGGGGAGCGCTCTCCTCCAAAAACTCAGTTTTTTTAGTGTTTTCAGATGGCAAAAGGTTTGCAAGCCTGCTGACTCATTTCTCCTCTTCCAAATCAAATGTTTGAGGTGTTTCAAGTGTCCTTATCATGTCGTTATAGGCACGACATAGGCATCATGGCAGTGTGCTTTCTTTGACACTTGCGACACTTATGAGAAAAATGTGACACTTGCGACACTTGCGATGACGACACTTGCGACACTATCGAAGTGAGTGAATTTGATGTGTAACAGATTTCCCCCCAAAGTATGAAGTTAGAAGATGTGAACTGATAATTGAAATACTTTGTAGACTTTCAAGCAAGGGTGTAGACGCAGAGAACCTGATAGAAGCTACACACAAACATCCAACAAATATGATGACATGTTTCAAACCCAAGGAAGGCATACCTATGCTTGGGTGATCAAGACTTGCAAGATATGGCCGCCATAAAATACACTGCGGATCCATAATTTTATTGACAAAAGGTATAACCACCGAAAATACACTGTGGATCTATACTCCTATGACCTGAACTGATCGTCGCCATGAGGAATACACAATGGTTCTACGAGATGACAAAACATAGCCACGACCAATACAAAGTGGATCTATGTAACAGTATATGTGTCATTGTTCAAGAGAAACTCCATCGCAACCTGGGCAAAGTACATATCAAAGTGATCACTCAACCCAGGGTCTTCTTATCGATCCCGATGTAGTACGAATCTAACCATGTGAATAGATGTCCTGATGTCGAACATGGCAAAAACCACTTGATTACCGGTCAATGATGTAAATCGTTAACAAGTGCGAGGGAGATCACCATTAATGTCAATGATTCCCAAGGTACCCTAGTACATTCCAACAAATGTAAATGGATGAGCTGGAGTCAAACATCCATGGAATCATCCGATCAGAGGTCAATGATGTAAACCCACTGTCAGACGTGAGGAGGCCTGCCATTGAGGCATGCAGGTCCCAAAGTACTAACTGGTTTCTAAGTCTAGTTCTTGGATAATGTGTTGAAGTCGACAGGAATAGGCTCTTCGAACACTAAGGCACAACAGCAGAAACATGACATGGACCAAAAATCGACAATGCAGTGGATGTTGTGACTTACGTCGGGTGACCCAAAGGAGTAAAAGAAACTCAAAGGATTGGCACAATGCAGAGGTTCAACGGATTATAATGCATGCAAAAGACAAAGTGTCATGTTCAAGGGAGACTCTAAGAGTTATTGGGTGATGTTCTCAAAAACACTGCTTGGCTTGCTTCTTTCAATTTTTCCCCCATCCAGATAAACGAGTACCTCTTTTTAATTTAGCGAGCTCGAGGAGGATAACACATGCTCAATAAAACTCACCTTCGGTAAGTTCCTCTTCCTATGTTTAACGAACTGGAAGAAGTAAGGGTTCGATCCCATATGGGCCTGTCGATGTTTTATTTAGCGAGTCCAAAGACAGAAAACTCGAAGGTTTTTCATGATTATAGAGTCTAGAAAAACACTTAAAAGAGAACTCTCTCAGTTCCTTTTTCGTAAAGTAGTCTGATGAGACCGAAAAAGAGATAAACTATCACTCAACAGACATTTTCTTCAAATACTTTAACGAGTGTGAAGAGAACAAGGTCACTCGGTAATCTTTTCATGTTTAGAGAGTCTGAAAAGGACTTAAAGATAACTCCAAGGTTGTCATTTTTCGTAATGTTAGTCTCGTGAGGCCAAAAAAGAGATAAATTATCACTCGAAAGATACCCTTTCAAACCTTTTAATGAGTGGGAAAGGAAGCAAGAACACTCGGCAATATTTTCATGTTTAGAGAGTCTGAAAAGAGCTTAAAGGAGACTCCAGGGGGTTCCTTTTTCGTGTATCCATACAGGTCTGAAAAAGAGATAAAAGTTTACTTGGATGCATTCTCATGTATTTACGAGCATGAGAAAGAACAAAGACTAAGCTCAGTACTCTTCCCCCAGCTTGAAAGTTAGTGGCTTGACTCTAGGATGATCATCAAAGGCTAGAGACATGCCCCCAAGGCTTCAATTCATTCATCGACTTTGAGGTTGTCACCAATTTCTGTGCTAGATGGTGAAAAAGGATACAGGTGGATGAAATGAAGGTTCAAGAGCGAGACCTAATGAAAGACTCAACTCGACATCTACGAGATCTGACGAAAGATTCAACTTGAAGGGAGAGGTAATTGTTTCTTTTTTTAACGAGCTTGACACAGGAAAAGAACTATGCTCAAGGTTCTAGGTTCGATTCCCAGATAGTTGTTTCATTTTTTAACGAGCTTGCTATAGAGAAGAAAACTATGCTCAAGGCCTCTGTTTCATTTTTTAACGAGCTTGACACAGAGAAGAGAAACTATGCTCATAGATTCTTCTTGATCATGGCTTCGAAGGGGATAATTCTCTGGAAGGACACCATGTCAAGGGACAAAACTCGGTCATGGCTTCCAAGAGATCTTCACTGGATGGAAGATCAGGCTCTAATATCCCTACCGAAGAAATCACCATGTCAACTATCGGATCCAAATCGTCAGAAGTTGAGGTCATGGGAGACAACGCCACATAATTGACATGCGGCAAGGGCGAAACCATCGTCATATAAGAACCATTTAGGGAGGTAATCCAGTCAGGACCAATGAATGAAAGTTGATCAATAGTCACAATTCCTCCATCGTGAGGGAAAGATATCACGCGGAAAAGAGTGGATACAATAGATTTCATGGCAAAAACATAATCCTGCCCAAGGAGTAAAGTGAAATCCAAGGGGTCTCGGACTACCATAACATCAATAAAGACAGTTTTCCCTCCCAAAGTTATAGGAAACTGAGGAAGGATCCCTAAGGGTTGACTGGTCCTTCTATTAAAAGCCAACAGATTCTAGATAACCGGTGCAAGATGAGGACAACCCAAATCATGCCAAGCAACAGAGGAAAAAATACTAACGGACGCACCTTCATCTATCAGCGTTTGAGGAACGTCCCAAACACAAACCTATACCGTAATCTGGAAAGGAATGTGAGAGGGAAGACGAGGTCCAGTTAGCGCACCCCAATAAAAAAGGATGGCCTCATTACTTGGAGGGGGTTTCGCATGAGAATGAGGAATGACCCCCAACACGGTAGAGTCTGTATCAAGGAGAAAAACGTGGGTAGTATCGGGTTTACTCTCGAGAGGGAGAGTAGGATCGACCGATGATTGGATCGGATTGACCAAAGGTGGACTTGGATTGACCACGTCGGCACTCTTCAATGGAAGAGTGGGATTGACGGAGGATATAACCGGAGCAACCACTTTGGCACTCTTCGGATGAAGGGTGTGACTGACCGAGGAAGGGACTGGATCAGTCACTTTAGCATTCTTCGGTTGAAGAGTGGGATCGACTGATGATAGAACTGGATCGACCACTTTGGTTTCATTCTCCAAGGGAAGAATGGGATCGATGGGTGGAAATGGATCGACTGCTTTGGTGTCACTCTCTAACAGGAGAGTGGGATCGACCGAGGATGAAAAAAAATCGACCACTTGGGTTACACTCTTTTGATGAAGAGCGGGGCTGATCGATGGCGGAACTGGATCAACTACTTGGGTTTGTGGTTCAATCAAGGAGGAAACTAGATTGACCACCTGATCAACCGGACTGACCGAGGATAGAACCAGATTGACCAGTCCATCGACTGATGATGGGTTGGGGGAAATCTTATGATAACCTTTTGGAAGTTGAAGTTTTTCCAAAAGAGAAGAAGCCTCATCCATGCGAGGACAAAGGTGAGAGTAATGATCACCTTTACATAACATGCAAGGGAACTTGACAGTTTTCTTCTTCTTACCACCATTTACATCACTAGTTGACGGGGTATCATCGACATGACCGACAGAGGCTGATGATGTGGAGGACCACATTTCTAAGACCTGGGTAAGACCAGGGCAATCCCTTAGAAAGTGGTCACCCTTACAAAGGCTGCAAGGGAATTTGGGTTTTGGATTCTTCATTTTAATCTTGTTGACCTCATCAACACTCCCAGTACTATTAACAGTAACTGGTTGCTTGGATCCAACATCAGATGTTGTTGGGTTCTTGGTCCTTTTCGAGCTCTTCTTCTTCTTCTCTTTCCATTTTTTCTTCTTCTGATCAACCTGGTTACTTGCCTTAGAGCTTTCACTAGGTGAAGAAGGAGAAATGGAAGGAGACTTAATTGGTGAAGAAGGCGAAAATTCGACGTGAGGTTGATGTGTGGGTGGTGTACTGACATCCAAAGTATTAGGTGCAACTGAAACATTGGGAGGATTCAGGATCACCAGAGTGGGGAACAACCAAACTGGTAATCCAATAGTGAGTCCTAGAAGACTCAGTGTGGCAACATATGGAGGACCAAAGTTTCCAAATGAAGGAAAGGTATAAGGTTCCCCAGGAGAAGGGGTTCCTCCATTGGTACTCCCAGGATTCGATGCCATTAACACTGACTCAACCTAAGGTCCACTAAGTAAAACAAACAGCACATGCTATGAATCTAAGAAGCAATCAATCAAACAAACCTTCCTATGATGAAACCACTAGTTGGTGATGAAATCCAACGTCGTGAGATAAAAATAGGAAGGGGCGGGGATAGAGTGGGTGGATCAGTTACATTGGCGACCTGCTTAACGGACTTACGCCTTGGTGCAAGCTTCCACGCAGTAATTGTGGATTTACCGTCCAAGGAGCCCGAGTGAGTTTGACCAACGTCTGTTCCAGGTACAGTGAGACTTCCCTTCACCGTCACCTTGTGCAATACCCTAAATATTATGGCCACTAAAGTTACCAATTCGCAGTCAGCCCCTGGGCGGGAATAGTCGATAGTCCGATCCGAACGTATGGGTAGGGTATCGAGCCCGAAATCAACTAAAAGGATTCCATGCAGTAATTGTGGATTTACCTCAAAGTGATCCCCATAATATGATCTGACCACCACAATCAGTTAAACCATGGAGGGTTAGTCCTCGTAGCTCACCCGAATGCGACCTCATGTGTAACCCCTGTGTGAGAGGGGGATCCCAGGAAGACTTATACGACAATTGGATTTTACTCTCTCTATTGCAAGATACTAAGTTTGTTTGATAGCTTTGGAAAGTTATCCTTTCAACCTATTCCAAAGCCCTACACCTTAAACTAATGTAGGTTTGCTAACAAAGATGTAAAAAGTTTGATAAATTTTAGTTAAGCATTGATTTTAATGGCT
>ML800514.1:96910-123401 GCA_009831015.1 Picea engelmannii
CTACACCTTAAACTAATGTAGGTTTGCTAACAAAGATGTAAAAAGTCTGATAAATTTTAGTTAAGCGTTGATTTTAATGGCTGTTGTTTACTCAGAGGGTGTACGAAAGTGAAACTGATGGAATGATGACTCAATTCCCAAAACTATGCATGAAATATGATAAGCAATCATTTCTTTTCAATGAATGCCTATTTAAGGGAAAGAAAATGAGTCGTTTTCGCTATCAAACACTTGATAAGGAATGCCCTCAATCAATTTTGTTCTCAATCAAATCCAATATGATGCTGCAACATTTCAGAAATGCCTTCTGATATGCAAACTAATTACTAAGATGTACTTTTCCATTTTCATGTGAATGACAATCAATTCAATGCAAAACTTGTCCTACCAACTACCTTTTTAGATCAAAGAGATTCAGACAAGCAATAAGAAAATTTCGCACAAACAACACACCCTTTTGCAATCAAACAAGAGAAAGAAAATAAAAAACGCAAAAGGAAGGAGAAAGAGATTGGACCAGATGACCTCAAACAACCAAATGAGAAGAGGCACAGACTTCTAATGTCCTTCACTAGAGTTCCCGCTCAGTCGGATAGGAGAGAAGAAAGAAGAGGATTGATTTCAAACTCTCAACAACAAAAACTCAAAAAAAATGAAGAAGGGCATAAAATATGAGCAACAAGGTGTTTACTTCTCATGAGGAGGGATGCCAAGGTTCAAAGGAAGAAGCACTGAATCACAAAGCAGCTCAGCAAACAAAAACAGGGTTTTAACCTCAAAAAATACAATTTTTTGAAGGGATTCTGAGAAAAAGGGGCTGGTGCTCTGGTGTAAGGGACACCGGGGCATTATAAAGCTATGTCCAACACTCTTAGGGAGCGCTGGCGCCCTGCTAACAAGGTAGGGGAGCACTTCTCCCAAAAAATTCACAAAAATGTCCAAAAAAACCAAAATTTCAGTCAAATTTTAACAAACAAGTTGAGTGTGATGGAGTGAAGAGTCAATCAACAAGTGCAATCAGATAAATGGGGTGAACAAGGTCTGAAAACAATCAGGTAAGACAAGGTCTATGAGGAAAGACAAAACTAAGAAAGTTCTATGTTCCTTCCCAGTGGAGTCGCCAGTTTCTGTTGTAGGAAAATCTGCCTGTGGACAAGTAGATTACCTTGAAGAGCTAGACCCTAAACTCTAAGACAGAAAGTGCTTAACGTGGACACTGACTTCCTGTCAAATCCATACAAACTAACACATGAGAAGGAAGGAGAACATAAGTACCTCTTTATCGACGTTTGTCCCTGCACGCTCCGAGTTGAGCTCTAATCCTTTGCTCCTCGCTGAGTCCTGTAGACAAATAAGATACGACCACTTCCTACTCTATTGATATTAGCTTAAAAATAGATCTATCTACTAGAGATAAGTTCATGTAAGATCAGACACAAACTAGAAAGAAACAGACCAAGCAAATTATATTAATGAGGACAAAACATTGCTTACAGCTATGGATTGATTGCAGTAGCTCTGCCAAGTCCTCCTTGTCTACCCCTTGCTCAAACGATCTACGATCTGAATGCTGATAGCTTCACTGATTGATCCCTATGAGATCATAGGTCTCTTACCTCCAAAATATCTCTGTTCCAGCAGCACTTGTGAGATCATAAGTCTGGTGTGATTCTCCATTTTCCATCCCCTTTCACCATTAGAAAGCTTGCTTATATAGGTTTGGAGAGGCTTTAACCACTTGAGATATCCTTGGGGAAGTTGAGGATTTGCATCCTTCAGTTGAGGATCTACCCTAAGATCATGGTTGGACTAGGGATTCGAATCCAACTGCCTTCCAAGAATGAAAAGATGCTTCCCCCATTCATCTCAACAGCTTAACAACTGCCCAAAATAGGTAGCACTCCCTCAAAAGGGCCATCAGAGCGTTGTAGCGCTCCCTAGTAGGCTTTAGGGGGGCGCCAATGCTTCCAAAATCTATAGCGCTCCCTCAAAAGGGCCAAGTGAGCTTTATAACGCCCCCTGACAGTGTAAGGGAGAGTGTCGGTGCTCCGAGATAGTGTAAGGGGGAGCGCTCTCCTCCAAAAACTCAGTTTTTTCAGTGTTTTCAGATGGCAAAAGGTTTGCAAGCCTGCTGACTCATTTCTCCTCTTCCAAATCAAATGTTTGAGGTGTTTCAAGTGTCCTTCTCATGTCGTTATAGGCATGGCATGGGCATCATGGCAGCGTGCTTTCTTTGACACTTGCGACACTTATGAGCAAAATGTGACACTTGCGACACTTGTGATGATGACACTTGCTACACTATTGAAGTGAGTGAATTTGATGTGTAACACCAAGTATATCAGAGAAATGATAAAGAAGTTTGGAATGGAATATTGCAAACCTGTAAGTACTCCTATGTAGACCAATTGCAACTTAAGAAAATATGATGATTCTAAGGATGCATATCAGAGACTCTATAGATCGATGATTGGCATCGTACTCTATGTGATGACGTGTAGACTCGATGTGATGCAAGCAATTGGATAGGTTGCAAGGTTTCAAGCGACACCAAAGGAAACACATGTTATGGAAATGAAGAGGAAATTCCGATATCTCAAAGGAACAAAAAAGTTTGGATTATGGTATCCAAAATGGAATGAACTATCTCTTGTCTACTACACATATGCAGATTGGGAAGGAAGCATTGATGATCGAATAAGTACTAGAGGAGTAGCCTTCTACTTGGGTGATTGTCTGGTATCATGGTTGAGAAAGAAACTGTCGTCAATATCTTTGTCCACAACAAAAGCAAAATATATTGCAGCAACAACATGTTGCACTCAGGTTCTCTGGATGAAGCAAACCTTGCAGGATATACAAGTGAAGTATGATGAGCCCATTTCAATTTTCTATGGCAACACCAATGCTATTAGCATCTCCAAGAATCCAGTGATGCATTCCAAGATGAAACACAATCCGATCAAGTGTCACTTTCTATGGGAACATGTTACAGAGAAGAACATCAAGCTAGAGTACATTGGGACAAAAGAATAGATTTTAGATATCTTCACCAAACCACTCCTGAGGGAGACCTTTGAGTATCTTCGATATAAACTAGGGGTAGTTTCTTCCCCACAATGACCCACATGACATTTGACATAGAAATATAGGGGGAGAGAAGAAGAAGACATGAATATTCCAACTAAAGAATCTTTTGAATTCTTTTCATATACATCAAATATTTACATGAGGAAGCAACATGAAGAGAAGATCAAGAGAAAAAGCAGAGGATTGTAGACAGGGGGAGAAACCACAATGAGAGTTACCCTTTTCAATTGATGTCAAAGGGGGAGAAAAATAACAAAGGCATGGAAACAAAGAGAAAGAACAGAGGCATGAGAGAGTGGGAGTGATGGTCACATGGGGAGCATAAACATGAGCATAAGTGTTTCCACTCCATCAATGTTTCCATCAATGCCAAAGGGGGATATTGTTGAAAGATTGTTTGTCAATGATTTCAACCCTTGAAGAAGTACATAATCCCCGAAGGTATGGTTATGGAACCAAAAGTTGTTTGATGAATTTGAATTTGAAGGACATTGTAAATGTAGGTAACATACTCATGGATGGATAGTTCTTGTCATGATGTTTCCGGCGGTAGGTGGTACACCACGTGATTCCTCACAGTTGAGGAGTTATGGCCTCATGAATATTGGAAGCCCCAAAGAATGGTTAAGAAGCCCTAAACAGTTACAAAGTCATTAATTAAGGGAAAAGTGGTTGTAACAAGTAAGTACCAGTTGACCCTAAAATTAAGAAAAAGGGTAAAACAATTATGACCCTAAAATTAGGAAAAAGGGTAAAACAATTATGACCCTAAAATTAGGGAAAAAGGTAAAACAATTATGACCCTAAAATTAGGAAAAAAGGGTAAAACAAATATTACCCTAAAATTAGGAAAAAGGGTAAAAAAGTTAAAGGGTAAAACAATTGTAACATGAAATTAATTAAGGGTAAAGTGGTTACAACAAGAAATTAATTAGCGGTAAATTGGTTGAGAAAAAATTACATGGAAGAGTATAAATACAGATTAAGAGTCTCTCATTATTACACACAAGTTCATTGAATATCTATCTAGTGAACACTTGATCTATTGGAGAATCCGAGGTAGCGAGGATGATGTAAAGTAAAGGGGATGCTTGTTCTAGGTTGGTCTGAGATCTGATGCAGTAAGGTTGCTATAGGATTAAAGGTATGTTTATATGCATATTTTGAGGTTATATCTTAGTAATGTTATGGTACATGCTTGAGGCATGTCTTAGTGATGTTGGGTTCTTGGTTGAAGAGATGTTCTTGGTGATCCATGTGAGTGGATCTAGTTTCGTTGATACTAAGTATCAGTGGCAGTGACAGGTTGACAGTGACAGATTGACAGTGGCAGTGATTGTGGTAGTGACAATTTGGTCTACATTTATATTTGAGAGTGACACGATGGGGCAAGGAAAGGGGGTTGTAGCCTCCTTTCGATTGGTGCTGGAGAATCATTAGAGTTGGATCTTCCTTCAGGTTGTAGCCTAAAAATCAAGGGGTTGTAGTCTCCTTTTGATTGGCGCCAAAGAATTCAAGGAGTTGTAGCTTCTTACAGGTTGAAGCCTATAAATAGGGGGGTGGAGCCTCCTTCCAGTTACAACTAGAGAATTGGGAAGTTGGTGCTTCCAATGGATGTAATCTTTGATATATAATAAAGCATTATGTGGTTTTCTCCCATTTGGGTTTCCACATAAATTATGGTGCACTGTGTCTATGTGATTGTTTATTATGCACTATTGATTTATGTTGCTGATGATATATCAAATGCTAATGATAAATTGTTGAACAATACTGATAAAGTTAAAGATAATATATTGTGGCTAAAAGTATTATTGTGCCAATACTGATTCACCCCCCCCTCTTAGTATTCCAACACCATGGACATGGAGTGCCTCCTTTGTCATATCCGAAGTCTGAGGGGTAGTTACTCGCATATATTAAGGCGATATGGGCATATGTAGCCCTAATATTGTACCACTCTAGGATATGAAGCTAGTTTTGTACCAGTCTAGGTTGTAGAGCCCATTTTTGTACTATAACTACACCTTTTGGACATGATGTAATGATCTATTTGATATATATACATATTGTTTTGTCTCTAGCAATGTGATTGCAAAATTTTATTATTATGTACATGCATGCTTTAAATCTGTGAATGTAAAAAATGTTATTCTAACACATCATTAACTAACAAATCAGTAAATCCATTAAATCTTCTTGGCACATGAATATAATAATGTACTCAAAATAGTGCTCAATAAGTCTTACTTATAAAAATTTACATAGAATCATAGGATCGCACACGCAATAAAAATTGCTCATCTGAAACACTACCAGTTGATAATCCAAGTGAACTCTTAAATGTCCTATACCAAAAGAAACAACTTCATAGAAAAATTCAATGACCACAATATACTTGACAACATTATTGGTTATAGGACCAATGCAAAAACCCCTTCAATTCACAATATGACTCATGGGAGAATATATAACCCAAGATGCATAAGCAAGATTCTGGCTGTGTCAACTAGCATTGTTGGCAAATCCTATATAGACAGGGATGCTCATGAACAATTTCCAAATAATGATAGATCATGATAATAATGACTCAAAAAACCAAACTAAAGATTAAGTAAAAAGTAAAACTTATATACAACATGTACAAAGAGATCATGTGGCATGAATGTCTATCCATAATACCTCTTTATATAGATCCCATTATGAGGCTCATCCAAAGGTTTCTCTTCATATTCAACCAACTCATAAACTCCTTTTTTAAGAAAATGTTTTACAATGTAATGTCCAAACCACATCAACCCAAATTTTCCTACTGTTGGACATTGGGTTTAATGCTTCCCACGAGTTTCACGACATGGGTTAACCCCCTCTCATGGATCCCATCTTCGACGATTGTGGTAGATATTAACACTTGCATTTTTTAGTCTAACGACAATCATAGTTCAACAAATGGTATCAGAGCAACATGTCTCGAGTTTGAAACTCGTCTAACATGCATTGAGGGGGAGATTGTTGGACATTGGGTTCAACGCTTCTCATGAGTTTCATGACATGGGTTAACCCCCTCTCGTGGATCCTAACTCCAACAATTGTGGCAGAGACTAATGCCTACAATTTTTTTTCTAACTGTAATCGTAGTCCAAAAACTACCCCCAACTTATCATTATCCTAATCATAAATAAGGAAAAGGTACCCTTCGAAAAACACGAGGATGAAAATTATTCTCATACTGATCTTTGATACACTTCTTATCTACCTCACTAGATGTGGTATCATCTCAACAATTTTCATCGAGACATTCTAGATATAAGAGGTGTTCCTCCTCGGTTGAGGTATTGGGTAGGAGCTCAATATCCAGTTTCAATGAATGAATTTCACATTCAATTGGAAGGACAAAATCTAACCCACACACTAGTTGGAAAGGGGTAAATCCCATGGCAATGTTTATTGAGGTTTTTTATGCCCAAAGAGAAGGAAAAAGCACGAGATTCCAATTTTATTTATTCTTATAAACTATCCTATAAATCATAGTATTTAAGACCTTATTAAGGACCTCTACTTAACCGTTGGCCTGAGGATAGTATGGTGATGAGTGCTCTTGTCAAAAATCCAACTGAATAGCTAGTTCCTTCATCATTTTGTTTTGAAAAATTCAACCATGATCAATGATGATCTCTTGAGGCACACCAAACTTGGCAATAAAATGATTAAAAATGAATGAATTTTTTGTCTCATCATCATTCAAGAAGATCGACATAGCTTCTACCCACTTACTGAACTAGTCATTGGCCATTATGATGTACTTATGAACATCTATTGAAGTAGGATAGCATGTCATAAAATCCACTCCCTACTTCATGAAGGGACCAACAATAACGGCGATATGTAATGGAGAAACATGTACACACATTTTCTTAGTGAATATTTGATAGGGATGACACTTCTTGACAACATTGATACAATATTTAATAATTGATGGCCATAAGTATCTTATGCATAAATTTGGGATGTTACCTTCCCAAAAAGATGATTTCCACACTCTCCATTGTGGAAATCATTCAAAACTCTCTTACCTCCCTTATGACTTAAACACTGACATGAGATAAGATCTACCCATTGATGAATCAAAGTGTTGTTGATGATCATATATTGTTGGGCATGATGGTGACTACGCCAACAATCGTCACAATAAATATGATGGAAAAATATTTGATTTTGAAGGTACACAAGTATATCTCCATACTAGGGATTTGTTGAGTCAATGAGGAATAGATGCTTGTCGGCTAAGGATTCATTTGCAAAAAGGTCCTCACTATATTGTGGTAACTTTGACATCAACACAATAAAGCTAAATATTAGTTTGATTTGGTTGAAACAAATTCCAAGTCAAATTCTTTCAAAATGACAATCCACTTAGCATAATTTCCCCATTATTCCTCATTTCAATATATATTTCATAGGGTTATAATTTTTGATAACTAGAGTTTGTCGAAGAATTTTATAATGTCAAAGTCTTTTCATAGCATGAAATTATCCCAATTCCAACTTCTCAATATGAGAGTACCTCGATTTTGGTCCATCGAGACGCTTACTAAGATAGTAAATCATGTGTTCTCGATGTGACTCATTTTCCTAAACCAAGACCATGACAATGGTTGATTCAGACGCCGCAAGATATAACAATAAATACCTATTGTAGTCTAGAAGAATTGGTAATGGGGCTGACATGAGGGCCCTTTTAAATCCTCAAAATAATATTATACTTGGTATTCCCACATAAAGAGCACTCCTTTCTTCAAAAGGTGCATGAATCCTTTCATATTATTAGAATAATTTGTGATGAATCATTCCAAGAAGTTTGCTTTCCCTTTAAGACTTTGAAGTTTGCAGATAGACCATGGGGAAGGAAACTAAACTATTTCCTCAACCTCCAAAGTATCCACCATAACCCCATGCTTATACATGATAAAGCTAAGTAATATCCTAGACTCTACACAAAATATGCATTTATGAGGGTTTAGGAGAATATTATAATGTCTGCATCTCTCAAACACAACATGAATATGAGCCAGATGTTGAGCTATTTTATTTGATCAAGTGGCCAAATCATCTAGATAAGCTTAAACAATATTCTTAATATCATAGAAAACATATGGCATGGCCCACTGAAATGTAGCCCCAATATTTTTAAGATCGAATGACATTTTCCTATATGCAAACGTGACCTAAGGACAAATAAATGCAGTTTATGTTGATCTTTTGAATGGATCTGAATTTTATTGTAACCAAAACATCCATCCATAAAGGAAAATAATTTGTTTTCAACACACTCATTGATAATTTGATCAATGAAAGGTAGAAGATAATTATCTTCTGGAAAAGCCTTGTTCATATCTCAAAAATAAATAAATAAATGAATTATCCCTTGCTTCTTCGTGACAGGAACTGGATTGGATACCCATTCAATCAAGGGAATTGGATAGATAAATTTGACTTTAAGTATCTTTTCTAACTTAACCTTGATGGCAATATCTTTCAATGGATTAAATGATCATATCTTTTGTCAAACATGTTTAGCATGAGCATAAGTTGGAATCTCATGTTTAATTATCCAAGAATCAATTGTTACGATATTTAAACACTTAGGAGTTAGTTAAGATCTACTTGGTCTAATGTGTCGTTAGGTAAAAGTGTGTTTCTTAGTGTGTTTATTTAGTATGCACTATTATGCATTTGTATTTAGTAAATCTGACAGTCACGATATGTTCTCGACATAGAGTGATCTGACGGTTCATATTATCCTTGATCTTAATGGCCATTGATTCATGGCTTAACACCCGATTGGTCCATGATCTCTATTTAAAGAGCATGGAGGGTCATTTTCCAAAGATCTATTGTGAGAAACTCTCTTGTAAAATATCTTTGTAATCTTTTTTTTTTTCATTAATAGACTACTCCAAGTGGTCGCGTTGGTTGGGTTCATGGATGTTTCCCCATAGGGGTTTTACCACATCAAAACATCAGTGTGTTGATCTTTGATCTGTTTGTGTGAGTGGTTACTAAAAGTGTTCATCCTCTGTTGGAATACCTTTGTTGTCGAACATGGTATCAGAACCTGTCACTTCGGCCTGTAAGAAACAATAGGCTATTACACTTTCTTCAGTAGAAGCAAAGTACCGAGAAATGGTAAATGCAAGTTAGGAATCCTTGTGGCTTCGACATATCCTTTCAGAGTTTGGATTACAGCATCAACATCCGACCAGCATTTGGTGCGACAATCAAAGTGCCATCAAGCTCTCCAAAGACCCAGTTCAACATCAGCACAACAAACACATCGATCTACACATGCACTTCATCAGAAATCTCATTCATGATCAAGTTATTGAAGTGCTCTTTTTCCCTATAGAAGATCAAGTTTCAGACATTTTCACAAAGTCTCTTACATAAGCGACGTTTTCCAAACTTCGATCTATGTCAAGAGTTCAGGAAGTTGTCATTAAGGGGGGATAGGCTCTAATTCCTCCTTCCTTCTCTTATTTTTTCACTATTGTAAATCCTTCAATCCTATCCCAATTTGTTCTTAAGGGGGGATGTTAGGATATTTAGACACTTAGGAGTTAGTTAAGATCTACTTGGTCTAGTGTGTCATTAGGTAAAAGTGTGTTTCTTTAGTATGCACTAGTATGCATTTGTAGTTAGGAAATCCGACGGTCACGATATGTTTCCGACATAGAGTGATCTGAAGATTCATATTCTCCTCGATCTTAACAACCATTGATCTGTGGCTTAACACTCGATTGGTCCACGATCTCTATTTAAAGAGCATGGAGGGTCATTTTCTGAAGATCGAGTGTGAGAAACTCTCTTGTAAAATCTCTCTGGAATATTTTTCTTTTGAATTAATAAACTACTCCAAGTGGCCACATTGGCTGGTGTTATAACCCTAATTTGCACCAGATATGCTTACCTGGCATCATGCCATCTCATTTTTCATTTTTTTCCAAGCCACTACTGAACAGCTTCTTAAAAACACCCTTTTTGAAGGAATACGTGCCCTGCTCCACTACTGCACGCGTGTATATGCTAGCTGACTCACTACAGCCTGCGTATACCTACAAAAGCACGAAAAATGGAAAGTTGCAGATGGAACACACAGTTTCGGATAAGTTACCTAAATCGTTTGACTACCCATAGCCGGTCACTCGACCAAATACCTAGCCCTTTCTAGCCTATAAAAGAAGGGGTAGGGGTCCCATTTGAAGAGGAAAAAAGAATAGTAAAGAAACTCTACGCGATTTTGCATTTCCCTTGCCCCAACCTTTTGCAACTATTGTGTGAAGATAAGCATATATGAAAGTAGTTGGAGCACAATTGAAGAGGATCCCAGGACCAGATTTGAGGAGCAGTGGTTGATCTCACTATTGTAAAGTATTCTTGTGAGATTAGTAAAATAAGTACTTTTCTCGTCCCACCATATGAGGTTTTTAATGTTTAATATTGATTATATTTTGATAGAATCTCTAACCCATTAGTTCATAGATCAAATGCATGCTTGGAGTTCTTTGTTTGTCTGTTTGTGAATGCAGGTCATCTTTGGGAGGAAACTTGCAGTCAAGGAGCAATCGAACGCGAAAGGATCTACATCAAACGTGGAAGTCAAGGTATAGTAACTTGATCCTTTTATCCTTGTATTTACATATGAATAATGGGGTTTATGATTGGGATGATGGTAAGAAGTAGGAGACTTTAGGTTATTTCTACATGCATTACAGAACCCTTAATGCTAGTTCATAGGGGGATTTCCCACCCACAACAGAATTGGCGACCGTACTGAGGAAACTCTAGGGTTTTATGGGGATACTTTTTGGGTATTTTAAATTAGGTTTGATTACCTTTTTTTTGAGTTTCAACAAGAGTCTGAGTTTGTAGGGATTCTGGTCTTCCATACTAGTACTCCCTGCATGATTGCTTGACTGTTTGGTTTTCTTTTCTGAAATATACATAGGTATATGCAGCCTGCAAAAGCCCTGTGCGCGTATACATGCACCCTACCTTTAGATAGCCTGCATATATCCACTGGCTACTGAAGTGTCAGTTGTGTGCTTAAGTCTAGAATTTGTTTTAGGAGAGGCATTCATCCTCTTTCCCTGTCAGGAGTGATCCTTCTTAGGGGTTTCCTGGATTTGGTTATGGTCTCTATGTTGTAGTCTATAGCCTAGAAACAACCTCATATTAGCTTTGCTTTATCAAATTTTCCTTTCATTTTATTTATCAAAGTATTTTTCTCTGTCTCTAGGGATTCTGGTTTTCAATACCAGTACTCCCTACATGTGCTGGACTGTTGTTTTTTCATATTTTTGATCATTTACAGAGATATACGCACCCTGCAGTAGCCCTACACACATGCATACGTGCTCTGACTTTGGATAACACGCGTACATACGCTTTCTTATGAAGTGACAGTAGCGTGTCTGAGTCGGGGAGATCTTTTGACAGAGAAAGGAAATCATCCTCTTCCCTGTCAAAAACCAGACTTCTCATGGGTATTTTGGGACTAAGACCTAGTCTTTGTGATCACATTCTGTAGCCTAGGTTTGACCATAGCATAGTGTTCTTTCCATCAAAAATATTTCTTGAGTTTTCCGTAATAGAGTCTTAGACAAATCTATGAGTCTTTTTTGATTAGTCTTTTGAGGTTTGGTCAAGTGACTCCTTGTGATCCAAAGTAGGGACAGAAGTTATTTTTGTTTTCTATTTTGTCTTCACTTTATCTTTTTGCTTGCTTTAGAAGAAAGAAAAGGAATCCTTTTTTCAATTTTCTTATTTTAAAGCATGTTGAAAATTTTCATTTCTTTATTTGATTAAGTAGTTGGTTGGTTGCACTAATAATCAAGGAACAGTTTTTCTTTCATAAGTTCTTGGCTGTTTACTTAGGAAAATAAGTAGCTCATAGTCGAGCGAAATCATGTGTTGAGTTTGTTGTTCAAAGATCTTAGAAAGAATAGTTTGAAAAGTTGGTTAAAGAATTTAAAAGTGCAAATCTGAATTTGGAAAGAAGTTATTTTGTTTCCAGCTTTATGTTTATCCTCTCTTTCATCTCTCAAAAAATCACTAGTTTCACTTTCATAACCTTTGACTTAAGACAAGCCACAAAAAATTAACCATTAATTAAAATCAACTATACTTTATGTTTGTAGGGTCCATCAACTAGTCTAGGCTAGAGCATTGATTTAGGTTGGAGAGGAAACTCTTCAAGGCTGCAAAACATACATAAGAGTCTGTGCTAGGGAGTGTTAAAATTCCAGTATCATGAAAGTTATTTGGGACTCCCCTCTAACACAGGGGATAAACATGAGTTCGTGTGTGGAAAGGTAGCGGAGATAACCCCTCCAAATCCAAACCAACCGTAGTGGGGAACGCATATAAAGGGCTTGTCTTGGGATTCTGTCGATCGCATTTTCCATGGAGCTTCGTAGGTCTTGAATCCATTCAAGGTCCTCAGTTGTCTTCTAGACCACTTGATTTCGATACCCTTGAAAGTTTTTGGGCTTGGTACCCTGGTCATTGTGGTCCACCCGACTGTCGACTGTACCCGTCCTGGTGACTGTTCACGCACTTGCAACCTAGTTGCCTTTATTTTAGGGACATGCATAGGTGATTGTGGGGGTATACTGTGGTACCTAGGATAGACATCAGGCCACACTTTGCAGAGTATACCTGGAGGGTTCTTCTGTATTCGAGTTTCACTTGCACAGCTAAGTTGCTTTAGTGTTGGTTGTTGTAACTATTCTTCCAACTAGCTAGGGATTGCTTGTCTTATCTCATAGGGACTTTTCTAGTGTGTGCTGGTTTTGAACATTAATAGAAATCCCTAGTGTGTCATTGATATTCTCACACAGTGGATGATCAGGAGCTCCGTTGGTCACGAAGGCTTCTTAGCCTACCACTGGTTACACTAGAGACACCCCTGCCATTGCTAAGGTGAAAAATAGACCAACAAGGGTCTTTTGAGGTGACCGGGTCATAGGAAACTGTGCCTGACCAACCTCTGAGAGAAGAACTTTGGATTTTGAAGGAACCAACCATTTCAGACCTTGGAGCAGAAGCTCTAGGTCCGAACGAAACTCTGACCATTGATCTTTCAGCACCCATTGTCGTACATATTTATCCTTACGAGTGCTAGACAGTGTCACAAGCAGCAATGGAAACAAATGCTGCCACTTCTTCCGAGAATTCTCATATTCCTACTACGACTGTCACCACAGGGGGTGTTCCACCTCCTAACCCACCATCGTCGATCCAAGTCACCGTGGTCTCGACTGCCTCTACCTCGATCAATGGTTTGATTCCGTCTATGGCAACGACCACTACTCCTTTCACCCAGAGTGTGACAGGCCCTCCGTTCTCATACGGGATGCCTAGCTCAGGTACGAGCCCTATACTTTCCTACTCCACTCTACAAACTTTAGGTCTGGGGGCAGAGAGCTCTAACTCTCCCCTACAAGAATCCATGGGGGGTACTTTAGCTTCCTATAATGCTTTCCCTTGTGGAGGAGGTCATATACCTCCTTCATCCCCTTCACTTGACGGTGCTCACCAGCATTCCACTGGGTCAAATGCACACCATAGTTCATTTGGAGCAGGGAGTCAAGGACTACCTTCTCATAGCATGTCGGTAGGTACGACACCATTCTCTTTGTTTGACATGTTTGGTAACAATACTTTCTCGTCATCTGCTTTCCCGACTGGGGGCAACCCCAGTTATGGACAAAAAAATCCTATGCAGGGTACTATTCCTACACAGGGGGCAAACCTAGGAATTCCTTCCGCACATGGAATTTGGAATCCATGGAAGAGATCAGTTCCCTCGTCAAGGATGCTGATCGAGGGAAACCCCTTCCATAACCAATGGAACCTTGGGCAAGGTGCAAGACCTATTCCCATGGGATCGGCATAGGGAAACCCTTCCAAAAGTCCTTTGAATGCAACGCACACCCAACAGTCTACGTCCTATTACAGGAATCAACCGATGATGTCTCCACAAATGTAGAATCTGTACGCTGGTCATGGCCATGGTTTTTACCAGAAACCTGGTCAGCAACCCAACTTTTCCTGGCAACCTGGTGCCAGTCAAACTCCAAGCCCCTTTTTCCATGGTTATAACCAACAACCCAAACTATTGTTTCTAGAAACATTACATTTTCCAGACTTGACAAGGTTGTTGAATGATCCTATCTGTCATGATCCACGTTGGCCTCCTATGCCGACCAAGTTGCCTTCAGACATACCAAAGTTCAAAGCCAAGCCTAACGAAGACCTAGGTGATCATGTGACCACCTTCCATTTATGGTGCTCATCTAATTTGTTGAAAGATGAACCCATATAGTTGTGTTTGTTTCAATGCACTCTCATTAGGAGTGCTGCGAAATGGTACATTGAGATCGACCGCTCAAGATACTCTTCCTTTGGCGAATTGGCAATGCATTTCTTAAACCATTTCCAATTACCTGTGAGATATGACGCCGACACATAATTGCTGGCCAATTTCGAACAGACAAAGGCGGACCATATCTCTGATCACATTCGATAATGGAGATGTTGGAAGAGTTTGATTAAAGTGCCAGTCCCACCATCATTCCTTCTTGAGTGGTTCCTTAAGTCTTCGGTCCCACAGTTATCCAAAGACGTCGCAACATCGGGAGTGTTTTCCAAAGAAGATGCAATAATGAGAGCTCAACAGCTAGAGCTGATTTACTCTTAGTCTGGTTTACTGTACGAACTTTTGTCAGATGTGCCACGGTCAATACTTGATAAAACTAGATAGAGGGATGGACCACATGTCGATGGTATTATTGGTTCATCACAAACAAAGCTCGTTGATCAGCTGACAAAACAATTATAGCAATTGTCGATACAGCACAAAGAGGCCAACCAGACCATTGGTCCAACTGCTCCCCCTACCCAAACGTCGGATGTACAAAGTGTGCAATCGATAAACCTGAAGGCCACCCAACATCTTGACAGAAATAAGAAACAACAAAAGAAGGGTAAGGGGGATAAGAAACCCACTAATAATGCTGGTGGGGGCAACATAGAAAAGAGGAAGTCGAAGTATCTGTGTAACCTGTGCATGGAAGATCACCCAACTCACCAGTGTCCTAGGCTTGCGGAGGCCCAAAAGTTATTGGCACAACAACAACCTACTGTGTGAATGAACCCATTTCAACATGGGAAAAATTTAACTCAATCCTCTCCAAGCACAGAAGGGGGCAGTCAAGGACCCCCTCTGTCTTCGAGTAATCCTTCGTCTGCGAATGTGTATATGATGAAAAGTGATGCCTATATATCAACTAGAGCACATGACTATAGGAAGCCAAGAAACTATGAGAAAGGTAAAGAAGTCAAAATCCCATCTATTCCTCTCCAGATCAAGAAGACGTTGGGAAAAACAATGACACGCATCCCAAAAGGTACATTCAAGAAAGCTTCTCACAATCCAAACTCAAGGGTTTCCCATAACTACTCTATGGTGGAGGATTTGTCTCAAACCACTTGTGCGATGTCTGCTTTGGAGGTCCTCCAAAGCTGCCCTTCCCAAAGAAAGGCTCTGTTAGCTGCCTTAGGATCTGTCGAGACTTGTAATCTGGGTATGATCATGCTTGATACAACTGACTTAAAACCTCGTCTCCCTTACCACGTAGCATTCCAGAGAGTAGTGGCTTACACCACAAAAAATTTTACTCGGAACATTTTCCACACGGTGGTTGATGAGGGTGCCTCAACATGTGTAATGTATTTGGCATGTTGGAAGGCCATTGGCCAGCCCTCTTTGTCTCCATCACCTACTCTTCTTACCACTTTTGACGATCGTTCGTTCTGACCACATGGAATCATCCCCTCTTTCCCTGTTCAGTTAGGAGGGAAGACCATGTGTGTCGAGGTTGAAGTGGTCGATGTGTCTCTTGACTACAATCTCTTGTTAGGAAGGAGTTGGACCTATTCCATGCAAGCAATGGTCGCTACAGTTTTCTGGGTCTTGTTGTTTCCACACGAGGTTCGGATTGTGACCGTTGATCAATTGTCTTTCTCCCGTCCCGAACCTTCATTGGGGGCATCCACAGTCCCAATGATTGATAACCCTCAACATGGCATTGTCAACAAAGGGGTTGGTTTGTGCCCACCTTTGATGGGTACTTTAGATTACCTGCCTCCACAAGGCGATGTTAAGTTCATATCAAACCAGCCTAAGGTTGAGATTTTTCAAGTCTCATCATTTCGTACGACTTACTTCAAATATCCATGGATTCTTCCTTCCCCATGGGCTAGGATGGAAGGGACAGAGCACCATGGTATGGCCATGCCCTTGTCCGCAGTAGAAGTTGTGTACTCTAGAGTCCAGAAATATTTTTTCGACCCCGATCCGACTCTTGCACAAGAGTTAGATCTGATTCTAGAGCCTACTTGGGCTCAAGGTTCCCTTGTCAATATTGATTCTTTAGACTTAGTCTTTCCCTCAGACAAATATATCATTGAAGCAATGACTAGTCCGGACCAACCCTGGGATGATCTCCATCATCGATCTTATTTCCTCCCAGAGTTAAGAAGAATTGAAGAAGGGGAATTCACTTTGACTATGACTGGAGATAGGTCTTTTCCTATCAATCCCTTGACTACACATGTTGTTTATGCCGAGGGTAATATGGAAACCATTGCTGAAAATATACCTATTGATATCTCCAGAACCCCTAGCATCATGGAGAATGTTTTTGTCGGAGCCGATTGTTACCCCGAGGAGATTCGAATCTACACGGATTTATTTAAAGAATTCTGTGAGGTTTTTGCCTGGTCTTACAAGGAAATGCTAGGCATTGATCCAAAAAGTGTTGAACATGAAATCATGACTTATCCTGATGCTAAGCTGGTCTGGCAGAAGCTTCGTCTGGTTAATCCTAAGAAAGCAGCAGTTATTAAGGTTGAAGTAGAGAAACTTCTCAAAGAAGGTTTTATCTACCCTGTCCATTTGACCCAATGGGTGTCAAATCTCATGTTGGTCGACAAAAAATAGGGTACAATTCACGTATGTACCAAATTTCATGACTTGAACAAAGCCTCTCCAAAAGATAATTTCCCCACACTATTTATTGACTAGATATTCGATGAATGTGCAAGTTGCGAGGCCTTTTCTTTCATGGATGGTTTTTCGGGATACAATCAGATATATATCAAACCTGAAGACCAACATAAAACAACTTTCATTTGTCCATGGGGTACATTCGCTTATCACAAGATGCCTTTTGGTCTGAAAAATGCTGGAGCTACCTTTCAACGGGCCATGTATTTTTCTTTCCACAATCTCAAACATATAGTCTAGGCCTACCTAGATGATTTAGCATCACGATCTCGTAAGAGAACTAATCATTCCACACACCTCCGACTTATCTTTGAGCGATGTCGCTACTTCCGAATTCACTTGAATCCAATTAAATGCAATTTTTGTGTGACATCGAGCCGTCTGCTAGGTTTCATAGTTTCGACAACAGGGATCATGGTCGATCCTCTCAAGGTTGAGGCAATAGTTCAATTGCCTCCCCCGCATACAATCCTTCAGCTTCAAAGTTTACAGGGAAAAGTGAACTTTTTGCGACGTTTCATCGCAAACTATGTCGAGATCACAAAGGGCTTTATGTGTTTACTGAAGAAGGATGTTCTTTTTCATTGGGACGAATCCACTCAATGCTCTTTCGAAGCATTGAAATGTGCCCTCACGACTACCCCTCTACTTCATCCCCCCAATTATAATAAAGATTTCTTATTGTACTTGGTTGTGGCAGAGTCAACCATCGGTATGGTATTAGTTTAGGAGGATGATTTTCTCTCAGAATATGTGATTTATTACCTGATCTAAGGCTTGGTTGGACTCAATTATTCCCACATTGAAAAGCTTGCATTGGCAGTAGTTCATGCTGTCCAACGGTTCCGTCATTATATCTTGTTTCACAAGACCACCGTCATTGTCATTGTGAATCTGTTTCAATATGTGTTGACATGATGGGTAATTGGCGGAAAGATCAGTAGATGGATTGTTGTCCTCTAGGAATTTGACTTAGATTTTGTTTCGAGGAAATCCAAAAAGTCACTGGCTTTTGCGGAACTGATCTCGAAACTTCCGGTCGAGTCAGGTGATGTTATGCCCGAAGAGTAGCCTATTCAAGGAGACATGTTTTTGATCACGTCTTAGGACCCCTGGTATGGAGATATAATTTTCTATCTCCAAACTTGGAAGTGCCCCACCTCTGCTTCTCGTGATGAGCATCACCATATATGCCATCGGGCTAAGAACTATCTCATACTCGAAGACACTTTGTATCGTCGAGGTGTAGATTGCATCCTTCGTCAATGCCTCACTCAGGAAGAAGAAAAAATCATGCTTAACGATTTCCATACTAAAGCATGTGGCGGTCATTTTTCTGGGTTGGCAACAACCCAAAATATTTTACGAGCCGGTTACTTCTAGCCAACATTAATCAAATATTGTGTTGAATCGGTCAAGAAGTGCCACCAGTGTCTGATCTTCTCTCAGAAGATGAGGGAACACCCCACTCCCATGTTTCCAGTCATTACCATTGGCCCCTTCACCAAGTGGGGGATTCATTACACTACATGCAACCCTCCTTCAGCAAGGGGGCACCGTTATATCATCGTAGCAGTCAACTACTTCACCAAGTGGGTCGAAGCTATGCCAACTTTCAAGGATGATGGTGAGACTGCCACTCTCTTTTTGTTTAACCAGATTATAGAAAGGTTCGGCATCCCGAGAGAGATTGTCACTGACCATGGTAGTCACTTTCAGAACACAATGATGTCTGAGTTAACCTCGAAGCTTGGGTTGAGGAAATAACATTCATCACCCCACTACCCACAAGAGAATGGTCAGGTGGAAGTTGTAAATAAATCTCTTAAAACCATTCTATAATGAATGATCAATTCGGCCAAGTCAAATTGGCATTTGATGTTATACTTAGCATTATGGGCCTACCGAATGTCTATTACGACTGCAACCAGTTTCTCACCTTTCCAACTAATTTACGGGCTAGAAGTAGTCTTTCCTATTGAGTGCCAGATCCCATCTCTAAAGTTGGCAATACAGTTATTGTCAGACACTTCATCGCTTGAAGAGCGTTTATTATACCTCGAGCAGCTCAATGAGCAGCGTCATGATGTGGCCTTGGCCAACGAGGCTCACAAACATAAAGTCAAGTGTCAGTATGATCGGTCCAATCATCCTCAGATTTTCTCTAAAGGCGACCTTGTCTTGGTCTATGACCAAGATAAGGACCCCCTGGGGGCAGGCAAGTTCAAACCCATGTGGTTCGGACCTTTCATTCTCAAAGAGGTTCTAAAGAAGGGCGCTTATCGTCTTGTAGAATTTGAGGGAAATGCTTTGGCTGAGCCTAGAAATGGGCTTTACCTCAAGAAGTATTACTCGTAGGTGGGTCGCCTCGGGTGACTTCTTGTAACATATGTATAGCTCTTGTACATTTGATTTTTCTTAGTTTTTTTCCTTTTGGTTTTATGGATATGTTGTTTTTAATGCCATCTTTTTCACTGTGGCAGATGTCAAGTGAATCTGAGGTGTTCATTGGGTTTGTGGACGATGCTAGCTGAAACACTCAGAGGCTTGCTTCCGCAGCTTGGGTAATTTACACACCTCAACGCCAGTTGCTATCTTTAGGAGGTATCTATTTAGGTAACACCACAAACAATGTTGCCAAATACAACACAGTTCTAGAGTTTCTTCATGACGCTTTGTCACATGGTATCTCTCACCTCCATGTCTATTTAGACACTCAGTTGGTTGTGTCTCAATTAAATGGGGTTTACCGCATTTACGATCCTACTCTACACTGACGATTCCTTAGGGTACGTCTCTTAGAATGAAGTTTTGATTACATTACGTATACCCATGTTCCTAGGAGATTGAATCAAGTTATATATACTCTAGCTAATCATATATTAGATTGGCATATTGCACACATGTAAGGAAAAGCACACACACACACACACATGTAAATACATTTGTAAAATACATGTAATCCATAAGACATAAAAAATACATAAAAATCCATATATAATATCAAAAATATCAGAGTACATGGGTGGGCGCAAGCGCCTCAAAAATACGTCTAGTAAAGAGTCACAGGGCTTATGCCCTCAAAAATATACAAAAGGTGCCCTCATCATGTAGGTAGTCTAACCTAAATAAGGATGGGGCTTGTTGGCCCTATTGTACTGAACAACGATGTTTGAAAAATGTTGGAAAAGCTGGACCCAAGTCCATGGCACCCCAACTACATGAGGCTGCATTGATGGCGACAGATCCTCGATCTTTTCCATGGGGACTGTACGAGTGAGCGAGGTAAGGTTCTGCTCCACTCATCTCAAAACTCTCTTAGCCTCACCGAATTGAGGTCCCCCTGCTACTGCTGGTCCCATATGTTATGTGTATATGTTATGTGTATATATGTTATGTGTATATGTTATGTGTATATACATGTCTGTCAGATACTCTGATATAAAAAAAAGAAATGATATATATAAAGGAACATAAAAATTAAATATCTTTGAAAAGAAAGCATACCTATATCTCCTCATACCACTCCGGGAGGTACACCCACATCAGGTTCCCTGGAAAAGTCGATTATGGCATAAGAATAGTCCTCTATCGCCAGGATCTTCCAAGACCACCAGTCGAAAAACTTGTCATCAAAGGCCTCAATGGTTCTCCCTCCCCCTTGTCATGGAAACAACGCCGCCCATCTATTTATTGCTAGAGAAGAGGCTACATCCCCTCATATAGTCTCCCTCAGACTCAGACTGGGTACCCTCTCGAAGAAGAAAGCACAAAGAATAGTATCAAACCCAAAGTTTTTGTGCCTCCGCATCCGATACTCTGTCAATTGCCTTTTCATACAGTCTTGTAAAGTAGTACTCCAGTCAAAAATTTGTGCATTTAAGCACTGAACCGCAAAATTCATGTGTGCCTGGGAAGCCTAATGTTAAGAGGTAGATCCAATGATCCGCCCAATGAGTAACACTATCGCTTTTAGCGATAGATTGTTGATCTTGTGTATCAGCACCTGTGTGCCCACTTTATCTGTGTTGGCTTCACAATGGAGTTCAATCAACTCCTCTATGTTGTGAGGCCCTGAGGGAAAAGTATGAAAGTTGACTGATTCCCCTCTCCTCGAGAGGCTAGTCAGAAAGTAGATATCTTCAGTCGTTGGAGTCAACGACTGTCCCTCAAGCATGAATGACTCCGCATCCAGGTGCCAGTAATCTATCAAGGTATTCAACAGCCTAGGTTGTGCCCACATGAATACACTATGGAAGAAATTAAATAATCCACATTGAGCTAATGCAAAAACAACATCAGGGTCGTATGAGACCACATAATCAAATTCCTTGTGCTCCCTCTCTCTCCAGTGAACATACATCCTACAATTGACAAGTTTAGGAGGGATTAGCCCTTGCATTTTTTAATTTTTTCATATGTTGGAGGGTATACGTGGGCTATAATGTAGATAGTCGTGTATGCTTGCATGCAGTATTTTCTCTGCACACAGGCATACACTAACTGTCATAGGACAACCCGTGTATACGTAGGGCCGACCATTTTAAAAGTCAGCACCCCCCAAAAAAAAAAAAAAAAAATGCTTAAAAAAGTATTGAGATGCAAGGGGGGTTAGTATGTACTTACTTGGTCCAATTGGAAGTTCGTTCCATCCACCAAAGCTCCCAGAATCAACTCTTTTGACAAAGGGTTTTTTTTGGCTCCACAGTCAATTTCTCAATTAACAATGGTGATAATGAGTTGTCAGCTTTTATTTATAGACTTTTTGGCCCCTTTTTTTCATTTTTTGGACCCTTTTGTCATTTTTTCTAAATTGAAAATCATTTAGTATGGTTCAGGAGTTTTCTATGGATTGTTACGATAAGTGTTACTTTGGGTATTGGGAAAATTTTTGGAGATTTGGGTCTTTTTAAAGGTCCTTTGGTATAAAGTCATTTTTCCAACTTGTTGCATTTAAGTTAGGATTCCACCTCCACTTTCTGCATCTTGTTGTCTTTATCACTACACCATAGGATCGACCACACCAAGTTGTTGCACAGAACCCTCATTGTTGCTTTAGAAGTGTCGTAATTTAGTGGTAGAGCCTACTTTAACATGGATGCCCTAGGTAGATCTTTGTCGCATTTTGGTGTCCATGTCGTTACTGATGACTATAGGCTCGGGAGTCCTTATTAGTTTTTCTTGATTACGATTTTGAGCCTCATTTGCATGATTCATTATCACTCTTGACCTCACCCTCGGGGCTGCCAAAACACAATGGGTCCCCTTTTAAGCCCTTTTCAGAACCTCTAAACATGAAAAGATTGTTGAGCGATCTTGTAGCCCTTCACGCTCACTAAACTGAAATTTGAAGCCACGTCTGTCCGGCGGTAGTTTACTCCTTTTTCGGTCCAGATGGTCAACTATAAGAATAAAGGTATACTCTAGGAGCCTCATTTCTCTAGAAGAGTATCCTCGGGTATAATTTTACCCCTTTTTAAGGCCCGAGGGACTAAATTTACGAAAAAGGAACCCCCACGGAGTCCATAGTTAAGCTCTTTTCAAAATACCTAAAATTGGAAATATCGTCGAGTGATCTTGCTCCTTCACACTCGTTAAAATGGTCCAGAAGAACATCCTATACAGAGTCCATAGTTAAGCTCTTTTCAGACTCCTTAAAAATGAAAATATTGTTGAGTGATCTTGTCCTTGTCACACTCGTTAAAATGATTTTGAATAGACGTCTTTTAGGTGCTAGTTTACCCCTTTTTTGAGCCAACTAGACTACCTTCGAAAAAGGTACCCCAGTAGATTCTCCTTTTACGCTTTTTCAGACTCTCTAAACATGAAAAATCGTCGAGATTACCTTCTATGGGATCATTAAAATTACATTGAAGGACATTATCATTGTGTCTTGTTAACCACATTTGCATTCCTGCGTATTTGGCCTAATTTCGGCTCCATGTTTCTCTCAACTGAACCATCTGAAGCATGCCTTATAACACAAGCCTTGTAGCACTTTGCCTTTGTGTCTTGACACCTTGAACCCTAGAGGGATTTTTCTGAGTGTGCTTGTCCTGCATATGTCTCCTTGCTCTGAGAATCAGTCTGTTCCTTGCGCCTGGAAATAGTATGTTTGTGACACTCATTCCTCCTTTGTAACATAGAATTCTTTTATTCTTTTTTCAAGCTTTCCAAAATTATTTGAAAAAGACAAAAAAATCAAATATACCCAAAAAAGAGGAAGGGAAAAGTATTTTCTTTTTGTTGGCAGCACAATGAGTCGCCCTTGGACGAGGCACATCCTTCCATTTTATTTTCAAGATTTGGGATTTAATATGACCTTAGGAAGTTGATCTCGCTACATAGAGTTGTGTCCTCCTCCGTTTGGTTATTCTTCCAAACATATGGAGAGTTTGCGTTGCCTCCTGCATCATGAACTTATGTCAATACCATGCTTCTTGAGTCTCATCATTTGTCATGCTATTGTCCAAGGGAAGTTCTCACCAAGCCTGAGTCGGACCTTCTGCAGTTTGTCTCTTGCCCTCATGCCTGACCATCCCAAAATCCCAATCAAGTCTTTGTTCGAAATCAATGAAGCCCTCAGCCTGATCATCAAGATCCTCTAGTCCATGCCCGACGAACCATCGAAGACCTCTGGGTAGTGAATTCGTACACTCATATTACACTCCTACCTGAGTTGTGAAGATTTTGAAGTTTTTTCTCGAGCTCTGAAGACCTCATCTCTAGCCATCGGGCCTTATCCTCTTCTAGAACATGGATACTATGCATGTATATCTTTTTGATTTTGAGATGTAGATCCATTGTGTATTGCTCGTGGCTACACTTTATAGTTTTATATGACATGGATCTGTAGTGTATTTGATTGGTAGCCATGATTTTATTTCATCCTGAGCATGGGTATGCCCCCCTCAATGAGACAATTGTTATTTTGCAGCTGGAACCTCCGGAACTCTGGTCCCTGGGCTCTCTTGTTTTGTACGTCGGTGAAGATTGATAATGTATTTCGGCCATCAGATGCTCTTCCAACCTCACACATTAGGGGGCATCTGTTATAACCCTAATTTGCACCATATATGCTTATCTGTCATCATGCCATCTCATTTTTCATCTTTTGCCAAGCCACTACTGAACAACTTCTTAAAAACACCCTTTTTGAAGGAATATGCACCCTGCTCCACTACTGCACGCATGTATATGCTAGCTGACTCAATACAGCCTGTGTATACCTACAAAAGAACGAAAAATGGAAAGTTGCATATGGAACACACAGTTTCGGGTAAGTTACCAAGATCGTTTGACTTCCCATAGCATGGATGATTTTAGGGGATAAATTTCGCTCATGGGCTAATTTTCCATGGTTTTTCCAAAAATGAGATTCGCTATTTTAAAAATGATTCGCCCAAATTCTATAGGATAAAATTATTTTACTTTAAAAATCACCAAAATTTTATAAAAACTATATAAAATCCTTAGAAATTTGAATATTTTTACAAAAATATCGCCAAACATTTATAGTTGGCATATGAAGGATAAGTAAGATTCGCCAAGGTTTCTACATTTTAAAATAAACTTCCATCCTTAAAACAATCCTTGTCCCATAGCCGGTAACTCGACCAAATACCTAGCCCTTTCTAGCCTATAAAAGAAGGGGTAGGGTTCCCATTTGAAGAGGAAAAAAGAATAGTAAAGAAACTCTACCCGATTTTTCATTCCCCTTGCCCCAACATTTTGCAACTATTGTGTGAAGAGAAGCATATATGAAAGCAGTTGGAGCACAGTTGAAGAGGATCCTAGGACCAAATTCGAGGAGCAGTGGTCGATCTCACTATTGTAAAGTATTCTTGTGAGATTAGTAAAAGAAGTACTTTTCCCGTCCCGCCATATGAGGTTTTTAATGTTTAATATTGATTGTATTTTGATAGAATCTCTAACCCATTGTTTCATAGATCAAATGCATGCTTGGAGTTCTTTTTTTTTTTTCTGTTTTTGAATGTAGGTCATCTTTGGGAGGAAACTTGTAGTCAAGGAGCAACCGAACGCGAAAGGATCTACATCAAACGTGGAAGTCAAGGTATAGTAACTTGATCCTTTTATCCTTGTATTTACATATGAATAATGGGGCTTGTGATTGGCATGATGGTAAGAAGTAGGAGACTTTAGGTCATTTCTGCATGCATTACAGAACCCTTAATGCTAGTCCGTAGGGGGATTTCCCACCCACAACAGCTAGGGTCATGGATGTTTCCCCGTAGGGGTTTTACCACGTCAAAACATCGGTGTGTTGATATTTGATCTAGTTGTGTGAGTGGTTACTAAAGTTTTTCATCCTCTATTGGAATACTTGTGTTTTCAAACATCAATATTGAGCATTTCCTCATAGGACCAAGAAAACACATCAAAAAATTCCTTAAATATCATAGTATAAATTTGAATTTCAACAGTAGAACATTCTGCTCCAATTAGAATATTTTCCATCACACCAAGTTTGGTAGAGATATCGATTAGCATAATTTAAAAAAATGTTCACCATATTCCCTTCCATGTACATACTCAACACAAAAATGGAATTTTTGCACCAACTAGAACCTCTATTTGGGATGAAATCCTTTACACCAACCTTTATTTTTTCCATCTTAGGAAGAAAATATGAGCAATGATGCATGTATTCCCACATATGTTCTAAACTAGCCATTGCATCAAAGATGGCTTCATATGAGGGAAAAAACATTTCCAAGAAGTCAATAGAGCTAAGGGGGTTGAAGGCCCATATAGGTGATGTAAACTAATCGTACTCTTCTTGGGGCAGGAGATTCTTATCAAAGTATATGGAGGATTTTTTAATAGCTTGATAAGAAACTTCAAATATAGACAAAGGAAGGATAGAACCTAGATATCCAATTCTAGACATGAAGGCCAATGGATCTGGGACAATCCATGGATCTTTTACAAATAAGCAATATTAAAGAAAGTAGTCCATGATGACATCAAATTATCTTCAAAATAAGATGATTGGAAAGGTACCATAGATTCATCAAACACTATTGATATTTCATAAACATGTTCATAGGTTAAGTAACAAACTAGTGAAGAGAATTGAAAATTGCCCATGAGGGATGAGTCTTTAAGCAACCCAACACTAACACTTTCAAATGATGCACTGGAATCACCTACAAATGGAATGTTTATCCACAATTTGGAACTAGAATTGGGCAAACAATAGGCTAGCTTGTCAATAGTGACTAGCTTCCCTTGATGAGGAAATTTAAT
>ML800514.1:131923-172321 GCA_009831015.1 Picea engelmannii
GCATAACAATACAAAGAATTCCTTGAGAAAATGGTGGTCATTCATGGCTTTTTATAGCCAAACATTGAGCTATTATGCAACCTCTTTTGAATGTGAAAAGGGGCTCTTTAGGGCACAATTAGGTCTTTGACCAGCCTCCCCACGTAGATTGAGCTCGGATTTGGTGTCAAATCGACTTGGGAGCCGATCCATAAGTGGTTGGGAGGCCGACCAGTTCCATAAATGCACCGTTTGGCAGGCGCGCGGGTTTTGCACCCCACAGCCGCGCATATGCGCCCCATGTACGAAGATGTCGCGCGCGCGCGCGCGCCCCGTGGGTGCAAAGCGCTTTTTAATTTTTTGGTCATTTTGTATAGTTTTGACCCCTTTTCTATGCTGTGGAGTTTATCCTTGTGCCATGAATGACTGTTTTTCTGTGTTGACGATGCAGAGTTCTTGTCACCCTGTGCGAACGAAATTTTAGTGATAACACTTATCAAATGATCTAGCTACTGAAGCATTGTAATTATGATCCCTGTTTTGAATATTGACGTCCCTATCACACGTGAAAATATTTCTACTTGAGGGACTACCCCCCTATGATAGGGCACTCTAATTACTCCCTTGTGGATGTCCAGTGTTAGTAGCAACCATTTGTTGTTGTTGTGTAGGAAAAGGGTTAGTAAGTAATGTAGAGGTTTTAGCCTCTTATTGAACCATCCATAATTGGATGTCCTCCATTTTGGGGCATTAATGAGTTATATTATTGCCTTTTTCAAATGTTACAAGGAAATTTGACCTTCAACTTCTCCAGGGATGATTTTAAGGATGGAAATTTATTTTAAAAAGTAGAAACCTTAGCGAATCTTACTTATCCTTCATATGCAAACTATAAATGTTTGGCGATATTTTTGTAAAAATATTCAAATTTCTAAGGATTTTATATAGGTTTTATAAAATTTTGGCGATTTTTAAGGTAAAATAATTTTATCCTATAGAATTTGGGCGAATCATTTTTAAAAAAGCGAATCTTGTTTTTGGAAAAACCATGGAAAATTAGCCCATGAGTGAAATTTAGCCCCTAAAATCATCCATGAACTTCTCCATCCCCCTCCCCTAGCATCATTGATCATCTCATTGTTCTTAGTGGCACCTCATCCAAAATTAGAAATTTTTTTCTTACTATTATTTTTTCCTCTAGGTTGTTGATTTCCTTTCAGATTCAAAGATTGAATCGAATGGAAATAAAAAGTGTGAATAGGTGTCAAGGAAACTTGAGTGTATTTCATAGTCATAGGTTGGTTTGTATTTATGGACATTTGTCCCACTTGACTTGGCATGTGTTTCTGACACCAACTTTGCAGGATCAATATTGGAGTGAGGAGAATTTTGAAGTATCTCATATAGCATCTGAGACTGGTAATAAATCAAATCCAACTACTAGGCCTTAAGGATGACTTGTTCTTCTGTGACTTCTCTCAACAAGGATACATCCTTGGAAATACTAGGAAATAAAGATTTAACAAACCAATCAACTAATAAATGATCTGGAATCTTACCTCTAACCAATCAACACCTTCATCTCCACTCATGGATGTGATTAGAAATATGAGTCAAGTTATTTGTTTTGATGATGTTAATAGTTTAGTTCCCATCTCTTTCATTGGATTCTAGGCCTTGGAGATAGGTAGCAACAGTCAAAGAGACAAAAATCCAACAAGCTGCTAAATTTTAGGAAGTTGTTGGAAGTCATTAATAAATATGTTGCCAACTCACTACATGAGGTTTTAATGGAGATAAATATTAGGTCTAGGTGTTCTTTAGCATCTACCTAATATTTTATAAGTCATTCAAACCTTCCTTGACAGGGGACAACCTCAAAACAAGGAGAATATCCAATAATTGTCTGAATTGCAACGCCAATTTGCAGTGCACTGGTGTTTTAATTTTATCTTTCAAATGAAAAAATGGGTCAGAATTATTTTTGGTCATTAGGTCAACTCCATAATCATGCTCCTCCAGAACAAATTTTAGTAAAACCCACATCACCATTTGGGATTTATGATGAAATATTTAGAAGAAGCTGCTACAGGAAATGAGTTTGCAGCGCCTGATAGTGGTGTTGCGAACTTTCCTATAGGTGGTGTTTTCAACATTTCTCCCAAATGACGAACTAGGTTAGGTTGAATTTTGGTCAGCAAGTCAACAAGGCTGTGTTGTTTCTCCAAACCAATTTTGGGAAAAACCTAGTTCTTATTTTTCTATATATTATGAAAATGAGAGTGCGCTGCAAACTGTTCCAGTTTTAATTAGTTCATAGCGCCTTCAACAGGATGCACTGCGAACTTTTTTGTAGGTGTAATTTTTTCCCTATGATGACTTCAAATGATTTCGAAACATGAAATAATCTTATGAACCTTTTCCAACATCTCCTACAACCTCTGAGCCAAGAAGAATGTCCTCCAAGAGCAACAATAACCACAATTATAAGCATCATAAGACAAAAATGTTTCTTAGGGTTTTGTTGGAAGTAAGGTTTCTACTAGAACAGTATTTGTAGAGGTTATGAAGTAAATTGAAGTTGGGATCATGGATGAAATGATGATGACAAGGTTGAATGAAGTCTTGAATAGCCATATTTCAAAGCAACTATGAAAAACAGAGAGTTTGCAACACTAGTTCGATTTGCAACATATGGGTTTGTAGCAGAGTTTTACATCAGAAGACCTGACATCAAAGCCCACTCCTTTGTGCAAAAAAACTAGCTTGTCAACACCTTAAAACTTCCACCATCAACCTATTCAGAAATTTTGCAGTGCTTTTCCCAAATGGTAATGAAAATACACAATGGTGAACCCTAAGAGATGTGTGATGATACAATGGAATTGAAAGATAAAAAACACCATTAGATACCCTTTAGAAATCATAATCATAAAAGATTCGACACATGCCCTATTTGAAGTGTTGTGAACTTCCAGGAGAGTCTACAATGCATCTGATTTATGAATTGACAAGACACTTTAGGTTGTTGGATGAATGTCTAAGACCCTTTGGACACTTGTTTGGATGACAACATTTGATGGTGACCTTTAGATATCTAGATGTGACCTTAACTTTCCCTCTTGTGAAAATTATGACAACCACCCTTATAACACTAAGACTTTCCAATGTATTTTGATCAGCTCTAGACCCAAGGTTAAAATCAAGCACCTTTATTTATTAACATGAAAAATAAATCAAAAACCTTTAACAACTTAACCCTATGACTCAAACCTACAAGATTAAACAAATGACTCATATAAGAAGGACTAATCACATGATTGACAAAAACCAATGGTGTCCTTCAGTACATATCATGTGCTAATATTGGCTCCAGAGGGGATGGAGACCTCCCTTTGAGGCTCCAAGAACCTATGCAGTTCTAGTCCCCTTTATCCATGGGCTATGGAGTCATTATTTTTTATCTACTGCAAACAAAAAACTAAAAACCACATGTTCATGGTTTGAGCTTATTTATATACATAATCCTACTCTAACCAGTTCTCCAATCTTCTCAAGTAAAAGAAAATTTCCATAGCAGCCATAAAAGTAGCTTCATGACTGATAGAATCTCATCTCTGCAACTAGTAAATAAATAATAGCAGAGACATATCAACAACCATAGAAAATACTTTTGAAAATCATACTTACTTTAAAATGATGGTGGTATGATAAAGTCTGAAAACTTCNAAAGTAGCTTCATGACTGATAGAATCTCATCTCTGCAACTAGTAAATAAATAATAGCAGAGACATATCAACAACCATAGAAAATACTTTTGAAAATCATACTTACTTTAAAATGATGGTGGTATGATAAAGTCTGAAAACTTCAAAATTATTGAAAAATAGGACTCCAACACAACTGCTACTGGGTCTTCAAAACCAAGATCAAAAACATGTTGATCCGGAAGAGATGGTTGCCACTGCATGAATTCTCTTTTGCTGAGAAAAAGGTGACCTCCTTGTTCCTTTAATAACAAATCTTGGGCATAATTCATTTCATGACAATCAGGAGCAACAAAATTCCTTTGATCATGTAATAAAAATCCCTGACCAAATATTGAAAACATATAATCTTGAATATCATCATAACCAAACAATGACTGTTGATTTTCAATATAAATTGTATGATGCTTTGGAGCAACAACTTATTCCTAAACATAATCATCACAAGGTAATTGCATGGTAGGAGTTAAAAAATTCCTACTATGATCAATCGAAAGTATATAATCATCTATGCAATCATCCTCTACAAAAATTTTAAGTTGATTTAAATAATGACTACAATCATAGTCTATTTCTCTATCAACAGAAAAATATGAAAATGATGTAGAAGACTATCCCAAATGTATTTTCTATTCATAATCATCCTCATGTTCTTTTGAATGCAATCGTTCATCACAAAACTGATCTCGAAGTTTATAACAAGCATGAAAGTTATCCTCAATTTCTTCAGCATCCTCAAACAACTGTGTTAATGATGAAGATTTCCTTTCTCTCAGAAAAAGCACAAGATCATGGTATTGAGCTTCTAAATAGTACATCATGGTAGCAGTTTCAGAAGGTTGGATCTCCAAAGGAGTACTGCAAATAAAACTATAAAACCTCCTATTGAATATAGTGAGAACTCCATCCTTCTCTCTCCTCAAAGCATGAAACTTAGTTAAGTACTGGTCAAAGGATTTTTTCTCCCCCCAATATCTTAAAAATGCACCATATAACTCATCCCAAGAATTAATAGAACTAGCCTCTATATTTTTAAATCACAAAGAAACATCCCCAACCGAAGATTTGGAAAATAACCTTACGACAACATCCTCATGCATGATTTCCAAATTGTCAATGAAATTTTGAAAAGCTCTCAAATGCTTCTCAATTGTGATATGACCTTCCCCAATAAAAAAGGCATATATTCTAGAAACTTGGGAGGGTAAGGATGAAGAGTAGATGGCATCTTTAAGGGTTTAAAAATTTTATCTCTAATTCTTGACTGGACTTCAATGGGATGAAAGTGAGATTCAACAGGTTGATTGCAAGTTTCAGCATAAATGGTAGAAGGTAATAAATCAGTTCTATAATCTACATGATGACAAGAATAATCAGGTTCAGGGGATATGGATATATGTACATCATCTTCCTCATGGGTTTCATCTGAAGGGATGGGGTCAACATATACAAGGTAGGAAGAATGTAGATTTTCCTTCTCCAAAGAGGGATATACAATAGTAGGCTTATGGTCATTCGAATAGACAAAGCAAAGGATAACTCTTCTCACATGTGAAGGAAAGTACAGGAAAAAACTAAGGAAAAACAAAATAAGTTCCTGAAAGAAACTTATGACTTGATGCCTAGACTACCTGTGTCTTCCTTTCATCTTTTTCTATCTGATATTGTTCTTTAGTGGAGTCTTGTGACTTATTTGAATCACCAACAAGTTCTTCAAATGTGTGGAGTCACCATGTGTTGGCACAGGGGAAGACCCAGGGTTCAACGCTCAAGAGCACACCAACAAAACCCTAACTACTGGCCCTTTCGGTAACACCTGCGAAGCAGATGAAGTCTCACCCGAGGTAGAGGTGGGGGTGGTTGCATCACTCATATGTCTGCAACCTTAGCTGGGACACAGATCTATGATTATACTACTTACAATGCACTTAGCATCAATCAACCATTAATATCCAACCCTTACTCTACTTCGTAGACAACATAGAGCATCACAATATTCACTTAGGTCTACAGTATTTCAACACTTAGTAACAATAAACACCTCAGATCCTACAGATCAACACTAAGTAATCGCATACATGTCAGATCTAACAGCCGTATATATCTAAGAAGCACAAAGCATAAGTGAATATATCAGAAGCACATAGCATAACAAAGATAAACACAATGAATCAAAGAACAGAGCGTTACACACAGATTTACGTGGTTCACCCCCACCGTAGGGCTACATCCACCAACTCTTCTTCTCTATTATTGTTGGCCAATCAGTTACAAGCACAGAGCCTCAAAACCTACTCCGTGCAGGACAGGAGATCTACGCAGCTCGCTAGATCCTCCTTCCTCGAGTAGCTCTAAGCATAAAAACTTCTTACAATCTATGCACTCATCACTTACAATACTTGGACTCAACTCTGCAAGTATATCACACATATCATCTCTTAGCACTAAGCCACTTCTCAAGTGTCCTAAAAAATGTCCCTTCTTACATAACCTAGACTTCTACTTATATATTACAAAAAGGGGCCTAAACATGGGTAAACCCATGGGCCGACATCCCATACCCGTTACATAAACCCTAAAACCTACAAAGGACCCAAAAAGGGGGTCTAGCTTCCATGATCTCCGCTTCGCCTTGCGCTCCATGTTTGACAGGCCGTTGAAGTCCCAAAAATGGTCAAATATGACCAAGTGTTCCTCAAAACTTGGTCAAAGGCCAACAGACCCCCAACACTCACCTCTGACTCATCCCAAGTCACTCAGGTCTGGGTAGCTTTGCATCAAAAATTTCTCAAGCTTGGCTTGAGTTTCTTCAATGTGTCTCTGTGCTACTGCTTCTTGCTCAACGAATTCCTGAATAACCACTTCGTTGATAGGTCCTTCCAGTTGTTTCTCAACTGTAACAATTACTTGTTCTAGTACTGTTCCTTGGCCTTTAATTTCTTCAAACAGTAGATAGGTCGCCTCCTGGCTCGGTTGGAGTTTCTAGGTGACTTCCATCACTCTTTTATGCATGGTAAGAATGAGTTGTTGGGAAGTGCGTTGTTCCTGGGATCTCTTCATCCTCTGGATGGGTGACAAGAGCTTGAGTTGCACCTGTACTGTATCTGCATGCTGCTTTGCTTCCTGCTTTTCTGTTATCTTTTCTATGGCTTCATTCATAGTTGTGAGGAGGAAACTAAAGTCATCTGGAGTGAGCGTGGTCTACATCTTAGTTACGGTTGCTTTCGATTTCTTCCGGGAGGGAGACTTCGGAGGTGACCCTTTTCTCTTCTTTATATCTTCAACTTCGTATTCCAGTCTCTGTTCAACTTCCTCTAGGTCTTTGCCATTACCTCTTTGGTCTGGTGTGACGGAAGTCTTCCTTACAGATCTGCTATCTACATCTTGAACCTCTTCAGGCTTCTTCGTCTTCTTTGTCTTACTGGGCCCAGGTGTGTCCTATGCAGCTTCTGGGTTCTTGATGTCTGAAATGTCTGTTGGATATGCTTCAACAAGGAGGTTCACCGACCATTCCTTGGTGATCTCTACTAGGTCTTCTTTTGTCATCTTATAATAGGACTGAAGTTTTTCCCGGTGCTCATCAGCGTGTGGGGTTAGGTATATAAAGTGGCGGTCCACGCTGAACTTTATCAGAGGTCAGAACCTTTGTAAAGTGTTCAGGGTTATGCAAGGTTCACCCCCTATGGCTCTTTTCAATTGGTTATAGTACATGTGGAAAACGACATTTGATTTCCATTGCTTGTTCATGTTGGTCGAGTACCACAATGCACTGAAATTCATAGCTACTGGCTCAAAGGGGTCGAGGTCCAGAAAGTTTGCGCCTTCCGGTAGCTCCCATGCAACAAAAACAATCAGTATTAGAAGCCAGCTAAAATGGAATTCATGCCCATGATCCTAGGCTTCTCTACAGTCAATTTCTAGCTGGTTTACCAGGTACTTCACCCAGTTCATCTGTAGTCCCTCTGCGCATTTTCCTGCAAGGTCAACTACGAAGCTTGATACTTGCATAGGTTGATTCTTACATACCATCTTCCCTACGATCAATTGAAATGCGAGGTGCATTGTGCCACTTTCGATAGAGGCTACCTTGTAGCCTCACGCGCCCTTCTGGACATTGCCATAAGCTTCTTTAATCTTCTGTGAAAGAGCACAGTCTGCGGTCTTTCCAGGGTAGTAATCCTGGGGATCAGGGCCCTGCATGCTAAGCCCATTGATCCTATTGATCAGCATTGGATCAACAGTTATGCGACGATTTAACCACAAGTATCCTCTGTGGTAACTTTCTAGCAACAATTTTACACAAGCATTCACCTCCTGGTGTCTGCCAAAGTGTGGTATCTTCATAACGTTGAGCAAAGTAGACTACGCAAGGTTCATCATCCATTGCTGAGGGACGATCTTCAAATTCTTTCTCTTAGTTCTTGTCAAGTACTTATATGGGGCGAGCATTCTTTAAACCTTACAGTCCCCTAGGTTGAAGTCACAAAACTTCAACGTTGTAACCTTGTCTTGATCTGCGTGGTAGGTGCATACTCCTTTCGGTAGATATGCAATGGCTAGGGTGTATTCAAAGTCTCTAGGGACACTGTCCCTGTTAATCGCACCGCTCAGAGGGGGTATGTAAGCTGGTAGGATTGATGGCACTAACTTCGTTTTGGCTATGTTGTCTTTATGCTTAGTTCTCCTTTTCGCACTGGCTCGGGATGTTCCTACTTGAGTAATCGATGAGGAGGCTTTCACTCCTCTCATTAATGATGCTTGGACTCTGGTGGACATTCCTGTTTTCGACATTGCTCTCTCAGTCATTAAATTGAGAAGGACCTCTGTGAAAGATTCCTCAACTGCGGTGAGCTCGTCGGACATACGCACTTAGAAAATATAATCGGGGCACGATGATCTCAGATACTACACTAGGATGAACAATCTGCTTGCAATGATCACTGTATACAATCACTGCTTCTGGAGCTTCGAATTCTCAGTTGGAAAAAGTGTTCTTTGGGCCTGGCCCGAGGAGCTAAATATGAAATCCAGAAATGGTCTACTTGCAACAGGTATGAAGCTTCCATTATCATAGATCTGTCCATTATGGTGAGGTCCAATGGTCTAGTGATGATCCTTTAATGCTTTTCTATCCGTTCGGGGCAGAATTCGAATGGGTATATCAGTCCAACGGCTAGATTGCTTCGCTACGACAAAGTGCCATATGTCGTTGTTCTGATATCTTGGTGAAGTTCAATTCCTGTGATTTTTCCTTCTGTAGTGTTCCACCTAGGATCTCTTGTAACTTTGCAATCTTCACCTTTTTCTTACTTAATTTTCTATCCTTCTTCCCCGTGATCTTCAACTCGGTCTGTCTTTTTCCATTCAGATTTCTATCTTCTTTTAGCATAGTCACCGCGCATTGTTGAAATTCTCTCTAAGGTAATAATTATTCTTTCTCTGTGACAGGTGCTTCGGTCATCCATGAGCTTTCTGACATGCTTTCAGCTTTGACATTGGGGTCTCTAGTGTCAAGGGGATTCTTTTGTTCCTCAATCAACTGTGCAATCTTCTTGGTCATAAAATATTTTAATTCTTGTTTCTTCTTCTCCAAAACTTTTGCTTCTTCTTCCTGTCAAACTTGATCTCTGTCAATCCAAGGTCTTCCAAGTAACATAGTAAACGGGGCATTGTCCTCAATAAATTTAATAATCTCAAAATCTTTTTCAGTCGATGTTCCATGAACATGCGTAGATATCTGAGTGAGCCTTCCACATAGGTTTACCAATTTTCCTCTAAAGAAACCTATTCCTCCTAATGAAGGGATCATGGAAGGTTTTCCTATAGCTTCCCATGTTCTCTCTCTCATGATATTCATCTGTGTTTCCTCATCTAGAACACAATCAATGTCGAAGTCTCCTATCCTTACTTCAGTGCATTCTTTTTCTCTAAAGATCTCTGCTAATCTGACATGTCAGTGTTCAGTCAGGGTTTCTTTCATCTGGATTAATACTTTCTCTGATTCTTTCTAAGGCTCTTCTATCTCTGGGGCTGCCTTAGGGTTTTCTTCATGCAGATTCATTTTTTCAAGCTTAGCAATCATTCTAGGGAAATCCAATACTTCATGGTCCAAAGCTTTGCAACAGAGACAACTAGATCTTCCACCAGGACACTCCTTAGCTATATGTCCCGGTCTTCTGCAACTGTAACATAGGGTCAATCCTCTCTTTCTTTTAAATGATCCCCAACCTCTTCTGTACTGCGCACTAGGATCATGGTAGTTAGCCTGCAAAAAATTCTTTCTAGGGTCCTGCATCCATTTGTTAGTCAAAACATTCTTTCTATGCATAGGTATAACATATCTATCATTATTCTTATCAGATCTATTCATGTCAAACTTTCTTTCATCGATTAATGCCCTAGTTTTCAAGCTAGGATAGAATCTATCAAACATACCTAGATCCATACTCTAGAAACAAAAAATTTCACTTATTTAGCACAAAGCTTCCAGATCTAAAACCTTTCACTATTCTTACTTTTATCATAGCACAAAGCTTACAGATATGAAACTTTAAACTATTCTTACCTTTATCAGAGCACATAACTTATAGATCTTACCTCTTTCTTATAGATATGAACTCTTTTCTCACATATCTGATCTCTTTTCTCGCAGATCTGATCTCTTTTCTCGCACAGAGCTTCCAAGGTTAAGTATAATGCTGCGCACCAGGGCACAGATCTACGCATAGAGATTATTTTGCACAAAGCTTCTTCTTCTCTAGTTCCCAGCAATCACAGTTTCAGGTCCTGGCAATGGAACCATTTGTTGGCACAGGGGCAGACCCAGGGTTCAATGCTCAAGAGCGCACCAACAAAACCCTAACTACTGGTCCTTTCGGCAACACCTGCGAAGCAGATGAAGTCTCACCCGAGGTAGAGGCAGGGGTGGTTGCAGGACTCAGATGTCTACAACCTTAGCTGGGACACAGATATGTGATTATACTACTTACAATGCACTTACCATCAACCAACCATTAATATCCAACCCTTACTCTACTTCGCAGACATCACAGAGCATCGCAATACTCACTTAGGTCTACAGTATTTCAGCACTTAGCAACAGTAAACACCTCAGATCCTACAGATCAACACTAAGAACTCACATACATGTCAGATATAACAGTCATATATATCTAAGAATCACAAATCATAAGTGAATATATCAGAAGCACATAACATAAGCAAAGATAAACACAATGAATCAAAGCACAGAGCGTTACACATAGATTTACGTGGTTCACTCCCACTCTGGGGCTACGTCCACCAACTCTTCTTATCTATTATTACTGGCCAATCGGTTACAAGAACAGAGCCTCAAAACCTACTCCACGTAGGACAGGAGATCTGCATAGCTCGCTAGATCCTCCTTCCCCGAGTAGCTCTAAGCATAAAACCTTCTTACAATCTGTGCACTCAGCACTTACAATACTTGCACTCAACTATGCAATTATATCACACAGATCAGCTCTTAGCACTAAGCCACTTCTCAAGTGTCCTCCAAAAAGGTCCCTTCTTACATAGCCTAGACTTCTACTTATGGATTACAAAAAGGGGCCTAAACATGGGTAAACCCATGGGCTAACATTCCATACCCGTTACATAAACCCTAAAACCCACAAAGGACCCAAAAAGGGGGTCTAGCTTCCACGATCTCCGCTTCACCTTGTGCTCCATCTTTGGAAGGCTGTCAAAGTCCCAAAAATGGTCAAATATGACCAAGTGTTCCTCAAAACTTTGTCAAGATCCAACACCAAGGTGAAAAATTGCAGTCTGTTTTGTCATCAACGCTTGTTCACCATCAAGTTCTGGTCATAGTCTTTGTCATACAACCCAGGGAAAATATCTTTGTCTTCGATCCCCGACAACGACGCCAAAAATGTTAGCACTAGGATTTTCTCTTATACTTATAAAGAGAAAGCTTAATATCTATCAATAGATTCCATACTTTGGTAAACAATTTGTAGAAGTTAAGCTCAAGGGAAACACATATTGAAGGAATTATATTTAAATATCAACACAAAATATCCACAAGGTATACACCAACAAGAAAGGATTGAATAACTTCAAATCAGTGTTTTTTAGACATAAATGAAAGATAGAAGACTAAAGAAACCTATAATTTTTATATTCCAAAAATTCCCTACCTATCCATACATGGCATTGGCCTTTCCACTTACATATTTTGCCAAATTGTTGTTGAGGCTTCCTCTTAAAAAACTATTTTTTGGAGCATGTACATGCCCTGCTAAACTATATCTCACGTACACACATGTTCTGCATACTATAAAACCCGCATACATACGTGAGATGCATACTAAACAACCCACGTCTACCTCCAAAAGTTGCAAAAACTAAAAAGTTGCAAGGAGTTTGGTGGATTTTACGGGCTATTGGAGGTTTCCCAACCATTTTACCCATTGTAGCCTGTCCCCAAACTGAATAACCATTTTCTTTGTCATATAAAAGGAGGTCTTGGGGTCTCATTCCAATATCAAGCAAGAGAACAAAGAAACTCTGCCAAAATCCCTTCCTTCTCTCAGCCCAAGTTTTGCAGCCCTTTCTAAGATTTGGCCTTAGCATTTCCCTCTAGCCCTTTCTCCTTATACAACCCTTTCCCTTTCCCAAAGAGATTAGTTGGTTGTGAGAGGAAAGTATGGGAATGATGTACTTGGAGTAGCTATAATAGGAGCCCAGACCTGGTTCATGAAGCGTCAGCCGATGAAGGTTGTAATATTTGTAATCTTCATACATGAATAAAAGAGTTATTTCCTATCCCAAACATTGTGTCTTTGTGCTTCCCTTTGATTTATGCATTTAAGTTTATATCTAACATCAATATTTATATGTAGATATTGTATATCTTGTAGCATTTTTTTTCTAAGATTTTGCAAGTCATCTTTGGGAGGAGACCAACAACCTTGGAAGCTGCAAGAGCAAAAGAGGTCGACATCAAACATTAGGACCAAAGGTACACCTTCTTTCCTCTCTCTCTTTTCATACAATTTAGATAGTTTTGGGGTAGTTTAGGAATATAATTGTCTTTTAAGTGAATTTAGTGCTCTGCCTGTACTTAGACCCGATATAGTAATAGGGGGATTTTCCCTGCTAGAAGAATTGGAGACTCCACTTGGGAGTCTCTCTAGGGTCTTAGTGGGAGTTTTTGGCTTAAATTGGTTTGTTTCAATTTATTTTTGATTTTATCAGGTTTAATGAGTTTGTTTAGGGTCTTTGGTCACCTTCTAGGTGCCTACCAGTCTTCCCTACCCAGTCAGTTTTCCAAACCCTTTTTCTTTTTGAATAATTTCATAAGTGTACGTGCCCTGCCTTTGTTCAGCCTGCGTACATACACTGTAACATCCCGACCATCAACCTCTGCCAGGAAACACTACCCAATCAACTTTATATTTTGCTACATCCTCGACCTTAAACCAACAGGTCGGGCCATGCCACCAAAAGAAACTTTCATGATCTAATACCACTCTGTAACAACCCCAGCCTTAATCTACTGGGCTATGTTGCACATAGAAACTTGTGAAAACATCATACACATCCATATAAACATAGAAATGACAATTATCATATAGCCATATATAAACATATACAGACGACCATTCTATTAATACACATATTAATGTAGAAATAACAATAATCCTACACATACAACATATACAAAATATCTAGGCATTACTCATCAATTATATCACATGTACAATTACACAGCATGTAAATGAACATAGATGTGGCACTTATCTTTTGATAGAATACCACCAACTATGTGCAGAAATTCCATGAACCTCCCAACCATAGACCACGTTGCTCATCACACTCAGCAGTGGGTCACCCCCGAGATGGGACTAAACTCCATCAGGCAAGGGATTCCTAGGCTAGGCAAGGTCAACAGGGAAGTCGCACAGTTCCACGGGAAGGATATTCTCCCAGGAGACAACCCACACTAACAGCCTACAAACTCTCATTACCCACATGCCTATCCCACCCCAGGAAGTGTGCCCCTTCTCTGATCAACCATTCTTCGACTGTCCCATTTCCCTTCCAGGGCTTCAACAACAGGCTAGACAAGAATTCTCAAAGAACTATAGCTGCAGTTGAGCTCCCTCCAGGAAAATCCCTTACCCAACAATCTCTCTCACCTGAAGACAGTTTCTCACATGCCTGACAACCTACTTCTTCAATCCATGGCCCTAAAAACCCACCTCTTCACTCCTTCTCCTAGTCAACCAACAACATGCTCAGGTGAAGGTAGCAACCGAAAACGGGTAAGGACAAAAAATATGGTAGCAAGCCATGCTTAGCCAAGGAACTGTATTGGAAGTAACAACCAACCATTAAGGCACAATACGGTTTCAATCAAAGTGTAGTGCGTTGTGCTTCACAGGAAAAACACAGGATAGATTAAAGTGTCTGTAGGTTCCATAGGTGTGTGAATGATGCAGAGGTCGAAAATGGAGAGGATGGCTCAGTGTGTGAATCAGTGAGGAGTATGGTAGACTTGCGAGAATGGAAACCATCATGAGAATGGTGAGGGAACCCCCAACAAGATGAATTTCTCACTTAAAAACTACATGCACCCAGGTTGACACATGTCTTCCTAAAGCTGCATGAGCTCCACTTAACACTTGTTCCCTTTCCCCAGGAACTTGGGACAACATAGGTTATGTCAAACCTTAACCTCTAGGAAATAATAATGTAATATTATTCCTTTAGAGGTAATCCATCTAGCTTAGCCCCTATTCCTAGACACTGAGCCCCTTCCCTTTCCCTACCTAGTGGAGATTAGTCCCCCATAACTCTTTCTTCATGGTTGGTCTACAAGCAATGATGTAATTTTATTGATGATGTGAGTATTTACATATACAAAATCAAGCTCATTGGCCTTAACATCTGGGCTCTCCAGCCTAATAAACACATAATTCTTCCAGCTTATAAACACTTGGCTCACCAGCCTATAAACATAATTACAATTCAGTAGGGAATCGGCCTTGGGGTGTTAAAATCCCCTCCCCTTATTTTTTCATTGTCCTCGGTGCAACTTGTTTATACATATACAATTAAAAAAAAAAATCTTCAAAGAGCTCCAAGCTTTAGCTATTAGAATCCTATTATCCACGTGGTGCTCTAATTTCAAGCACCAATTCTAGTGTTCATGTTGCAGCTGATATTCAATTTCTCTATTCCATAGAGTTATTTCAGGAAAGCATTCATCTCATTTTTCCTTATTACATGCTTAAATTAAACATCATTGAAAACACCGAATGGTTGTAGATCCACGACATTCCACCCAGCGTTAGATCTCACTGTTGATAAACTCTCAATAGGGGCTATGACTCCACAGACATAAACAATATGCTCATACACCTATTGATTTAGAAGCAACATTAGAACATACATGTGATATATATATACAGACAATTCTAATAACATTATAACCTGTATACAAGATACACAACATACAATGAATAGAGAATTGATACTTATCTTTTGATTGAGAAGACCTTCCACCCACGAGCAGGGATATGACTCCATCAGGGCAATGGCTTCCCAATATAGCCACAGTAAACAATCCATATCAACATGGTCTAGGCCAAGGTACCAAACCTCAAAAGAAATCCAACCAACGATCTCTCATTCCCCACATGCCTATACAACCCAAGGTAGTATGCACCTTCCTTCCAGGGATCCAGCACAGGCCAAACAAGAAGTCTCAGAGCACCGTGGCTCTAGGAGTTCCAACTACCCTCAAAGGTCTCCAGGTACCCTCCATGCCTCATACCAGGGAACCTATCCCCACACTTCTCCCTCCAGGGCTCCAACCTTCTCCAAGGAAACCCAAGGAGAAGTGCACACACACCCAAATCCATCAAGGATCCACAAGGTAAGATCTGTTGTCTCCAATAAGCATCTTCCCCAAGCTACTCTTTGTAGTCAAAATTCCAACTTTAATCAATATCATCTCATCTGCATCACCCACATGCAGTTATCATGAGAGAACATAAAAGAATTCATTTAGGATCTCAAACTTAGTTCAAAAGGGAATTCAACTTTTCCCCAAAACATGAGAATCTATTTCATAATTCTTCTTGTCTATTGCCATATTAGGAGTGCAGCCTTCCTTGTGGTTTTTCATAAGAACCAAACTTCATACCATTTTTCCTGCAACTCTTCCTCTTGCATATAGCCAACAATTGTCAATATTTCATGTACATCATAATTAAATTGTAATATGTACAAAACCATATGTAGTGATCTTAGAATTTCCTGCACCTAGCAATTCAATCATAATTACCAAACAATTTAATAAAATAGAATGACTCATCATTCTATGCATATGCATGTTCATAATTAATATATGTAAATTCATTACTTCTCTTCTTCTTTTTTGAACAATATTTTTTTATGTAGTCAATATTCATGTGACTACTTGACTTGCAACTTTCCTATTGCAATGTCCAACAACTCCTGAAATGTCCTCAACTTCATGAGTTAACAATGTTTCAATTGTTAGTAACCATTATTTCCATGCAATAATATATATGCATGTACTTACAAAACACATTCAACAAGTGCATTTAGGTATACAATTCTATCACTTACTATGCATGAGTGCAATTCTCAATGCATACTTATTCAATGCATCTTGCATTGAATTACATAATGCTCTTTATCTCAGTCATGTATCTCAGCATCCATAAGTTGGAATTCTGGTCAATGTCCTGACACATTCCCCACACACTTCCTATTGTCTTCCCAATTAATTGGATGCCTTCCTTTTCGACCTGAACACCACACCAAGAATATGATTTTGTGGTGTTCATTAGTGTTAACAAAAAGGTTGCAGTCCAAGTTTTATTTAAAGGTAGGAATATTTTGGTACCTGTGTGGTTCGTAACCTTTCCATATCCATACTTTTCCATATCCAACCATGTCCTGGTCTCATACATGACTATCTTTACTGACATTCATTCCTATAACAAGTTCTTATCCTTTATTTCTTTGGTTATTACCCCATAACCTAATTAACATGATATTCTACTATGTCAGTGTGTGCATTCAAAAGATAAAAAGATTTGATAACTATGACAGGCCTCTAGCCTTTACCACATCTAGTGGTATCTTATTCATGTTAATACATTCAAATAATACCATCCCGTGTATCATAAAAATTCAATTGGGGAAAAATCTTACCTGAATTTCCATTTGGAAATTATGTAACATAATTTCAAAAGAGAATACTTACCTGCATAGCTGCCATTAAACAAATTTGATGTTACTTGATTAGCTGATGACAGTAGAAGATTTCATGCTTCTTTTATTAGACTTATAACCACACTTTAGCTTTATGTTTCTTCCTTCCATATGAAACAACATCATCAATAACACTTTGCAAACATGCAAGCATATTTATTTATTTTTAGTTGTCCCAACAAGCCATAACATACTTGCTTCCACAAAAATTGGAGCAATTTCTTTCTCCCTATAAAACTTTTCCTTGCCTATCCCAGAAATCTTTGATTCTTCCCGGATTCCTGAACCTTCTTGTGCTCTCATTGTAGTTATTGTACGTGATTATTTCTGTCCTAAACACTTTCTAGCCAATCACCCTTGGCTACCCTTTTCATTTACAGCCAATACTCGACAGATATTAACCTTCAACTTTCATTTATTCCCTGGGTCCTACTATCCTAACTCATATTTGGATGAATTATAATTCCAAAAATGTTGCCTTATAGACTTTGGATCTTCAATATCTAGTTACTCTTCAAAACTAAACTCCTTCAGTCCTTTCCTGACTGAATACTTTAGTACTTGAGGTTTTGCTGTACTCTTCTCTTCTCTTTTCCAACTAGCCTCAAACTTGACTTGCCTAGCCAATCTCTAGCATACTGCAAGGATGCACATATGCCTCCTTTGCTATCTGCATGGAATTAACTAAAAGTACTTCTTTTACCTTACCATCATAGCTTCAAGTGGTACCTACAACCTCTTGGTTTCCATTCATGGCTCTATGTCACTTACGATGGATTTTTGTCAGGAACCATCTCCTCTGTATTCAAACCCATGCATAGAACCATTTTCTTCTTCTTGGTTACTTTTTGTTTTCTCTTTAGAAATCATTTCACTTTTAAATTATTCTTGACTTGATATCTACCTCATTAATTCTTCTTCCATTATCTTAGGATGTTCATGGAATTGACTCCATCCAGGAGTCCTTCCTTGTGTACCTTGCATTCTTGCAACCGCATATTATGCTGATATTAATTTTCAGCATTCCATTATTATTTGGATTCCTTTGATTCAGTTCCTGCATGAATGAATTATAATTCCAGTCATGTTCTCTGAGTAACCTTGGTTAGTTAACACCAACTTCTTTCTTGAAGAAATTTGATTTAGCCTTATGACATCCATATTCAACTTCTGTCATTCCATATTTGATGACCTTCATTCCATGTTTCCAATGTGCATTCTGGTAGAAATAATGGAGGTGCTATCTCCAACTGTGGGACTGATCCCTGGAGATGTCACATCTTATCTCCAAACTCTTTCATATTCCATAAAAACTTCCTTCCTTATTTCCATTCTTTGCATATCTGTATGAAATTATGGTTCATGCATTATCATGTATTGCATATGGTTGAATACTTGGAATCCTCTTTCCAAGACCTTTCCAATGATTAGCTCCTTGCTCAATTCAGAATCCTGAGCATAAAGTTATGGACAATTAAAAATTGTCTTTTCAATGATGCAATCCATGTGCAGTTATTCTCCTTTCTCAGAGCCAAAATTGCTCTTGGACCTTTGTCGGACCCACTCATAAGGTTTGCATACCTTCTTTAGTGCTTTTGATGTAGGTTCGAACAATTAAAACCCCGCGGCTTCCATCCTAAGCCATTTTCTTTCTTAAAATAAATTTATGGGCACTAGCCCTCTTTCTTTGGCCCCAATCTCATGTGACCATAGGCTGTGACCAAGCGCTAGTATGATAGGCACTTATCTAGAGATTTGATACCTTGGGGCTCTGGAACTTCAGGCTTCAGGGGTTCTTGCAAATCCAAACCTCTAATTCTATGGAGCCCCTAATTTGGAGAGTTCACGAAGAATGGTGGATCGACGTTCCACGGCTTCCCAACATCTAACGACTAAGATCTATTATGAAACTTCGGCTCCGGTAGTTTTTGAGGAAATTCTCTATAGTTCCACCAGAGTGTCGGTCTGATGAACTCATAAACAACAATTCAATGGACTGGGCCTTCTCACTAACCAACGACCATGATAAACTCCGGGACTCCGGGCTTCGGAAGTTCCAGACTGTCCACACTCTCAAACCTTTAGGAGTACCAAGTTTCTAGGTTGCTGCATATATTTCCACATACCCTCTCATGATCAACGATCGAGATGGACTTCGACCTTTGAGAGTCCCCGACCTTAGCTATCTATGCCTTGAATCCTCTGAAGTACCAAGTCTCCGGAATACAAGATCTACTGTCGTGTGTCCCTCCTCGATCAACGATGAGGATTTACTCTACTCTCTGGAGCTTCCAGAGTCTTCAAAATTTAACAATTCTTCACCAAGTTCATCTTCTTAGTGCAATCCATCAGGGGCCCCACCAACCATACTCGAGGAAAATGCCATGTGGCGGAATACTAGAAGCGGACATGTGGCCCAATTAGGTGGGTGACACGTGTCACGTTCTAACTGGCATAATCAATATTCAAAGGGTGCGTAACTCACTGGAACATGGCATGCATATCATGTACCCACATCATCTCAGGTGACATCAATAAGTCACATCACTTTAGGACTTCGGGAGTTTTGGGACTTCAAAACTCTGGAACTTCAGAACTTTGGGACTTCAGAACTCTGAGACTTCAGAAGATTTTACACTTTCACACCTCAAATATTCCGAACGCCGAACTCTCGAGCCTCTTAAACTTCCGGGGGGTCCACATAGTAAAACTATCATCATTTAAGGTGGTGACATGTGGAAGGACTAGGGAAGTCCACATCACCCAAGGTAATGTCATCATTCCACATCACTTCATCTCTTTGGCTTCGGAACTTCGAGCTTCAGAACTTCGAGCTTCGGGGCTTCAGAATATTTTCACATTAGCACACTCCAATTCTTTCGAAAGCTGAACTTTGAATAAGATAATCTTCTAACATGCATCTCCTTTGATGGACGACCCAGATTAAATCCAGACTTCAGGACTTCTGGAGATTTTCACTCTATCACACTTTTTTTCTCACGAACGTCGAACTCCTGAATGAGTCAATCTACCGACACACGTCTTCTTTGATGGATGGTCCAGATTAACTCCAGACTTATGGACTTCAAGATTTTTTTTCTCTATCAAACTTTGTTTCTCCCAAATGTCGAACTCCCAAACGAGTCAATTTTCCGACACGTGTCTCCTTTGATGGACTGTCTGAATTAACTCCGGACTTCGGGAGTTTTTCTCTCTATCACACTTTGTTTCTCTCGAACGCTGAACTCCCAAACGATTCAATCTTCCAACACATGTCTCTTTTGATGGACGGTTTGGATTAACTCTAGACTTTAGGACTTTAGGAGTTTTTCACTCTATCACACTTTGTTTCTCCCGAACGTCGAACTCCCAAATGAGTCAATCTGCCGAAACATGTCTCCTTTTATGGATGGTCCAGATTAACTCCAAACTTCGGAAATTCATGATTTTTTCTCTCTATCACACTCCATTTCTACCAAAGTGCCGAATTTACAAACTGTCGTGAGATCTACGGCTCACCATCACTTGTGCTCAATTCTGATGACTGAGATTTTCTCTTCACTGCAACGCCTTACCTCTTGCTCTTGGCCTGATCGAACAACTCTGATCTTTCTTTGGCCAATCCAACAATCAAGTACTTTTCCCCGGATATACGGCGTAGATCCATTCTAGGAATTTGAAACTTTGGGATTCGGCCCCTTTTTTCTCTATAACACATAAACTTTGCCGAAGTCACGAAGTCCGGAGGACTTGGAGGTTAACTCTCATGCATCTTTTTCTAGATCTGACGACTGGAAAACGTTTTCCTTTCCCCTGCATAGATCTTACGGCCCAACTTCAAACCTTACGATTCCAAACCCACAGTTACTGCAGTCTCTTTTCTTTGTTGTCTTTCTTGAACCGTTATACCTCTTGAGCTTCCAAACACGGCCAGGGTGTTCTCTTGGCACTCTGGGATGCTCTAAAATTCAAATTGTGTTCCTCTCAACAACAATTTGCTCTCAGATTTTGATTCCATAACCAATTATACGGACCAATTCAGACTCATTATCGAAAAATGGGTTATGAGCTTCAATTTTGTCCATTTTGACAACAATTCCTTTCTGAAACCTTTTCTTCAACTTCCACTTTCATGGCCCATCCGGCCTCAGTGTTGAAACCATGGCTCTGATACCATTTTGTAACATCCCCGACCATCAACCTCTGCTGGGAAATGCTACCCAATCAACTGTATCTTTTTCTACATCCCCGACCTTAAACCAACAAGTCGGGCCATGCCACCAAAAGAAACTTTCATGCTCTGATACCACTCTGTGACAACCCCAACGTTAATATACTGGGCTATGTCGCACATAGAAACTTGCGGAAACATCGTACACATCCATATAAACATATAAATGACAAGTATCATCTAGCTATATATAAACATATACAGATGACCATTCTAATAATACACAGATTAATGTGGAAATAACAGTAAGCCTACACATACAACATATACAAAATATCCAGGCATTACTCATCAATTATATCACATGTACAATTACAAAAAATGTAAATGAACACATAAGTGGCACTTATCTTTTGATATAAAACCACCAACTACGTGCATACCTTCCACGAACCTCCTAGCCACAAACCGCCCTGTTCGTCATGCTCAGCAGTGGGTCACCCTCAAGCTGGGACTAAACTCCACTGGGAAAGGGATTCCTAGCTAGGAAAGGTCATCAGGGAAGTCACACAGTTCCACGAGAAGGATATTCTTCAAGGAGCCAACCCACACTAACAGCCTATAGCCTCTCATTCCCCACATGCCTGTCCCACCCCAAGAATTGTGCCCCTTCTCTGATCAACAGTCCTTCGGCTACCCCACTTCCCTTCCAGGGCTTCAACAACAGGTTGGACAGGAAGTCTCAGACTACTATAGTTGCAGTTGAGCTCCCTCTAGGAAAATCACTTCCCCAACAACCTATCTCACCTAAAGAGAGTTGCTCACAGGCATGAAAACCTGCTTTTTCAATCCACGGGCCTAACAACCCACCTCTTCAAACCAACAACAAGCTCAGGTGAAGGCAACAACTGAAAATGGGTAAGGACACAAAAGATGGCAGCAAGCCATGCTCATCCAAGGAACTGCATTGGAAGCAACAACCAACCGTTAAGGCACAGTATGGGTTCAGGAAAATTATAGTGTGTTGTACTTCACAGGAAAAACATGGGATAGCTCAAAGTGCCTACAGGTTCCAGAGGTACGTGAATGATGCAGACGTCAACAATGGACAGGATGGCTTAGTGCGTGAATCAATGGGGAGTATGGAAGACTTGTGAGAATGGAGACCATCATGAAAATGGTAAGGGAACCCCCAGGTTGACACATGTCTTCTTAAAATTGCATGAGCTCCACTTAACACTCGTTCCCTTTCCCCGAGAACTTAGGACAACATAGGCTATGTCAAACCTTAGCCTCTAGGAAATAATAATATAATATTATTCCTTTATAGGTAAGCCCTCTAGCTTAGCCCCTATTCCTAGACACTTAGCCCCTTCCCTTTCCCTACCTAGTGGAGCTTAGTCCCCCATAACTCTTTCTTCATGGTCGGTCTACACGCAGCGATGTAATTTTATTAATGATGTGAGTATTTACATATGCAAAATCTGGCTCATTGGTCTTAGCATCTGGGATCTCCAGCCTAATAAACACATAATTATTCCAACTTATAAACACTTGTCTCACCAACCTATAAACATAATTACAATTCAGCAGGGGATCGACCTTGGGGTGTTACATACACAGTCTGCACAGTACACAGCCCGCGTACATACGCAGGCTGCTAGTGCAACAACCCGTGTATCTCTGTCTTGAAAGTTAAAAAAAAAAGGGAGTTTTTTTTCTCTTTCATGACAGAAGCTTTGGGCTTCTCAGGCCTTTCTTGAACTTTACAGGGTCTCTGGTAGTGGTCTTAGGTTTGGTTAAAGATTCGGTTTTAAATTGTTTATTGATCTTCTTTGTTTTCCTTAGAGGTTTAGAGTTGGCCTATAAGCATCAGATCCTCTTGTGGATTCTTGTGAGTCCCTACATTTGCGCAGTGGTCTAGGGTCTGATTGAGTCTTGGGTTTTATCTTCTCTTTATCCAGTTTATGCTTTGAAAAACGAAAATTATCTTTACTTCAGTTTTTCTTGTTTAAGTATTTCAAAAAATAAAAATAAAATTGCATTAATGCATTTAATTTGGTTATTGTAGTGTAGGTTGTCTTTTTACAAAAAGAAAAGAGTTTACGTTTTCAAAGTTCCTTCTTATTTTTTATGAAAGTATAAGTAGTATTGCATTGTGAAACACAAATCTCTTTTAGGAAGATTTTGATTATAGGATCTTGGAAAATTGTTTTGAGAAGTTTGCAATCACAAAGATTTACAAGCCTTTGCTTTAAATTTGAAGTATCTAGTTTGATTTTCATAAACGCTCTAAAGTTTTCTTCTCTTTCATCTCTTCCAAACACCACAAATTGCACGTTCATATCCTTTGAGTAAATCAAGCCTATAAAATCAACGCTTAACTAAAAATCTATTAGACTTTTTGTTTGTAGGGTTCACCAACTAGTCTAGGATTTAGGGCCTTGAAATATGTGTGAAGAGGAAACTTTTCAAGGCCATCTAAACAAACATTGGAGTTTGCGATATGGAGTGTTAAAAGTCCAGTGTTGTAAGATTTATCCGAGACCCCCCTTTAACACAAGGGTTAAACACGAGGTCGCGTAAGGAAAGATAGAGGAGATAACCCCTCCAAAGCCAAACCAAGCATAGTGGGGATTGTATATTGAGAGTCTTTCTCGGGAATCAAACTGATCGCATTTGACTACAGAGCCTCGTCGACCTTGAATCCATTCGATATCCTCAATTTTATTTTAGACCAATTGCCTTTGGTACCCTTGAAGGGATTCAAACTTTGTTATCTTGCTCATTACGATCAGCCCGACTGTCGACTATACCTTCCTGGTGACTGACTGCGAGTTGGAAACCTAGTTGCCAATTTTTACGAAATTACATAGGTGACTGTGGGGGTATACCGCGATACCAAGGGAAGATGTCATATCATTCTTTGCATAGTATACCCGGAGGGTGTTTCCATGTTCGAGTTACACTTGCATCGACAAGTTTCTCTAGTGTCAATTGGCGTAATAGTTCTTCCTACTAGTTAATTGTCTGCTTGATTTGCATTTAGGAATTTTTAGTGTGTGCTCTGTGTTTCATGCTAGCCAAACCTTACAGTGTCAGTTGATAATTTCACAAGGTGGAATATCAACAACTCCATTGTTCACGTAGGCTTCAGGACCTATCGTCGGTTACTTTGGAGCCACCTCCACCACCGTTGAGGCATAGGCTCGAGCAAGAATAATCGTTCGAAGCTACCAAGACACAAGAAAATGTACCCGAGATAGATATTATAGAATACTTTCCCGCACCGGAGGAATCCATTTTCTCTGACCTCAAGACCGAAGGTTTCAGGCCAACAAACCGTTTGATCAACGACTTATCGATGCCACTTTTAATTCAAGTAGTCCCTCTCGAGGTGGCATCTCCTGAATGACAGTTTGTTTAGCGAGCGATGATGGAAGTGAATAATGCTACTTTGTCAGGGAGTCCTCTTGCTCCCATCACGAATGTCGTAAGAGCGGGTGTTGCACCTCCTCCCCCACCTCTGCCTGTCAGGACGATCATTGTCTCGACGCCCACTACTTCAAGCAGTGGTTTGATTCCTTCGATGGCTTTGACCATTGTTCCCTTCATTCAAAACACGTTGGGTGCTCCCTTTTCATATTGGATGCCTAGTTTTGACTCTAACTCGATTCTCACATAATCTACTCTGTAGACCATGGGTCTGGGGGCAGGGAGGTCTAACGCTCCCAAAAATAGTATTTTAAGAGGAAGCCTCAACATCAATTTGGAAAAATATGTAAGTGGAAAGGCCAATGTCATGTATGCATAGGTAGGGAATTTTTGGACTATAACAGTAATACATGCATCAGATCACAGCAGGCAATTTTGAGACACATATAGTAGAAATTCTCATCAAAAGGAACCTCCTAAATAATGAGAAATAAAGTTTTGATAGCACTTGCACCAATAGATAACAACAAATCCTTTACTGTAACATTTGAACAAGTAATGGAGATTAATCATTCACCAATAATCCACATAAAAGAAATATTGAATACAGAATATGGTGATAATAAAAGAGACCAATCTTTGATTAACCAAGAGTCTTAAATATGATATATATAGTCATGGAGCCTTTACATAGTTGGCTGCAAAATAGTATAAGTTCCCCTATCTAGAATCACTTGAACCCCTCTCTTGATTCCTCTCCCCCATTAAATATAAAATAACATCCAAAATATGCTTAGGGGGTCGAATCCCATCTCTTTCATTGGATTATGGGCCTTGGAGATAGGTGGCAACAATCAAAGAGAAAATCCAACAAACTACTAAATTTTAGGAAGTTGTTGGAAGTCATTAATAAATCTGTTTCCAACTCACTACATGAGGTTTTAATGGAGCTCAATATTAGGTGCACATGTTCTTTAGCATCTAACTGAACTTTGATAAGTCATTTGAACCCTCCATGACAGGTGACAACCCCCAAACAAGGCGAATATCCAATAACTGTCTGAATTGCAGCGTCAATTTGCAACACACTGGTGTTTTAATTTTGTCTTTCAAATTCCAAAATGGGTCAGGATGTTTTTTGGTCATCAGGTCAATGCCATAATCATGCTCCAAAAAATATTTCAGAAAAACCCACATAACCATTTGGGATTTATGATAAAATATTTAAAAGAAGCTGCTACAGGAAATGAGTTTCTAGTGCCTGACAGTGGTGTTGTGAACTTTCCAGTAGGTGGTGTTTTAAACATGTCTCCCAAACTATGAACTGGGTTAGGATGAATTTTGGTCAGCAAGTCAACAAGGCTATTTTTCTTCTCCACACCAATTTTGGGAAAAACTCATGTTATCAGATTAATCGGTAAATGTGGACATAAACAGATCTTCCTAGATCCCATTGGAAACTAGAACAAAATAGAACAGAATATGAAAACTTTCCCTAGGCTCTGACTATTGAGTTTACCATCTAATAAGAGATAAATAACATACCTTTTAAATGTTGTTTCCTCTTTCCATTTCCATCCTAGCTCCGTTCCAATGCTCCAATGAAATTGAACCTGCAAGAGAACACAAGCCAACCAAAGTGAACGCAACACAATATACTCAACAAGAACCTATATATGTGATCAAGGAATCATACAATAAAACAAGACTAGTTTTATGGGAAATAAACATATCGTTGTATCATATTAAAAGGAAAGTGGAGATTACAGCCAAAGCCTTGATGTCGCAAGGTCCCCTTTCAATGGCCCTTTGCTCCAACACACACACCTTTTCTCCAACCTTGAATGAAGAAGATCCACAATGACTTGATGAACTGAAATGAAGCTCTCAAGCATGATCTGAAGTAGAACTCTCCACACAATTCTTAGCCTATTCAACCTTATCCTTTTCCATGAGAGATCCCTCTTTATATAGTGTGAAAGATATATGGATAAGGAGATTAGGATGATCCCACCAAATCAGAAAAGTGAGTAAGATCCAAACCATTCGGAGGCCACCTCATCTTCTAGAAGATCCCCTTCTAGAACATTCGTGAAGTTCAACTTTTCCTTATATTTTAAAATCGGCGCACCCTAGACATAGGGCATCCTGCGGAGATGTTGCAGTCTAGCTCTAGAGAATGATGCGGAGATCAGGTATCGTTGCACCCCATGCATATTGCAGGGTTCGACGACCTTTTTTAATAGGGTTTTTGAGAAGGGAAAAAAAATCACTTTTCCCATGGAGAAAGACTCTTTTTATCTTTTCAAGGAATATGAACACATGTTTTCAGGTGATCACCGAGGTGACCAAAATAATGTGTAATAGAATTCCCCCCAAAGTATGAAGCTGGAATTTGTGACAGCCGAAATACTTTGTAGAATGTGTGTGTCGAAAACAAGGAACGCATCGATTGAGAACCTACAAACAATCAAGCATATGTATAATATCATACCATTGTCTAAGGTAGGCATTCTCATACTCAGATTACAAAATTTCAACTGAGTCATGGCCACTATATATACACTGTGGATCCATGTCATTACGAATCAACATAGCCACCAAGAATACATTGTGGATCTATGCTCTAAAGAATTCAAATTCAGACATAGCCACAAGACATACAAAGTGGATCTATGTGTCAATACAAATCATGAAAACTCCATCGCAAACTAGATCAAAATGATAATATATAGGGTATTCATTTCCATCATCTCTAAATACAAATCTAGCCATGTGATTATAGGTGTTAAAGTCAAACATGGTAGAAACCACTTGATTACCGTTCATTAATGAAAATCGTTAACAAGTGCGAGGGAAATCACCATTGATGTCAATGACTCCCAAGGTACCCTAGTACAATCTAATGAATGTGAATAAATGAGTTGAATTCGAACACTCGATGGAATCTTCCAATCAGAGGTCAATGATGTGAACCCATTGTTGAAAGTGAAGAAACCTGCCATTGAGGCATGTAGGCTCTAAGGTACTAAACGATTTCTAGGTCTTGTTCCCAGATAACATGTTGAATTCGATAGGAAAATACTTGTCACATGAGGGCCTTGATGTATCCTCCATCAATGACACAAAATATGTAACAGATTTGAGGTAGATCAGAGTATGAAGTGATTTGAAATTTGCACAGGGAAGGCCGACATGGCCAACTCGATAACAGGCTTGTTTAGGTTTGACTTCTCTTGAACATATGAATGACACAACAATGGTCTTGGCATCATTGACTCAAAGAGGACCTGACATATGGACATGCAGATGGTCAAACAAGAGACAAATAGATTTCCCAACCTGGATACAATGATGAAGGGGGGTGTCATGTTCAAGAGAGACTATTATTGCCACTAACACAAATACATAGACACATTTCTTTCCCAATTTTCCCCCACCATTTCTGGCGAGTACCTCTTTATTTTTATGCAAGCTTGAGGAGGATAACATATGCTTGTTGATGTAAGCTCATCCTTTGGATGAGTCCCTCAGAGTATGTTTAACAAACCCTAAGAAGGAGTGGTTTGATCCCATATGGGTCTTTCGATGTTTGTTTAATGAGTCCAAAGAGAGAAAACTCAGGGGTTTTTCAATTTTAGAGAGTCTGAAAAACACTTAAAGAGAACTTCGTTAGTTCCTTTTTCGTAAATTAATCTGACGAGACCAAAAAAGTGATAACCTACCGCTCATCAGATGTTTTCTTCAAATACTTTTACGAGCGTGAAAAGAAGAAAGTCGCTTGGAAATCTTTTCATTTTTAAAGAGTGAGAAAAGAGATTAAAGGATACTCCATAGGTTTCGTTTTTCGTGTTACCATTACGAGTTTGAAAAAATTACAAAAGAGTACTCGATTACATTCTCATGGTTTCACGAGCATGAGAAAGAACTAATACTTTGCTCAAAGTTTTTCCTGAAAAACTCAAAAAGGATATGTACATGAGACAAATGTATAAAACAAACCAAAAAAGTGGACCCTTGTTCCAACATTTCACCTCTAGACTTTTTCAATCTACAAAAATCAATCACTTGTAAAGTTGTTAGGACTTTAGGGTTTGGATGATGCATCAAAAATAGTATAATATACAAATGAAAACTAATAAAAATAAATAAAATGGGTAAAAAACCACATTTCACTATTTCATTTGTAACTTCACCCAAACATTGCTCCAAACCCTCTTTTTACCTCGATTTTCAACTGCGGATTGCGGAGTGCACAACTGATCATTTCACAAATCGTCCCCGCAGAAAAGGTAATATCCATTTCCTCCATCTTTTCATGGATTAAAATTTGATTTTCATTGGTTAAAAATCATGCTTTGGGTTGATTTTTGGGGGTTACTTGCATGCTAAGGTCGCCACAGGTGCCCTATATCGGGACCTGCGATGATCTAGGATCACTGTAGGAGGCCCTATAGACAGCCTGTGATGACACCCCACTGTGTGAATGCATAGGCCTGCGACCTCCAGAACCCAAAAATTTAAAAGATTAACCCAACAAGAGAAAAACCCCCAGGAAATATTTAATGTTTCTAATCTCTTTTTATGGTTCCTTGGCAGGTCTTCCATAGTCAAGATATTGGAATGGCATGAGAGAGAGCATGAAGAAGAAGACTGCTTCAATGGGAATGACCCGAGAACAATTATGGCCCTCTGATAGTGTGGGTTTTTTAAATTCTTCAAGATACAGGGTATGAGGGCCCAATTGAGACTCCTTGAGTACCTATTTCACATGTGGGATGTGAACGAGAAAGAATTTCATGTGGGTGCCCACATACTCACTATAGATATCGAGGATATCTATTTCCTAACAGTATTGTCTCCTTGTGGATCATGGGTGACACTTACAGGTAGTAGGGGTGGCGGTGAGCCTATGAACCACTACATCAGTGAACATTGTGTGTCGGGTACCCATAAACATAGCAGCAAGGTTTCTATTAGGGATGTCCAAGACTTGCCTCTACGGACTATCCTATATACTATCACACGCATGGCAAGAGTGCAGCTCCCCATATGGCTCCGCAGAGCTACTTTTAGTATGCATTGGAGTGTATGGAGTCTCGAGTATTCAACTGGTGTAAAGGTGTTCTTAAAAGTATGAAAAAATGACTTGCCAAGTGCAAAAGTGGTGGGTTGAAACAATTCAGATATAGGTTGATTTTGGTATCCTTCTTCCTAGAGAGGGTCCCAGTTTTACGCTTGTAGGTAGAGTGGGGTATACCTGCTCCACATGATCCGAGGATGAAGAGGTGGGTAGACCTCATGAACTGACATCCAGCTGGTCCCATCGTTAGGTACAATGATGTCTTCTTTGACTGGCTGAGAACTCAAATGCTCATGGTCGATGATTATGCATATGTCGGGCTAGACTTCTGTGGAGATCTAGACCTAGCTCTTCTCAAAGGTTCCCAATGGGGGAACATAGGTAAGAAGGAAATTTTGTTTATTTAATGTTTTTGTTATTTTTAAATATACAAAAAAAATTACGTTGTTTATCCGATGACTAATCAAATGCTCTTTGATAATGTAGATGTGGGACCTTATCATCCTCTAGGTTCATCTCCTATACAGAGGCGAGGGGAGAGAGGTGTCACAGCAGGAGTAGCTACTACTGACTTCGAGACCATAGAACAAAATCTGGAGGGACTCACAATGAACATCCCAGATGCCTCTATATATGATATTCATATCCATTATCAGCACCGCACAATGGGCGTATCTGCATCCATCGGTCGATTGCTCTATAGAGTAGCATGGGAAGTCACGTGTTATAGCGAGAAACATCCTTGACGTTATTGTATATGAAGCCATGTGCTTCACATTTATGATATTTTGGTCTTCGGACAAAAAACACTTTTTGTAAACTTTTATCGTTATATATATATATATGAGACTTCTACCAGGTTACTTGTATGTACAAAGTGTGATTGGATTTTATAAATGTCTCAAATGTATGTATAACACATAATTATCTAATGCATCTGTTAATGTATTTAGACATCTAAGAATGTGTTGATATTCAATGTAATCAAAATGACGTTCCAAGAGGCGAATTCATAAATATACCCTTAACAAAGTAGGAATTTGGATGGAATAAACATTACTCAACTGTAGGACTACTAACTGTGAATCGATTCGTACAATAAGATGATGGATTCCAAGTGAAACAACGTCAGTCAATAATTCAATGACTGCACTGTATTCCGTGATATTGTTAGTTGCACGACCAAGGAAAACACCTTGTAGACTGATCAATTCATCTGTAGGTGCATAGATTGCCCAAGCAACAGATGCTAAGTTTTGAGTACTGTGAATAGCGCCATCGGTGAAGCCAATGTAGGGAAGTGAAAACACCGACATCTGAAAACCAAGAACAATGCAAGGTAAGCAGTTTGAAGGGAAAAACTAATCAATGAAAAAACACACAAAAGTATGATACACTAAAATACAAGCACTCATGCAAAAATGATTTAAGCATAGTACCTCTTTAAGTAAAGCCCATTTCTGGGTTCACTCAAAGGGATTCCATCATAATCTACCAGCTCATAAGCTCCCTTCTCTAATGCTCATTTGACAATATAAGGACCCTATTGGAAGCAGACCAAAGCGGAAAGAAAGACAATTTTGGGAAAGAAGGCATGCACGAGGAAAGAGACAACTAGAAGGAAGAGCAGCACACACGCATTTAGGGAAGACCTGATGATGGTAGGTTTAGGTTTTTTGCAGTGTATTGTAATGGATGAAGAAGCCAGAAATGTATAAATATAGATACCTAGGTATCATAGGGGGCTCTGATCATTTTTTAGGAGAGCTAGTTGATTTTTATTACTGTTGATTTTGTAAGTCAGAAAATATAGAGAAGCGTATGCGATGTAATGTTTTGTTGTATGACCTACTTTTGTAAGTTTTTGAGATAGAGAGAACTAAGGAGGGTATATCTTGAGGGTTAGATCACAGGCTGAGGATCCTAGTGCGATCTAGTCTGCCTCACAATAGATCTCAACCCGATTGAGGAGAATTGTAAAGTGCGTGGCACTGTAGATACAAAACTACTATAATAAAAGAGCCAAGAGATAGATATTTGTGAACGTAGCCCAGGAGGGGGTGAACCATGGTAACATCTATGTTATATGATGTAATGCATGTGTTTATTTATTGTCTTCAATAGTTATTGATATGCGTAATGAATGAGTTGTCATATTTCCTTCTTATTCATAAATGACAGTAGATTGTGGTTACAAGTTATAATAGAGTTTCAGTATACAGTCCTCATATCTCGCACTCAATCCTAGGCTTAAAACACATGAGTATTGCATCCACCCATTAAGACTATCTCGGGTGACACTGCACAGTGCACTTTGTGCGGTGCGTTGCCTTCTGGTTTACCAGGAGGGCCGATAGTTTTAGAGGTTTTGTTGGAACCCCGAGCAGACATGAACCCTGGGTCAATCAATACAAATCAGACAAGATAGAAGAATAATAACCAACAAAAGGTTTCGTTGTCATTGGTAGATTGAGTAGCTGCGAAGAGGCGGAGAAAAAGAATATTATAAAGCCTTGAGTAGATGTGAAGAGGTGGAGCAAAAGAATATTAAAGAAGAAAAGAAAGCAATGAGCTACTAGAAGGGGATGTTGAGACCATGGAATCCCACAAAAGCAGAGATCAAAAGCTAGCTAAGGAAGAAAGAGCTAGAGTTTGCACATAAAGACAATAGAAACCCTAGAATAACACCCCGCAAATATCTTGAGAAATACGTGTTTATTGATTTGCATGAAGTATTTTTCTGTGATTTTCCACACTTATTGTAGGAGTGGATACTAAGGTTGAAGGATAACCACGCAACGAACCGTATCCGATAGTTAGAGTGGACCCCAGTACAGATTGAGAAGTTACAGCATGTGAACAAAAAATTCACCCACGTAGTAGATTTTTGGCTTGACATTATTGTGGCAGGCTTTATAACAGAGTTTGTAGTAGATATAGTGAAGTCGTACAACGCGGTGGAGCAAGAGTTTCTGCGTGGACCTCAAGGAAGGTACATTAGATCGTTGTATAATTATATTAAGATATTTCTATACAATAAAGGGGTAATGATAATGGATTCAGACAGCTAAACTTCCCTGCGTGCATGGGGGAAGGGGGGAAGCACTGACAGAGAGAGGAGAAATGGAAGGAGGAAATGATAAGGGAAGGAAGGAGGAATCCTTGGACCCAATCATGATGAATGATGACCAGATAGGGTGGATCATGGCGACAGCTGGAAATACACGTAGCAAAGTACCCTACAAATACAAGGTGAATACCAAGTAGAGATCCATAGTCGCGAGGGAATGCTTGGCTAGTGATGAGAAGAGGTAAAGGATCTTTGGGCTGTGGAGCAGATCGAGGAAATCTTGTGTGCAACTTATGAGAGGAAGATGAGAGGTCCAAGAATGGGAAGAGAAGGCAACAATACTATCCATATTAATGTCAATGTGGAACCCCTAAACCCATGTGCGACTAATACACCAAAGAGAACACCACCATTTAGACAACCGAAGTTCGGAACAAGTCAAACAACAGGAAGTACATCCACACAAGGAACAAAAACTGGAGGAGCCAGTTCATGCAACACTATTCAAGTATCTACACCGCATGGAGGTAATAGTTCAGCATTCAGAATGACAAGACACGATCCCACCATCAGGTTACCAGAATTTAAAGGAGAATCGTAGGAAGACCTGGAAAACATTTTTTCATCTGTGAGAAGATTTGGGAAGAAAAACAGATCACAGACGAGGAAACTAAACTAGCACAGCTAGCAATTACACTAAGGGATCGCGCATTGGATTGGTACATGAGCCTAGCTACAAACAATCCACCAGGGACAACCAGAATAATTGAAGACATAAAGAAATTACTGATAAACGAGTTCCAGAAGCCAAGTTCAGAAGATCAGTACATGAATGAGATGATCGAAATTATATAGAAACCAAGAGAATCTGTATGGGAGATTGACCAGAGATTCAAGCGACTGAAGGAAAAGTTGAAATATCTCATGAATGATATGCAGCATAGGCACCTATTCATCAATTCACTGCTACCACACTTAAAATACCCATTGCGCCAACAGAAGTTTCAGACATAGGCAGAGGCTCTATAGGAAACCCTGCAACTGGAAGAAAACCAGTATCAGCAGACGGATCCAACTATCGAAAAACTGAAGGAGGACTTGAAGAACTTAACTTTCCAGCTAAACCAAAATAAAATCAAGGACAAATGAAAAGTCATTTGGTGTACTACGTGTAGGACGGAAGGACACCACAAGAATGAATGTCCAACATTCGCGTAGTATATGGCAGTAGGAATGCCAAACCCACTACCAACAGGAGGACTATGGTGCAAAGTCTGTAAGAAACTGAGCCACAACCCTTATCACTGCACGATGATGCAAAAATACTAGAGAGTCCCAAAGAGTTCATATTGCAACTTTTGCAAGTCAATGGGCCACGATGACAAATATTGTAGAACTATGGAGTTGATGAGAGAGAGTACATCAGATGCATATAGAGTGTAGGAAGAAATGATGACTGGGCAAGCCACACCACAATTTAACCAAGCTCCAACTCCATACAACATTGCACAACAGTAGTATAATACTGCGCAACAACCATATAATAACGCGTAGCTGCATTACAACACAACGCAACCTTAGTACAATACCACGCAGTATAAGCAGGCACCTCATTATAACGCACCGAGAGGATATCGAGTAGGCTAAAGAGGTGGAGGATGAGCAAGATGAGGTTTTGGATGAGGTAGAGGACCAGTGGTATGTCACAATTGTCAACAACCATGACATTATGCAAGAGAATGTCTGCTTCCACCATCAACTTGTATATATTGTCATGCATTGGACCATGATACAAAAGAATGTATGACACTATTAGTAAAGATCCAGGAAAAGAGGAACCAAAACAGCTAGAATGTTCAGTGGATTTCAGCCGAAGCAAGGGATGAAGGATGAAACATCAATATAATTACTCACGGAGGAGATAAAACAGGAAACGGTGCAGTTCAAAAAGAGCCAGTACAAAATTAGTGGGTGAAGAAGAACGTTGAACCAAGGAAGTAGTTTTACGTGCAGAAGGAGAAGGAGGTATTTAAGAAAGCAAGACAAGAATTTCAAAAGGAAGACATGGTGTCGACTTCAACTGTGCAACAAAGAAAGGAAGCATTGAAGTATGAGATGCCTCCATTATTGGATCATACCAACGAAATGCAACCCATGGGACAAGTACAATCAAAGGATTTTTGCAATCATGTGTAAAATTATTAAATGATCCATCATCTGTGAAAATATTGCAAAACATATTAGAAATATGTAGTATAGAGGTGGAAGCAAAACTAGAACAAAAAATAGTCAATCACTTACATACAAGGAGAATAAAAAGTAGGGAGTTCCAACTGAATTCCAATATCAGAGATTTCAACATGGGAGATATCATATTGGATCTAGGATCTGAATTTAATGTATTACCAAAGAAGACATGGCAATGCATGGGAGAGACCACATTAGGATATTCACCTGTTCAACTGAAACTAGCAAACCAACACAGATTCCTACCAATTAGTAGATTGAAAGGAGTGACAGTAGACCTGGATGGAGTGTGCACTAAAGTAGACTTCCAAGTGATTGAAATAGTGGACAACACAACACCATATCCAGTGTTGCTTGGTCTAGATTGGGCATTTGACAGCCATGCCATGATCAATTTGAAGACAAGAAAAATGACATTTGAGTCAGGAGAATACAAGGTCATTGCGCCGTTAGACCCATCATAAGGGGAGAGGTTTGTAGAACCTACTTGCTTAGACTTAGAGGAAATCAACCAGTTGTAAAAAACAACTACGCGTGATGAGGATTACGTAAACCCAACTGCATATGGGATACTCAGTTGGCAGAGCATTACTTCATGTGCAACAAGCTCATATACTAGTTTAGAGAACTGGCAACAAAGGCTACATGAAATTTCCATGAGAAGATGTGCACGAATAGACCATGCAGTAAGATGGGTAGACACGGAGGTAAGGGAACCACCCAGTTTCCACGAAGTAAATGATCTAGAAGCATTCTTGGCACAGTACGAAGATGAAGTCTTAGAGAATCATATACTCTTAGCACTTGATATAGCACTCAAGGCCACACCTGCAAGATGGTGGGGCGCACACAAAGAGACAATCACAGCTTGGTACCAATGTAAGTGGTTACTGTGCATAAGGTTCGGTGCAGAACAAACAAACAACGAACATATGATGGACAAGGGGCACCAACAAAACACTTGGAAATGTGAAAAACGTTGTGGAAAATGATACCACCAGAGGAATAGCCTCATCATTTCATACACACTCTAGAGGGAATACCAACGAATTGGTATACAGACTAGGAATTGTGCAAAGGAACTGTGACCTAGACATCATTGCAACAGAATTTTACAATCACTTTTTCATTTGAACATGAAAAACCCAACATAGATGTAGCTCTTAAATAGATAAGAGGTGTGATATTCATCAAGGAACCAAAAGTTGAGCTCATAACAGAAGAGCAACAGCGGAACAAATAGACAGTCAAAGAATTTATGTCATGCTACCATGTGCAGGAGGAAGCACCAAACGAAGACGACCCACATGATATTCATATCGAGGAAGTGGAAGGCGAAAGAGAAGTAGAAGGCCCGCCTATAGAATCAGAATTCGTTGTTGTGACGATCAAAATAAAGAAATTAAATATTGGGACAGTTGAGAATCCCAAAATGGCCAGCATTGGAGACTACTGGGATGAACAAACAGTAGAAAACATAACATAGTTACTGCACGAGTACAGTGACCTATTTCCCACAAAATTTATAGAGATGAAGGGTATAGCAGGAGAGCTAGGAGAAATGAAGATACCACTCAGAGCTAAAGCAAGACCGATCAAACAAAGACCATACAAACTGAAACCAATATACAAGCAGAAATTCAAAGCTGAGAACGATAGGATGCTCGAAGCCAGAATCATAGAACTAGTCAAAGAATCCGAATGGATAAGCCCGATGGTAGTTCAGGACAAAAAACAAGGAGGGATGAGGATATGCGTTGACTTGAGGAAGTTGAACAATGCATGCCTACATGACCCGTTTCCTACACCCTTCACGGATGAAGTGTTAGAGAATGTAGGAGGACATGAACCTTACTCATTCACTGATGGATTATCCGACTATCATCACATCAAGATAGCACAGGAAGATAGATACAAGACCATGTTTGCGACATAATGGGGATCCTACCAGTACACAGTCATGCCATTTGGACTAAAGAATGCACCAGCAATATTTTCCAGAGTAGTTATAGCCGTATTTAAGGAATTTATCCACCAGTTTCTAGAGGTATACTTGGACGATTGGACAGTCTATAGTCTGTTGAAAGACCATGTAGAGGTCTTATGACTCACATTAGAAAGATGCAAAGAATCCCAAATATCGTTAAACATCAAGAAATGAGTCTTCGGAACACTGTTTGGGACACTATTTGGCCATATAGTATGCAAACAAGGCTTACTAGTAGATCCTGCAAAGATTGCAGTAATTGTTAACCTACCAACACCAAAAACAGTCTGGCAACTAAGAGAAACATTGGGACACACATGATACTATAGGAAATTTATCAAAGGGTACACGCAGATTACTGCGCCAATGGAAAAGTTGTTAAGAAAGGATACAAAGTTTCAATGGAACAATGATTGCCAACACGGTATGGATACGCTGAAAGAAAAGATGGTCACTACGCCCATCCTAGTATTTCCAGACTGGGAGAAGAAATTCCACGTGCATGTAGATGCATCATCCATATCACTTGGAGCTATCTTGGCGTAGCCAGGAGTGAGATATTTGGACCACCCAATAGCATTTGCAAGAAGAAATCTATCTGAATCAGAACAGAACTACAACACCATAGAAAGGGAAGGCCTAGCTATGGTCTACGCACTACAAAAGTTCAGACATTACTTATTGGGAAAACACTTTAAGATGTTCATAGATCACTTAGCCTTTAAATACCTAGTCAACAAGACAGTATTGGGGGGGAGAATCTATTGTTGGTTAGTACTGTTTCAAGAATTCAATTTTGAAGTAATAGTCAAGCCAGTAAAACTGAATGTAGGACCTGACCACCTATCAAGGGTCACAACCGGAGAAGAACCTACGAATTTAGAGGACAAATTTCAAGATGCACGGTTATTTTCAATCCATATCACTGATGATTACTTTGCAGATATCATTCAATACTTGAGCACAGGTATTGCGTCGCAAGAGTATAACACCACACAGAAGAAAAACCTGGTAGTCCGGGATGCAGACTATCGACTGATCGCAGGACATTTATACAAAATGGGTGCAGATAGCATTTTGCGAAGATATGTGTTAGAACACGAAAGACCAAGAGTTTTAGCAGAATCCCATGAGGGAATAGAAGGATGGCATTATGCAGGAAAAGCTATCGCGTAGAAGGTATTGCACGCAGGACTATGGTGGCCGACCATTCACTGAGACTCGAAGGTGTACTGCCAAAGATGCAATGTTTGTCAAGGGGTAGTTAAACCCAACAGAAGGGACGATATGTCATTACGACCATAGGTAACATTACAGGCTTTCGATAAGTGGGCAATAGACTTTGTGGGACCAATAAACCCACCAACAAAAAGAACAGGAGCTAGATACATTATCACTGCGACAAAATACCTAACAAGATGGGTAGAAGCAACACCAGTGAAGGATTGCAGTGCAGAAACAACAACACACTTTCTATTTGAACAAGTAATCACTCGATTTGGGTGTCCACAAATTTTGATGAGCGACCAAGGAACGCACTTCATAAGAAGCACTATCAGTGCTATGACTGAAGAGTTTGAAGTCCATCATCAGAAGAGCACACCATATCACCCACAGAAAAATGGCAAAGTATAAGCATTTAACAAAATCCTTGAGAATGCACTGGCGAAGATCTGCAATGTCAACAGGGATGATTGGGACCTCAAAATACCAACAGTATTGTGGGTCTACAGGACTACGTGCAAAAATTTGATAGGGCATATGCCATTTAAATTGGTATATGGCCAAGAAGCAGTAGTGCCATTAGAGTTTCTAGTACCCAGTCTGTGCATAGCAACAATTACACACATGACCGAACAAGGCACAATACAGGAGATAATAAATCAATTGATGACCATGGAGGAAGACTAGATCTTAGTAGGGTTTCACCAACAAGTTCAGAAATCAAGGGACAAATCTTGGCATGATAGACACATCAAGAAGAAAACCTTTAAGGAAGGAGATCTAGTATTGATGTACGATAGAAAAACATTTCAGCACCTAGGAAAGCTCAGAATACACTGGTTAGGACCGTACAAAGTAAAAACTGTCATAGATGGAGGAGATGTACACTTGAAATAATTATCAAGAACAGAACTGTGAGGGATGATCAATGGGAGTCGACTGAAGTTGTACAAGGACAGTCGACCACCCACCACGCAGTTTAAAAAAAAAAAAAACAGGATAGTAAACGTTACCAGCAGAAGTACAGTGCATCGAAAGGAGAAGGAACACACACACTTAAGAATACAAACCTGATGAAGGCAAGGCCAACGGTCAGGCCAAAATGGAAACAAGAAGGAAAAGAGAGAATGGAAAAAGAAGTACGAAAAGATGGAGGTATGCAGAATTGAATGATGGAAAGGACCGACGGGATGTCGCATTAATCTCACCAACTAGAGACAACAAGGGAGGGTAATGGAAAGTATGAAAGAACTGGAGGTGCATTGAACCCATAATTAAGGTAGGATCCTTGAAAATATTCATGTGATACCCATACAATGCACAAACACGAGAGAAAAGAGTTTAACTGCAAAAAGAGAACAGACAAAGAGCAATAGAGGCTAAGGAGCACAGAGCGGAGTTCAAAGAGGTCACAGAGACCATTCAAACTCAACAAATGTTTGACACTCACCACCATGGCACCACCAAAGTAATCAAAAGCAAGCCAGACTTCCAAACAACCCAGAGTTATAACCAGGTCACAGGTACAATTGGAAGAAGGCGAACAACAGTCGTCGGAGAATGTCAATGTCAATGAAATCCCATCACCAGACACAATACCGTTGAATCCCACAACCTTGGTGTAAGAAACCCAACAACCAACATTAGAAGACATGAATGTATATATGCCGACAGAGACACAGAAGCAACAGAACCAGGATGCAGAAACCCTAAAGGAGGCACAACCAGAGAACATTGAAGGAGCTCCAAGAGTCAATGGGATGACCACAAATCACGAAGAAGCAGTCGAGCCAAACGAGTCTCAAATGATCGAGTCAGACCATGCACAGGAAGGAACAATGGAAGATGTCATGTATTGGCAAGAATGGTTTAACGTAGTACAAGCAATGGAGGCTGGAACCTCGAGTCAGCCAATACAGAAAAAAGAACAGTAGTTGATACCTAGGTCACCATGGAAGCAACCATTTGTAGCCATTATTCTGCCACAGAAACCAGAAGGGGTGTTCGTGCTCTTTTCGTCAATGAGTGAGCAAAAAGCGAGCACTTACATGCCTAGTTGGGCTCTTCTAGTCATGACAGCTGCAATGCAAAAGGTTAGAAAGAAAATAGTAAAGGTATGAACAAGAATTAAACAAG
>ML800514.1:172421-196906 GCA_009831015.1 Picea engelmannii
CTTTTTAGCCAACTTTGTATAGTTTTGGCCCTTTTGATGTGCTGTGGAGTTAATCCTTGTGCCATGGATGATTGTTTTTCTGTGTTGATGATGTTGAGTTCTTGTCGCCCTGTGCGGACGAAATTTCAGTGATAACAAGGGGTACGAGTGAAATCAGACCTGCTAGGTCATGTTGAGAAGATAAAATACTCGGACCATGACGTAACTGACACGGGAAAGTTCCCAGAATTCACAAAGAGGGTATACCTACATACTGTGGGCACAAATCCAGTAGGGGAACAAGTTTATCAACCACTCCAGTGGGCAACATGGTTGGAAAAAATAGGGATCTTAGGTCTGCTAGACCTACCACACTTTGGCAGAGGACAGTACGCAAAGAGTTGCGTCAAACAATTGAGGACACTTTGGCAGGGACATATAGTTGGACAAGCTCGTCTCGATAGACATAGAGATTATTGCAAACATTACAGGGCTTCCAACCCAGGGCATGGATCCTGCGCAGTTTCTTGACGACAAAACAAAGGACAAGGCACTAGCAGAAGAGATGAAGAAGAAATACAACACTGATAGGGGAACAAGAGGAATCATCATCAAAAGAATCAATGACGCCGCAACACAAATGGCCACAAAAATCTTTGCCTATAAGCTACTAAGAAAATGCCTCAAAGAGGAAGTCCCGGCTAGGGTCATCACAGTCGCAACACAATGTGACAAGGGCACCACAGTGGGCTGGGCACCCTATCTGTTGAATTTATTTCTGGATGACTGCAAGGATGTGTATGATTTCGGAATGGAGTTTCATTACTCTTGGCTACTCATGTTAATAGCCTTTATGGGATGGAGGGAACTGAGATATGTAACTTTTTCTACAAGACCCAAACCTAATCAGGGAGAGAGATATTTATTGTTGAGCACCACATCAGATGCTAGGCACAAAAGGATGAACGGATCCATATTTGAAGGATACCTACGTGATTTGTAGGAGGCCATCAACAATCTTTGGAGAATAACACCATAGGCGGTCGCGTGCTATCGGGGCATCGCCAACTTCAAGGCCACTCGACATGCGATGTGGAGGTGTAGAAGGACCCCAATAAATAATGGCTACAATTGCACAACTACATCATGGAGGGCGACATTGAAATGGTTATCAAGGATTGGGAGGACGACTAGAAGATCCCAATCCTCACCAAATATTTACGTAAAAAATCAGCATAAGAGGAGGCAGAGTAGGAAGAAACGCAGCCTCAGGAAGTCCAAGTGACCAAGAAATGAAGGACGGGCCAGACAAAAACAAAGCAAACAAATGAAGGGGCATCTAAGACAGGGACCCATAAGGGGAAGAAGAAAAATACACAGTCGACACAAGTACAACAAAACTAGGCCGAGGCAGGACAGGGGACGATACCAAGTCCCAATCCACAAGAACCAAGTTTGAATAAGAGGCCAACCACACAGATAGGAGGTGAACGCAAGAAAACAAAGGCACAAAGATCACCTCTAGAATATACGATCACAGAGGATGATGGAGAAATGATAGCCCAAATGGTTCAGGATTGTATATCTGATGATTTTGACAATGCTACGCACCACGGGGACAAAATTCAAGAGGAGATAGCAGACATTCAACAGTTTCTCAAGAAAATCGGGGAAGTGCAAGAAGCAAGAAGCAACATAGGAACAGGGCCATCAACATCGCATACAAGGGAAGAACCAAAAGAAGGTGAGAGAGACCACAGTCCACACAATACCGCAGTCGAGCGCCACATTCGACATCACACCTAGCATCTTACGCATGGACGAGATCGTGGGGTAGACACCCCTAAAGGACTTATCCCAAATCCAACTGGTATTGTCGCAGATACCATCCAAGGCTCTACACAAATTGCAAGTTAGTGTTACCCAAGAGGTACAGTCTCGTGCATGCACAAACATAGCCGAATTACAGCAGGCAACGGAGAAGCGGGACATGCTGGAAATAATATGTGAGCAGGCTAAGCTTGAGACCCAAGAAGAGAGGGAGGGCGTGGACGGTTTGGAACGAATAGTGGCCAGAACTTAGGAGAAGATTCAAAATACCGTGTAGAGGTATGAACTCACAGCAACAAAAAATATTGATCAGATTGCACAAGCGATCGATCAATATCAGAAGGAGATCCAGAATATCCATGAGCAGCTCACACCCACCACTCCACCAACAATAAAGGAGAAAAGTGAGCAGGAGGCAACAAAGAAGCTGTAGGAGATAGAGCAATAGGTCAGCACATCGGCTGACTTATTTGATAAAGCAGCACAACTTTGGACAAAGTTAGAGGAGGATCAACAAGTCCAAAAGTGTGACAAGGAAGAAGAAAGGATAAGTGCAGCTATCCAAGACCTCAAGCATAGGTAGAAGACAATGCTTATCACGGAGCATGTCAAATTGCACAGGACATGAAGAAACTACAGGCAGAAATCACCACTGCGCAAACACAGAAAAAGGAGCGTCAGGATCAAATGGAACCACTTCAAGAGTGCATAGAAAAATTCATTGCACAAGCAAAGGAAGCCAATACATATATGGCACAGACCTAGGCAGAGTGCGCATGATTGATCAGGGACAAAATTGCAGTGCATATAGTAGACACACTTAAGGAGAAGACCACGTAGGCTCAAATGCAAGCAGCAGAGCTCAAGGAGAAGTTCCAGACGATCACCAGGGAGATAGAAGAAGTGCACAAAGGTTAGGTGGCTCGAGATGAGCCACATGTCAGTGTTGGGGGCCTATTGGAAGCAAACCAAAGAAGAAATAAATATGATTTTGGGAAAGAAGGCATGCACGAAGAAAGAGATAGCTAGAAGGAAGAGCAGCACATGCACATGCAGGGAAGACCTAACGATGGTAGGGTTAGGGTTTTTGTAGTGTATCGTAATGGTTGAAGAAGCTAGAAACATATAAATATAGATACCTAGGTATCATAGGGGGGCTCTGATCATTATTGAGGAGATGTAGTTGATTGTTATTACTGTTGATTTTGTAATTCGGCAAAGATAGAGAAGCATATGCAATGTAATGTTTTGTTGTATGACCTACTTTTGTAATATGTTGAGCTAGAGAGGACTAAGGAGGGTAGATATTGAGGGTTATATCACAGGCTGAGGAGCCTAGTGCGATCTAGTCCGCCTCACAATAGATCTCAACCTGACTGAGGATAATTGTAAAGTGCGTGGCGTTGTAGATACATAACTACTATAATAAAAGAGCCAAGATCCAGATCTTTGTGGATGTATCCCAGGAGGGGGTGAACCATGGTAACATCTGTGTTATATGATGGAATTCATATGTTTCTTTATTGTCTTCAGTAGTTATTGATATGCGTAATGAATGAGTTGTCATATTTCCTTCTTATTCGTAAATGACAGTAGATTGTGGTTATAAGTTATAATAGAGTTTTAGTATATAGTACTCATATATCGCACTCAATCCTAGGCTGCAAACACATGAGTATTGCAGCCACCCATTAAGACTATCTTGGGTGAGATTGCGCAATGCACTCTGTGCGTTGCATTGCCTTCTGGTTTACTAGGAGGGCCGATAGTTTTAGAGGTTTTGTTGGAACCCCAAGAAGACATGAACCCTGGGTCAGTCAATACAACTCATACAGGATAGAAGAATAATAACCAATAGACCCCGCCGCATGGGCTCGAATTTACCGTCCCCTAGAAAATCACTATCTTTCTCATAAAGAAGAACTAGATCACCTTCAAAAAAAACACGTGGCTTGACATGCTTGTCATATTAGGATTTAACACGCTTTTTTTGAGTTTCAATAACCAAGGCGACATCAGGACGAGTTTCATCTAATTTCATCAAGTACAAAAGACGTTCCTCTTTAGCAGAGGTGTTAGGGAGAAGTTCGACGGTTAGTTTCAAAGATGGTATCTCACATTCAATTGAAAAAATTACTTTGATACCATATACTAACTGGAAAGGTGTGAATCTCGTGGAAGACTTCACAGATGTCCGATAGTCCCACAATGATGAGAACAACATTGTGTGCCAATTTGACTTATGAATTCCTACCATCCGTCAAAGCATAGTAGTGAGAACTTTGTTGATTGTGTCAACCTGGCCATTGGCCTGTGGATATTAGGGGGTTGAGTTTTCATGGCGAAGACCCAACTTCTCAATAAGTTCAGACATCATGAAATTATGAAAATGACTACCGTGATTAGTAACGATGACTTGAGGGACACCAAATCTAGTAATGATATGATTGAATATGAATAATGCTACATTTTTCTTGGTGTTATCAAATGTAGGCATCGCCTTGGCCCATTTAGTGAAATAATCCACAGCTACAATAATGTATCCATGCCCCCTAGCCAAGTGAGGGTTAGATGTCATGAAGTCAATGCCCCATTTGGAAAATGGACTAATGGAAACTACAAGGTGAAGAGGAGCAGGGTGAGATCAGATCTTATGATTATAAGTTTGACAAGAGTGGCATTTTTGGACGAAAGTAATGCAATCCTTAAACAAAGAGGGCAAAAAATAACCAGTTCGTAAGATCTTTTGGGCAGTGGCATACCTAGACATATGACCGCCACATGCTCCAGAGTAACAGTCATTCAAATCTTTCTCAGCTTCATCGTAGGTGAGACATCATCAAAAAATGGAATCAATACCACAACGGTAAAGGGTATCACCAAGGATGATGTATTGACGAGCTTGATACCGTATACAATGATGATTTGTACAAGAAATATCAGGACAGAAAGTTTGAGTCTGAAGATAGATGATAATATCTCCATACCATACGTCATCAGAACTGATCAGAAAGAGGGATTCGTTAAGTAAATAATCCTCTGCCACATTTTCTGTCTCAGTAGAGGGAAGGTCACATATCAGTTTGGCAAAAACCAAATATTTCTTGGACTTGGCGCGTTCAAAATCCAAGTAAAACTCCTGGAGAATAACTATCCATTTGGAGTACTTTCCCCCCAACAATTGTTGAGTAAGGATATGTTGCATGGGGTTGCAGTCGAAAATGACTGCGGTTCTATGTAATAATATGTAGTAACGAAAACGTTGAACAGATGCCAAGGCTAGTTTCTCTACATGTAAGTATTTGGTTTCGGTAGTCCTGAGACTCTAAATAAAATATTATATCACATGTTCATCGTGTGAATCATCCTCTTGGACTAAGACCATAGCAATGGTAGATTCCAAAGAAACTAAGTAGAGGAAGTAATCTCGGTTATAGTCAGGGGGAAACAACAATGGCGTATGGGTTAAGGCGAGTTTCAAAGCTTCAAAGGCTTTGTTTGCAGTATCGTACCATACAAAATTGTAACCTTTCTTGAGGAGCCGAGTGAATCCTTTCATTAATTCAGTGTAATTGGGAATGAATCGATGCAAAAAGTTTGCCTTCCCTTGCAAACTTTAGAGTTGGCATAGTGTGGAAGGAGGAGGTAGATTGAGAATAACCTCAACCTTCAAGGGGTCTAATCGAATCCCATGTATAGAAACGATAAAACCAAGAAGTCGACCGAACTCCACACAAAAAACACATTTTTGTGGGTTCAAACGTATGTGATAATAATGACATCGCAAGAAAATGGCTCGTAAATGTGTCAGGTGATCTTGATGATGCATGGAATGTGTCGGTAGATCATCTAGATAGGGTTGTACGATGTGCTGAATATCATGGAAAGTGTAATACATGGCGCGCTGAAAATTCGCCCCAGCATTCTTTAGACCAAAAGGTAATTTCCGGTAGGCGAAGGTTCCCCATGGGAAAATAAAAGCAGTCTTGTGTTGATCCGCTGGTAAAATATTAATTTGATTATAGCCGAAAAAATCATCCATCAAGTAGAAGATTTCACTCCCGGCACAGTCGTCAACGATTTGGTCAATGAAAGGGGTTGGATAATTGTCCTTAGGACAAGATTTATTTATATCCATATAGTCTACACAAACACAAATCATACCTTGTTTCTTATTTACCGGAACAAAATTGGATACCCAATCGGTCAAATCCACAGGATAGACAAAGCCAACTTTAAGAATTTTTTCAAATTCAATCTTGATCGCAGCAACTTTACGTGGATGTACTGGGTGAAGTCTCTTCCGGACGGGTTTAGCATCCAGATAAGTCTTAATCTCATGCACAATGATATCAGTATCAATACATGGCATTTCTTCATAACTCCAGACGAAAATGTCACAGAATTGTTGGAAAAGGGCTTTATAGGTGTGGACCTCATCAGTAGAACATGAGGCCCCTATATGTACATTTTACACGAATCCAGGTTTAATCGATATGTCAAGAGGAATGATAGGTGAAATGTTACTCAAGTTCCCTTCTGTTAGTGATATTTCTTGCAAGGGGGGCTAGAACGCAGAAAATGGGTTAAAAACCCACTTGTCCAAGGTTTCGGATGATAATGCGCCCAATATAAGTCACGAGCAAGTCCAAGCAGTCCAGATTGGAACGCCTAGATCAACGGCATGTATTGGATTCCGGACCCCCCTTTCCTTTCTACCTTTAAGTGGGGGGGGTCCAGAATCGAGGGCGCACCTCTCCGACGGCTCAGATTAGCACGCCCGGATCAACGGTGATGAAAGCAATTCCGGACCCCCCCCGCCTTTCTACCTTTAAGCAGAAGGGGGGGGTCCGGAATCGTGGATGCAGTTTTCCAATGGCCACGATCGAGGAGCCTGGATCAATGGCTCAGGCGCGGCCCCGACCTTCTCAGCTACCTTGTCTTTAACCCGTGTGGGCCATATTTTCGTCATGACATCTCCCCGTCCGCCTTTCCCTTGCCGCCATGTGTCACCGTTCACCCCTCTCTCACGCCTCCATATGGCCTTTCCCTCGTCTCATCACCCATTTACCACCTGCCATGCATCCCTTTCCCTCCATGTCAGCCTCTCACTATGATAAGACTGCCATGTCTATCCTCCCGCCGCCTCTGATCGCCTCTCATCGTTCTTTCTTCGTCCTTGCGGTTGTGGCCCCGTCATTCCGTAGCCTTACCCCACTTCCCGTGTTGGCCTCCATACCCATCCCTCAAGATATTCAGTTATTCTAGGTGGAAATGTGAGGGGTCTTCCATATCCTGAAGTGCTGAGTTGGCCTGGCCATTCTCAATCCCAAGAAGTAGTTATTGAAGCGGTTGGTGGTGGTTAGACATCGTCTTCGCCATAATGGGAAAGTCCTGCATTGGATTAAAGGCACATCGATTCGCCGAATAAATTGTCAGAAGATCAATCACGTCTGCCATAAGTTGCACGACCATTCAAAGATTGCAGCTCCATGTTGTCAGAAGCCATGCAGACGCAAAGCCTTCAATGCAGTATCTTGGTTCTGTTGTTGTTGTTATTTTGAGTATATGTAGGCATTTTTGCCATTTTTGTATCTATCGATGGTAGAGCTAACCTCCCGACTGTAAAGTTTTAGTGAACATTCTGGTTTCCTGGTTATGCCTCTATGTTTGAGACTTCTTGGTTTATAACAAACAGTTCTCCTTTTTCCATCTTTGTTTCATCTCATGCCAGGGAGTTCACAGTCAAAAGATTCGCGTGGATTTAACAATCTTGTTATGATAAAGGATTTGTTGTGACATTATTGTGCCCTCTGGTGTCATGTGTTTGAATATAAGAAGATCTTGTGTTTGAATGCTTTCTTCTTCAGTCGGTTGTGAACCTAACATTTATGACAGACCCTTGCACTCTTCTCATGAATTCTTCCCCCTACTCACCCTTTAATGCAACTCACTATTTGAAGTTTATCAAGACCTCACTCGTTCATGCATGCCTGGCCTAGTTTCTGAGTTGAGACGATACTGTTCTGAGTTTCCTTCCGTTTGATCACCCTTTCAAACAAATCGTGACATTAAACTGATGGGCGTCGGGCTCTACTCCTGCTAGCAATCCAGGAGTGACTTCCGGCTCCAACATTTCTGGCGCCGTTGCCGGGGACAAAGTTGAATATTTTCCCCGAGATTGAACGACAAAGATCATCTGATTCTAAAGGTGCATCAGATATCAGAACTTGAAGATTGATACTGTGCACCTGGCGACTCAATTGTGATGACTCCGCTGAGGAGGACCCGCACTATCAACTGTGGCTTCGAGAGGCAGACACACGAGGTCAAATCCACACTTGCCTTTAGCCACACCAGGAGCTGACGCGGAAGCAGTGCGCAGAAAGGGAAAGAGAGATACAAAAGAAGTTTCCACCGTTGAAACAGGTAACACGCCCTCCCCTTCTGTGAGAACTCCATTTTCAGATTCTTGGTTTCCTAGTCGGCCTTCCTCTGAGGTTTCTCGTTTTCTGAATTTCGGGAGTGTTCCTGCTGAGTTTTCTCCTACTGGTCTGGTATCAGAAGGAGAAATCCTTGCCACTCCCCCTTCCCTGGAGGTCTTGCCTCATCACAGACCTCGAGCTTCCGAAGATTTCATCACCCCTCTTTCTGTTGCTACCGCTGCACAGAGAGGAACGTCTATACACTTAGGTTCTTTGGCTTTCTCTCTGTTCCCTATGTTGTCTCCTTCAAGAACCCCTGTTCTGACATCTCCCGTTCATACTCCTTCTCCTCCTAGTTATCCTTTACCCAATATCCCTATGGCTGGTGCTAATCCCCCTCCAAACAGAATGGATGCCATAGTTGCTGCCAGATATGCTCCTTTGATTCTCCCCCAGCCTCTGAACCCCCTCCCTACTGGAGACTATTTGAAATACATGCCCAAGTTCAATGGAGAGGGAGACATAACTGCTGAGGGGCACCTGGCTGATTTTTACAGTTATGCAGATAACTTGAATATCGAAAGTGAAGATGTCTGGATGAGAGTCTTTGTCCAGAGTCTAGATGGAGAAGTGAGGAAGTGGTTCCGAGGCCTGGCCCCTGGGTCTATTGCTGGCATAGAAGCCTTGGATAACGTCTTCTTGAGGCAGTGGGGAGACAGAAAAGATTATATGTATTACATGACGGAGTTTGGGTCTCTGAGAAAGATGGAAGGGGAGTCTATCTCAGACTTCTCCAAAATATTTAATAAGATGTACAACAAGATTCCTGCAGAGATTAAACCCTCGGAGGCCTCTGCTCAAATTTCCTATGCAAGCACGTTTGACCCTGATTTCTGTCTAGTGTTAAGAGAAAGAAGAGCCACCTCTTTAGCTCAGATGAAAGATGCAGCTATATAAGAGGAATCCAACATATTGGCAGCTGACAGACTGAGAAGCTAGGCCGACACAGACAGAAGAAAGGAAAAGTCGGAAGCCTCAACTTCCGGCCCATCATTGCCCCACTCTCAAGTAAATGAGTTGACCCGAGCTATGAACCTCCTTAAAGAAGAGGTGGAGAGATTGAAGGTGGAGAGAAAGAAAATGTACAAGGCCCCTCAGAACACCGAAAATAAAGGGGGTTTCAGAAGGCCAAATAATTTCACTCCTCCAGCTATGCATAGAGAAAAGGAAAGAGACAGAGATGACCAAAGAATTCAGGCTCCCTTCCAGAACAATTTTGTGGCTGATGAAGAACAAGAGGAAGCGGACGAGCCTGAGCCAAAAATTCATAGTGTAGAGGTCACTCCCCCTTTCCCCCATCTGACCCAATCGGCATATGAAGATTCTCTCATGGATGGTCAGCTGAATGAATTAAGCAAGGGAGACAAAGCTGGCGGCAGTCGAGGCAGGTACAACCTGAGGTCTGACAAAAGGGCAGCAACACCTGATGTTTCTGAGCCATCCACTAGAGCAGAGAGGCCTACAAATGAGATAGCAGATGCTTATAAAGGTAAGAAGGCCCAACCCCTCTCTCATATTATCCAAAATCATGTTCCTGAAATTAGAGAAATTCCAAAGCCCATGTCTTCTTTCAATTTCAAACGTGAAATTCAAAAGATCATAATTCCCGTGCCACTCACTGAGTTAATTAAACATGGGGAATTCAAAAAACGCTTCTCTGAGCTGTTAAAATCCGAAGCCTCATACCCTCTCACAGACTCCATAAACCTCCAAGATGAAAGGCCTGCAGTTGTCCTAGGTCCCATGGTAGAAGACAGGGATGATTCATCCCCTCCCTTCTACACATCCCTGAACATACATGACAAGGTACTGCATAATTGCCTTATGGATTTAGGGGCCTCCCACAACCTCATGCCCAAAGCCGTCATGGAAGAATTAGGACTGGAAGTCACCCGAGCTTATCATGACCTTTATTCCTTTGACTCCAGAAGGGTGCAGTGTTTGGGAGTCATCAAGGACCTAGTAGTTTCCTTGTTTCATCTACCCATGAAAAGCATGGTCATGGATATTGTGGTAGTTGATGTCCCCCCTAAGTTTGGTATGTTGTTGTCAAGATCCTGGATAAAGAGACTGGGGGGAACCTTGCAGATGGACCTCACATATGCCACTATTCCAGTCTTTGGGGGGGAGCATAGGAGATTATACAGAGAAGCCCAGATAGCCTACATTGTCAGTGATGAAGCCAACCCTACCAATCATCCCATCTATGCTTTGGACACTGACTTAGGCTCCAGTTTACTACATCTCACAAGCACCCCTGAAGCCCCCTTACAGATCAAAAAGCAGCCCGTTCTCAATCAGGAGACCTCCCCTCCAACCACCTCTGTTTGGAAGATGTTCTTTGATGGAGCTTCCTCCAGTATGGGTGCTGGTGCTGGGATAGTATTCGTGTCCCCTTGTCAAGAGACCATCTCTCTGTCATACAGGCTGGAGATTGAGGTCACCAATAATGTGGCAGAGTATGAAGCTCTGGTTCTGGGATTAAGAGCTGCTAAGGAAATGGAAATTAAAGAAATGGTTGTGTTTGGAGATGCAGAGTTGATCGTTCAGCAGGTCAAAAACGTTTATCAGACTAAGAATCCTCAGCACAGGAGCTACAGGAACGAGGTATGGGACCTAGCCAATAATTTCCTCCTAGATTTTAATATCTCCTTCATTCCAAGGGAAGAAAATGCTCCAGCCGACTTCTTAGCTTCACAGCTAGTGTGCACGAGGTTCCTGCATTGCCCACTGATGAGTCTAATGTTGAGATAAAGTATAGACCCTCTGTACCCGACAATGTCAAGCATTGGAAGGTATTTGAGGATGATCAGGAGATTGAAAAATTCCTCCAATCCATCGATGACTTTTCTGCATTGCACATAGATGAGGAGCTCGACACTGCAGAAGAGCTTGACCATTGCCCCAGGGAATTTTTGAATAGAATTGTTGACCGCCAGATTATACAACTACCAAGCAATCACATTCCGAGAGGATTAATTCCATTAGAAAGGTTGTTTGATGGGAATGATGTGGCAGTAAAGGGTAAAGTCTCAGGTGAGGAAGATGACACAACTGAATGCAACATAGGCACACCTGAGGAGCCAAAATTAGTCAAGCTGTCGAGAAATTTGACCGAGGGGCAGAGGGCCGAATATACTAAGTTGTTGAGGCAGTTTGTTGATGTGTTTGCATGGACCTACGAAGACCTCAAAATGTATGATACATCAGTCATCGAGCACAAGATCCCGCTGAAAGAGGATGCTAAGCCATTTAAGTAGAAGCTGAGACAGATAAACCCCATGCTACTACTTGTCATGGAGAAGGAAGTAAAGAAGCTACTGGATGCCCAGATCATTGTCCCCTTGAGATACTCTGAATGGGTGGCCAATTTGGTTTCGGTGAGAAAGAAAAGTGGAGAAATCAGACTCTATGTCGATTTCAGGAACCTGAACAGAAGTTCCAGGAAGGACAATTATCCCCTGCCTAACATGGAACACATTCTTCATAGGGTAACTGGTGCATCAAGGATATCCATGATTGATGGTTTCTCTGGATACAATCAGATATCAGTCATGCCTGGAGACAGAGAGAAAATAGCATTCACCACTCCTTGGGGCACAGTCATGTATGCCAAAATGCCCTTTGGGTTGATGAATGCAGGGGCAATGTTTCAGCGAGCCATGGACATAGCCTTCGTTGGGGAGAAGGACCAGCTTGTGGTCGTATATTTAGATGACATCACAGTCTTCTCTAAGACTGACAAAGAGCATTGTTTCCATTTGAAGAGGGTGTTCCTGAAGTGTCATAGGTATGGCCTATCTTTGAACCCCAGAAAATCATTGTTTGCCATGAAGGAGGGGAAACTATTAGGCCACATAGTGTCAGCAGAGGGAGTAAGGATTGACCCAAGAAGGGTGGAAGCAATTCAGGCCCTGTCACTTCCCAGGTCTAAGAAGGAAGTTCAGGCATTTTTGGGGAAGATTAACTTTCTGAGGAGATTCGTGTCAAACTTTGCTGAGCTGGTAAAACACATCACAGCCATGCTCAGGAAGGGCCATGAAATAAAATGGACTGCTAAACCTAGGGAATCTTTTGCGCAGATAAAGAAAGCATTGACTGAGGCGCCTGTGCTAATCAGTCTTGATTATTATAAAGATTTCCTGATTTTCTCATTTGCTTTCGACGATTCAGTAGCAGCAGTCTTATTGCAGAGAAACGATCAAGGGTGAGAACAGCCCATTGCCTTCTTCAGCAGGGCATTGAGGGATGCTGAACTCAGATATGAGATCATGGAAAAGCAGGCCTATGCATTGGTGAAAGCCCTCAAAGCCTTCAGGATCTATGTTTTTCACTCCAGGGTCACTGCATATGTCCCTTCACCCTCTGTGAAGGACATTCTTATACGACCTGACATAGACGGGAGAAGGGGAAAATGGATAGCCAAGATCCTGGAGTTTGACCTGGAGATTAAGCCTACCAAGTCAATAAGGGGGCAAGGTTTGGCCAGGTTGCTGGCTGAATCCAATTTCAAAACTCTGGGGATTAACTGCATCAATGAACAAGCTGAGTCATCTAGCAGTAATTCTCAGATCACCATACCACTAGCAGAATGTCCCTGGTACAGGGATATCATGTACTTTCTGCAGGAATTGAAGCCCCCTGACGGATTGGGAAAGAGTAGAGCCAGATCTTTGAAGCTCAAAGCGGTCAAATATTGCCTCATTGACCGAGCCTTATACTGGAGAGACCCTTTGGGGATACTATTAAGATGTTTGGACCCGCTGCAAGCCCAGAAGGTAATGTTTTATTTTCATAGTAGTCTCTGTGGAGGTCATCATTTTTGGAAGACCACAGCCCACAAAATCCTTCGGGCTGGGTATTATTGGCCTACTTTGTTCACTGATGTCTACAGGGAGGTCAGGGCTTGCGTCAAATGCCAGAAATTCTCAAGGAAGCAACAGCTCAAATCCCTGCCATTGAGACCTGTAGTGGTTTCAGCACCCTTTCAACAGTGGGGATTAGATTTCATCGGGGAAATTCATCCCCCTTCGAGTGGCCAGCATAGATGGATCCTCACTGCGACTGATTATTTCACTAAATGGATAGAAGCTGTCCCCACCAGAAGCACTTCTCACAAAGTAATCATCAACTTCCTGGAGGAAATCATGGCTAGATTTGGCTGCCCTAGCAAAATTGTCACTGACAACGCTTCCCCATTTCGGTCTGAGCCTCTGGTCAAGTTTTGTGAACAATTTGGGATTTCACTGATTCATTCCACTCCCTACTATCCTCAAGGAAACGAACTAGCAGAGTCCTCCAATAAAAGCCTGATCAAGCTCATCAAAAAATTACTGGAGGATAATCAAAAGGCTTGGGACTCAAAGCTCAAGTTTGCTCTCTGGGCTGATCGGGTGACAACAAAGAAGTCCCTGGGTCTCTCACCCTTCCAACTGGTTTACGGAATAGAGGCCATTTTCCCCACTCAGCTTGCCTTACCTATAGCCAATCTCCTCTAGGACTATGAGGGAGAGCCCAACCATGTGCTCAAAAGAATTCATCAGATGGTGGAGGTGCAGCAGATCAGAGAATAGGTCCTGGATAGAGCTTACAATCATCAGCAGAAGATCAAGCAGGCTTTTGACAGGAAGAGCAAAAAGAAAGAATTTGAACTGGGCGATCTGGTACTCAAATGGGATGCACCCAGGCAGGAAAAGGGCAAACACAGTAAATTTGATGCCCTCTGGTTTGGGCCTTTCAAGATCCTGGAACTATTTTCAAACAACACTTACAGGTTGCAGGATCTGGAAGGCAATGAAGTGTTCAGTGGCCCAGTGAATGGGCTTTTCTTAAAAAAATGTTTTCTGTGAGCCCCAGTCGGCTCTTTTTGTTTTGTTTTGTAAATATTGTTTCTATTTTTTGTTTTTCAGACTAATAAATGACTCCATAGCCCAACAACAAAGGCACTAAGTCTACAAAAGAGTTCTTAGAGCATCACAGGGACGACTCTATCCCCCATGGAGCCAAATGTTAGCGATATTTCTTGCAAGGGGGGCTAGAACGCAGAAAATGGGTTAAAAACCCACTTGTCCAAGGTTTTGGATGATAATGCGCCCAATATAAGTCACGAGCAAGTTCGAGCGATCTATATTGGAACGCCTAGATCAACGACGCGTATTGGATTCCGGACCCCCCTTTCCTTTCTACCTTTAAGTGGGGGGGCGGGGGTCCGGAATCGGGGGTGCACCTCTCCGATGGCTTAGATTAGCGCGCCCAGATCAACGGCGATGAAAGCAATTCCAGACCCCCCTCGCCTTTCTACCTTTAAGCGGAGGGGAAGGGTCCGGAATCGTGGATGCAATTTTCCAATGGCCACGATCGAGGAGCCCGGATCAACGGCTCAGGCGCGGCCCCGACCTTCTTAGCTGCCTTGTCTTTAACCCGTGTGGGCCATATTTTCATCATGACATCTCCCCGTCTGCCTTTCCCTTGCCGCCATGTGTCACCAATCACCCCTCTCTCACACCTCCATATGGCCTTTCCCTCGTCTCATCACCCATTTACCACCCGCCACGCATCCCTTTCCCTCCATGTCAGCCTCTCGCTACGATAAGACTGCCACGTCTATCCTCCCGCCGCCTCTGATTGCCTCTCATCGTTCTTGCTTCGTCCTTGCGGTTGTGGCCCCGTCATTCCGTAGCCTTACCCCACTTCCCGTGTTGGCCTCCATACCCATCCCTCAAGCTATTCAGTTATTCCAGGTGGCAACGTGAGGGGTCTTCCATATCCTAAAGTGTTGAGTTGGCCTGGCCATTCTACATCCTAAGAAGCAGTTATTGAAGCGGTTGGTGGTGGTTAGACATCGTCTCCGCCATAATGGGAAAGTCCTGCATTGGATTAAAGGCACGTCGATTCGCCGAATAAATTGTCAGAAGATCAATCGCGTCTGCCATAAGTTTCATGACCATTCAAAGATTGCAGCTCCATGTTGTCAGAAGCCATGCAGATGCAAAGCCTTCAATGCAGTATCTTGGTTTTGTTGTTGTTGTTATTTTGAGTATATGTAGGAATTTTTTCCATTTTTGTATCTATCGATGGTAGAGCTAAGCTCCTGACTGTAAAGTTTCAGTGAACATTCTGGTTTCCTGGTTATGCCTCTATGTTTGAGACTTCTTGGTTTATAACAAACAGTTCTCCTTTTTCCATCTTTGTCTCATCTCATGCCAGGGAGTTCACAGTCGAAAGATTCACGTGGATTTAACAATCTTGTTATGATAAAGGATTTGTTGTGACATTATTGTGCCCTCTGGTGTCATGTGTTTGAATATAAGAAGATCTTGTGTTTGAATGCTTTCTTCTTCAGTCGGTTGTGAACCTAACGTTTATGATAGACCCTTTCACTCTTCTCATGAAGTCTTCCCCCTACTCACCCTTTAATGCAACTCACTGTTTGAATTTTATCAAGACCTCACTCGTTCATGCATGCCTGGCCTAGTTTCTAAGTTGAGACGATACTGTTCTGAGTTTCCTTCCGTTTGATCACCCTTTCAAACAAATCATGACATTAAACTGATGGGCATCGGGCTCTTCTCCTGCTAGCAATCCAGGAGTGACTTCCGGCTCCAACACCTTCATACAACACATCATGTGTTGACTCAGGAACGAAAGAAATAACAACAATGGTCGACGGAGTCGAAATCCATTGGTAACTCTCTATGGTATCACATTCTAGGAAGAGAATGGAACTATGATTCCCATCGTCCCATGGAGTATCTTCCATAGACATGACTAACATGATCATCTCATTAGTAGGAAAGATCACGTGAAATGGATCAAGAGATGTATCATAGAGAGAAGGAGGAGAGGGGGTTGCTGATTAAATAGCTTGATAAGTTGATTCGATTGGACTTAAAAGCATTCGGTCATCGTAATGAGAATAATCACCAGAGCTAGGTACTATCTACGGGTTATATGACTTGGGGGTTTCATGAACAATGGTCAATATCATGTTAATCTAAGCGAAAAAAGGAGGTGGAATATCAGGTGGTGGGAATGGAAATGTACCCATCAAGGTTGAATATTTCAAAATACCCACACCGACATTCTCATACCCAGGAGGTGTTTTCGATATAAAAGGAACATTGCTAGCACGTGAATCAAAATTAAAGAAGGCCAGTTGGTCGACAATAATGACCTTTCCTTGGTGCGGAAAACGTAACACACAGAAAGGGGTAGACACAATTGCGCACATGGAATCAATCCAACTATGGCCAAGTAGAAGGTTGTAATCAAGAGGTGCATCAAAGACCTCAATCTCTACATTGAGTTATTTACCTTCTAGCATAATAGACAACAAAGGAAGAACATTGTAAGGTTTAAAACTTGTACCATTGAAGGCCTTAAGGGTATTGTGTGACTCGGTGAAGGAAGGAGATCCAATAGCTTTCCAACAAGTAACAGACATAACGCAAGTCGAGGCTCCTTCATTGATAACAGTTCTACAAATATTCTTGTTTCCCACAACAACTTGGATCTGAAACGCTAACTGAGGAGGAAGCCTTGGAATGCGATCTTCCAAGTCAAATATTATCAAATTAGTATCAGTCGGTTCAATTCCACCAATAGACTTTAATAGTTCCTTCCTTTGAGTAGGATAACTTTGAAGGACTTCGAGAGACGACATCGTAGAGGGTTCTTGCGCAAGGTCTTCTACAATACTGTAGTTTTGAGCAGCACGCGCGTGAGGGTTAAATGAATACTTTCGAACAATGCCCTTTGGAGGAGGATGAAGAACTATATCGAGACTCAATCGTTCAAGATGAAGTGGACCATTTGGAAGTGAATTTGGGGGAGGAGGTTGAACCAACGAACGTGGTAGATCATCAAACTTATCTTTTGAAGAAGAGTAATCTTTGGCTCGAGTTGCAACTGCAACTTCGTTCTTCTTGGAGTCACCAGTACACATAAGGACATTAGATGAGGTAGAAGGAGAGGGTTGGTCATGAATGACCAATTGGGCCTGCTATTGATAAGGGAAAGGTTGTGACAAAATGACAGGTGTAAGAGGCTTCCCGGTCCCTTGGAGGAACTTAGTAACCTCAAGGCGTCATGGAAAATCTTTCGTGTAATGATCGTCACCACAAATAAGGAAAGGGTAATGAGGTTTATGTTTATCTTTCTCATCAACGGGTTGCTTTTTGGCTTTGTTAGATTGTTGATTTTTATTTTTGTATTCCTTATTCTTACCCTTCCCTTTCTTTTTATTTTGGTTTTTTCCAGTAGGTTTTGATTGAACCGAATTGACTTCAGCAGTTTTACTAGAGGAAGGAGTAGGAGTAGGAGTATTATGTACATTAGAAGTGGTGGACTTGGGATTGGTATGACGGGCTTGTGTAGACTGAGTCTCGGCATGAAAGGTGCCAATCATTCCATCAACAGTATGTGAAGCTACTGGATGTGTGGGGGTAGGATTCGTGGATGGACGAGGAGCGTTAGGGATGAAGTCGTAAAGTGTGCCCATTTGCGAATAAATGAGATCTAGATATTGAGCACGACTAATCGCATGCTCTTCAGTGACGACACCACCCATGGAAACATCACGGGAAATAGGCCCAATGAGTGATTTGGTAAACCACTCAGCCAATAATTGATCAATAAGGGAAACTTTGATTAAGTGTCTTCTCCTCCTCCACTCATGGATGTGATCAGAAATATGAGTAGAAGAAGATTTTTTTAAATAAATCAAAATTTCGGTTCATGTCTCATATCGAATTGGAAACTGGTATTGTGTTAAGAAATCCATTGCTAGGGTATTAAAGTCATTAAAGAAACCTCGTGGTAACTCAATGTACCATTTTGTTGTCGAAATCGTGAGAGTTCGTTGGAAAATTTGTAATCTTATGGCGTCATCCATCAATGATTTGGATGAACACCAGAGATGGAAAGTCATGACATGGTTATTTGGGTCTTCTCCCGATCTACCATCAAACTTAGGAATGTCATATGGTAGTTTGGCTAGTATGATGGCCAATAAGGAGAATGTAAAATGGGATCATTCAAAATCCTATATAAATCTGGTAGATCCAAAGTGGCAAGGAAAGGAAATTGTCTGTTCACTTGAGGAAACTGGTAGTTTTGGGGAGGTAATCCCGTAGGTATACCAGTAGGACCATAAGCAATCTGCAGATAATTAGACAGTCCTAAAAGATTCAATTGTGGAGTATTTTGAGTCAAATAGCCCACAGGGTTGGGTTGATTAGGTATGTTCCCTTGGAAAGGAACATTATACTGAAAATTTGGATCCCAGGTATGATTCATAGAACCTGGATACGGTTGACCGAGATTAGGGGGAACAAAAGCATTAACTTGAGGATGTTTCCCCCCAGATGGTTGTTGATTTCCTTGGAAAGGAAGATTCCAAGTTTGTGATTGTAACGCAAGTATACTTTGTCCTTAACCAAGGTTATGGCCTCCAACTTGAGGTTTCCCCCCAACTTGAGGCTGCTCCCCAAATTGAGGTTGACCCCCAACTTGAGGTTGGCCTCCAATAGGAATCTGAAAACCATAAGCGATAGAATGACTGGTGCCTCCAACTAGATTGGAGCCACTAGGGCCAGGGCAATTAAATCCTCTAGACAAAGATGGAGGAGGAACGTATGGCCCTCTGGAGAGAACCTAGGTAGGTGTAGGAAAAAAACCAGTAGCAGCATTATACCCAGGGGGAAAAAAAATATTATACCCTCCAGATGGATTCTGGGTAGGGATAGCGATGGAAGTATTCAAAGCCTTATACCCAGGGGGAAGTGACGGATTTGGTCTAAGAGGAAGTGGTGTTCCAATAGGATCTCGAGTGATAACCATGTTTCCAGTAGAAATGGTCGTAGATTGTGGGACCATAGTAGAATGGACCATCTGGAGAGGAAGAATTGAGTGAGAACCAACCAACAATTGGTCTGAAACTGTGGTGACATTACTGGTTGTGCCAGTGAAATGGTCTAAAGGTACTGTATAGGTAACAGACGTCTCAGGAATTTGCGATGCCATAGGCTGATCAGGACTCATTCCTAGATTGTCGTAAAGATCATGTACCAAAGAAGGGGCAGAGCTAGGATTAAAAACTCTGGCAGTGTGGACCAGGGTTCTAAATGATTCACTTTGAAAAAGTGGATCGTCTACTCCAGATTTTGCATTAGGTCCAATAGGTACTCCAGTATCGTCAACAACAACAATTTCTCTTGATGAGTTCAGCCGGAGCAAATGTGCGTCGTGTCTGATACTCAATAACGGATTTGAGGGAAGTCTGAATGCCTCTAAAGAATCTGAAACAATTCAGAATCCCTCTAAAGAGTGTGAACTTCCAACCTGTGAGGCTACTTTGTTATTGATGGCTCCCTTAGGAGAGCCCTATGGTGAGTTAGGAGGCAAAGTAAGGTAACCTTAACGATCTTCCGGAGGAATTCCTTGCATCCTACATGAATGACGAAGGCTGATGTTGGCTGAACCAAATAAAGAATGAAATAAATCTATGGACAACTAGAGAAACAAACAACACTCACTAATAAAATCTAGAAATCAAACCAAGCAAACAAACCTTCTTATTTCAAAGTCACTAGTTGGTGATGAAATCCAATGTCACGAATTGAAGACAAGAATGGGCTAGGATAAAGCAGGTGGAAAAGTTATGTTGATGACCTGCTTAACAGAATTACACCCTGGTGCAAGCTCCCACACATAATCATGGGTATACCCTCCAAGGAGCTCGAGTGAGTTTGGCCAACGTCGATTCTAGATACTATGAATACTTTCCCCTTCATAGTCAACTTGTGTAAAGACCCTAAAGATATAGGCTACTAAGGTTACCAATTACGACAATGATGCCTAAGGAAACATTCAGTAGTCCGATCCACTCACAAAGGCATGGTATCTAGCCTAAAATCAACTCAAGAGGCTCCCACACATAATCATGGGTATACCCTCAAGTGACCCCCAATAATACATGCAATCTCTACACCAAGACCAACAAAGCAGGGTGAGTAACTCTGCTGGTCTTAATGCGACCTCATGTTTGACCCTTGTGTGAGAAGGGCTTCCCAAAACAAAATGTAACAATTGGATTTGAACTCTTCCTATCACAAGATACTACTGTGTGTTTTGATGCTTTGGAGAGTGTGCCTTACAACCTATTCCAAATCGCTATCCTAGCTAATGTTGGTGAAGAGAATTTCTAGAAAATAAAAGTTGCTAATAAATTTTAAAATTACGTTGTATTTTAAAAGTTGTTGTTTACTCAAAAGGGAGATGGGAATGAAACCGATGATGTATATGAATTTGACCCAATAAAATGCAAGAAGATATGAATATGAAATACTTCAATTCAATGAACTCTAATTACAGTAGGCGGAAGGTATTCCTCTTGACGTACAAAAGCTACGAATTGCAATTTCTTAATTTTGAATGAACACAATTCCAAATAATCATGAACTACAAAATTTTCCAACTTTTTGACTTTAACAAATATTTTGAATGTAAAAAATTTCTTATGAAAGATTACTAAAAAGAATAAATGAATTCAGTTCTTCCTTTCTTAAATCATATCATAGATGTAGAGACGAATGGAAAGCGTAATCAAAGAAAATTAACACCCTCTCAACACGATTCCCAAATCAAACTTATAACGTAGAAAAAAATGAAATGATTGGAAAGCCTTTTTTCAAATGCAAACAAAAATGTCTTTCAATCAACAAAAAATCTGGAAAGTGAAATCAATCTAAAACCTAAAATAAATCAAAGACCCTTTGTCAAGAAAGCACTCAGATCAATATCCAGAGATTATACCCTTGCAACAAGAATCAAAAGCAAAACTTGCAAAATTTACAAAGAAAGACTTTCAATCACTGAAAACAAATCAAAAGCAAGTTTTAAACTCATAAATCAATCAAACACTGGTATCAGAAGTTCATCCCAAGCAACTGAGGAAAAACTGGGTGGAGAAAGACAAATTGGCTCACTCTAACAAATCCTACAGGAATCATTGTAGGCTGACAGTGGGGCACAGTGCGACAAGCTGGGGTCATCGGAGGCTACAAGTAGGGAACAATGTGACGTCATCACACTAGTTTTCACAAACAAGGTGCGACGTCTGATGGTCGTCACAAGATGTATATATGGCACAGTGCGACGATCTATGTAACTAAGGAAAAAATGGAAGAAAGACAAAAAATCTAACTGAACTTTCAGACCCAAAGAGTCCAGATGGATCACCCACGGACTCAGAGAATGAATTTAACCAGAAGAAGGAAGGCTAAAAGAAAATAAGAATCAAAAAAACAAAAGGAAGTTGTATCCCTAGTATGGTATCCAATTTTGTTATAAGATTAATCGATAAATGCGGACATAAACAGATCTCCCTAGATCCCACTGGAAACTAGAAAAAAACAGAACATAATATGAAAACTTTCCCTAGGCTCTAACTATTGAGTTTACCATCTAACAAGAGATAGAAAACATACCTTTTAAATGTTGTTTCCTCTTGCCATTGCCATCCTAGATCCGTTCCAATGCTCCAATGAAATTGAAACTACAAGAGAACACAAGCCAACCAAAGTGAAAGATGTTGGAAAATGTTTGACAGGAAACATATGCTTGTCATTGATGGAAAGTACAACAATGAAGATGGCACGAGTACAGGAAGAATGTAACAGACAGGCACCAGAAGTATTTTGGGAAGACGCTGCAGAGCAACCTCGATAACATCAGAAGAGATAGTGCAGAGGATGTTTGGCATGTTTTATAGGCAGTATGTGTTTGTCATTGATGGCAAGATCATAGTATGCAGCGAAGGAAAAACAAGGACAAAGTAAGCTCAAGAGGAGCGCGCAGATATGGAGGATAGATATCGAGTGTTAGATCCGAGCACAGGGTCCGACCACCGTTGGATCGAGGAGAACCTGCACGCTCTTTAAAGTACAAGGAGAAGTGGGTGTATAAAATACCGGAAAAAGGAGGACCGTCCATCATCAGGCAAGACACGTGGGGAAAGATCATCAGTTCGCTGACTGGAGAGTCCAAGGAACGATACTCCCTAACCTCTCAAAATCGCGATACGCGAAATCACGATTCAATCTGAGCCATCAGATTAAAGTCAAATCTGGACCGTTGATTCCATCCCATGTCGGAATTTCGCAGATCAAGAGTTGGAGATGTCAAAGAACAATAACCACAGGAATCCCGAAATCGCGATATGCGATATTGCAATTTAATCGCAGCCGTCAGATCAAGATTGAACCTGGACCGTTGATTACAACCCGTGTCGGAATTTCGCGGATCGAGTGTTGAACATGTCAAAGGTTATTAACATCAGGAATCCCGATTTCGCAATATGCGAAATCGTGACTTGATCGCAGCCATTGATTCAAGATCATATCTGGACCGTTGATCCAACTCCTTATCGGAGTTTCGCGAATCGCAACATGGAGAGGCAAGAACACAATGCAACGAGAATTCCGAAATCGTGATTTGATCGCAGCCTTTGAATCGAGATTGAATCTGGACCGTTGATCCAACTCCTTATCGGAGTTTCGCGAATCGTGACATGGAGAGGCAAAAGAAACAATGCAACATGAATTACGAAATCGCGATGTAATTGAAACTGTCAGATCAAGATATGATCTGGATCGTTGATCCGACTTCTTTATGGAATTTCGTGGATCAGGATTTGGAAGTGACAAGAACTTTGAACATCAGAAATGTCGAATTCGCGATATGCGAAATCGCGAAAGTGCATTATGCATAAGGTTGTGGCCACAACCCATGGTCATATAGAGGAAGGAGCTAGCACAAAAAAGCTATGTATTGAAGCTTCGGAGATTGTGACTTGAAGCGTCGAGACACTTGGGCACAAGAATGTTGAAATGTCGAAACCCGATTTAAAGGCAAGATTAATAAAGTTCATCCAACAGTGCGGATAAACTTGAATGTAATCAAAGGGTTACTATTCTCTCTCACAGATTAACTCCTCAGTTACGAATATCTTAAGTGAAACGGACTCATGATTGCGAATTAGTTAGCGTTTCAGTTGCTAGGACAGTTGTCATTGTTTTGCCTAAGGAAATGGAAGTTGAACCACCGTGTGGGTGCATAAAAGAAAAGGAGATAGTTTGTGCATGGTTGGTTGTTCTGGATGAGCTTGACTGTAATAGAGAAGACGAAGAGTCTCAACTTCCATAGAGAAAAAGGAATCTCGGCATAACACCCAGTGATGTTGAACGCGTGGGAAAACCGCCAGAGAAGCTGAAGAGTTACCATGATGATCAGGCAGAGCACTCGAGAGGTGGAGGATATTGGCGTGGTGTGAGTATGCAAAGGTATTGCACACATTTCATGCACAAGGTGCACAGAAGCTATAAGTACATGGTACAGAGAAGAGATGAGGTTGTTGTTGCTGTTGGAGTTGTTGCGGTCGTTGTGTAGAAGGATTGAAGTGTAAGTAAGGAGGCAGAGCGCAGGAGTAGAAATACACAGTAGAGGAAGGTTGCATTGAAGGGACATGGTGCAGAGAGTATAAATGGCAGAAGAACAGACAGCGCAAGTCATGTGTGCAGGAAGGCAGTTAGGCGGACAGAAAAACGAAATGCAGTAGAACAGTGATGAATCTGGTAAGCCATTGTTGAACATTATATCACTGTAATAAGTTTCAGTAGCAAAGATTTATATTTCAGGGAGGTTGGGAGGTGCTCGGGAGGACTGTTGTCCTCAAAGGTTCAAGTGGGTGCTTGAACATAGGGAGTTGTAGCTTCCATCTGGTTGCATCCAGAGAAACCAGGGTGGCAGGGTGGTGCAAGGGAGAACTCTTGTTCTCTGTGATACAGGTTGGTGCCTGTATGATTGGAAGTTGGTGCTTCCATCCAGTTGGTGCTGGAAACACTCAGGGAGTTGGTGCTTCCTTCTAGTTGGTGCTAGAGAAACCAGGGAGTTGGTGCTTCCTTCTAGTTGGTGCTGGAGAAACCATGGATTTGGTGCTTCTTTATAGTGGGTGCTAGAGAAAATAGAGAGTTGGTGCTCTCTGCAAGTTGCAGCTTGCAAAACAGAGGTTGTAGCCTCATTATGAGTTGGTGCTCATATGTATGATAATGTAAAGAATGTAACTATTACTTATCATATAAATAAAAAGAGGTTTTTACCCTGTATGGGTTTCCTTGGGAAATATCTGTCTCT
>ML800514.1:197280-209289 GCA_009831015.1 Picea engelmannii
TTCAAACTGCTAAAGAAATGTGGGACAAACTCATTAACAATTATGAAGGTAATGAGAAGGTGAAAGATGCCAAGCTTCAAACCTACAGAGTACAGTTTGAAAAGCTACAGATGAAAGAAGATGAAACCATTGGGAAGTATTTTTTGAGAGTTGAAGAACTAGTAAATGCAATCAAAGCACTTGGTGAAACAATTGAGGAACCCTCTTTAGTTCAGAAAATTTTGAGATCTCTGCTAGACAGGTTCAACCCAAAGGTCTCAGCTATAGAATAACTTAATGATATAAAGACTTTGTCCTTTTATCAACTTCTAGGAACGTTGATTGCATATGAGATGAGGATAGTTACAGATAAACCCACCTCTAGAGAAGCATCATTTAAAGCAGATAAGAATGAAGATTCTGAGCCTGATGAAATTGAAGAAAAATTTGTGAGAAGACTAAAGAAAGGATCAGGAAAGTACCAAGGTAATCTTCCTTTCAAATGTTTCAACTGTGGTAATATAGGTCATTTTGCAAATAAATGTCCACACAAGAAACGCGATCAGAACTATGAAGGTGAAGAGAAGCACAAATCCAAGAGATTTGATAAAAAGAAAAGTTTGTGTGTAAACAATGATGACTCCTCAGAGGACACTGATAGTGACTCTTCCTATGAAGATAAGGTAAATGACTTCATGCTTATGGCCAAACAGGATAATGATAATAAAATCACAGGCAGTGATGAGAATGATGAAGAAGTTGTGGTTGACATGGAAGGAGAACTGATCAGTGCATTGGAAGAGATTGACAGACTAAGAATCAAGAACAGAAAGCAAAGACAATTGTTGATACAGTTCGAGAAAGATAGTAAAGAACCTGATGAAGACCTTGTCCTACTAAAAGTAGAATTGGAAGAAGCAAAGAAAATCGAAGAGATTCTGAAACAGCAGCTATCAGAAAAGAAGGCAAGATGTGAATCTTTATAACAAGAAGTAGTGAAAACAAGGAAAGAGATGGAGAAGTTTCAAGCCTTGTATCATCAGAATCTGTCAAGTATCAAAGCCTCAGAAGGATTAGCCACCATTCTGAATCAGCAAAGGAATCCAAAGCTGAAAACTGGTTTGGATTATGAAGAGGGATCAAGTAGTGGTCAGCCAAGAAACAAAGAACCCATCAAGTTTGTCAAAGCTAGTGTCCATGTCAAATCAACAACCAATGACAACAACAAACCTACAGAAACAAAGGAAGACAATCAGCTACCCAGGACAAGTAAAGGAAAAAGTGCCAGGACTGAATCTGTAGAACAAAGAAATAATTCACTCCCTGCTCAAAGACATCATCAACATGAAAGAAATCGATTTTCTCAAAGAAGACAACCATTTTCCAGATACAAAGAATTTTTCTATGGATATTGTTTCTACTGTTCTAACTTTGGTCACAAAGCTGTAAATTGTTCCTTAAGACTTAGACATGGGCAATTAAGATTTCCAGGAATAAATGTCTGCCACAACAAAGAATAATACAGCAAAGTAACAAACCATCACAGATTGCAAATTGCCAAATTAAGTCTAGATACATGCAACTGAGGAGGCCACAGATTAATAAATAGTCAATGAGTAGACAACGCTGCAACAATAACTTTGACCTATTGAACAATGAGATTGAATTCTATAACTGTCACAACTTTGGCCACAAAGCTGCAAACTATCATCTCAAAAATTACAAAGCAGATCCAAGGATAAAATTCTTAGATAGAAAGACCACCACATGGAAGAGGAAAGATAGTGAAAAATGTGGTCAAGCACTTTCAACTCAAAAACAAAAGGCCTCTGGGAATATAGACAGTGGATGTTCCAAGCACGTGACTGGAGACAAGGATAAGCTATTGTCCATAAGTAAAAGCAAAACAGGAAATGTGATCCTTGAAAATGATGAACCAGGCAAAATCAAGGATAGAGGGATGATGAGCTTGAGTAATGACAAAGGAGATGCCCAGTACGTTCTGCTTGTGGATGATTTGAAACATAACTTGCTCAGTACAAGTCAAAAATGTGATAGAGGCAGTGAATAAGTGTTCACGTCCAAAGAATGTAAGGTAAATGTAAACTCGAGACAAGTGGTGAATAAAGGCATAAGGACAATTAATGATGTTGAAATTGAATCCTCTCCTGCAAGTAAAGAAGAAGATTCAGATACAATAAAAGCATGTTCAGTTAGAATTTACCCCATGGATGAAGTAGGAGAAGAACCATGTCATAAACAGGAAGCAGAAGTCTTGAAGGTTGAGAAGGAAAACACCCAAATCAAGTTCTTAAGAAGATCCATGACTCTGGACAAGGTCTTGGATAGCCAGAGACCACCAAATGACAAATCCGATATTGGACTCAACAAGGTAGAAATCAGTGCTCCTAAGAAACCTGAGATAGGTCCTTCATTTGTGAGAAAGAAAAGCAGGCGTGAGAGTGGGTGTAGCAGTTTTATCTTATGATTGAATATGTACATAAAATCCCTGGATTGAATGCATCATGGAAGAAAAATGAAAACTGCAGTAATAGAGATCGATGAAATTCAATGGGGAGATCCAAGGGCTCTTTAAAAAGTACAAGCTACAATTGCACAGTGTTCAAGTAGGACAACAACATTCTGATGTACATGACATCCTGTAGAGACAACAAGAGGAAATACCTTGGCAAGGAAAGTTAACCTTTTAGGAACAAAGGGAAAATCAGAGGATGCGTAGCATGAGATTTAGCAAATGTGCAGAGTGAGATGAAACGCAGAGCAGAAGAAGAGAAGAATGACAGAAAGAATAGAAGCAGAGAAGAATGACAAAAAGAGCAGAAGCAGAGAAGAATGATAGAAAGAGAAGAAGCAGAGCAGAATAACAGAAAGAGCAGAAGCAGAGCAGAATGATAGAAAAAGATGATGCAGAGCAGACCAGATAACAGTGACAGGGGGAGTCATCCACACATGAGAAGATTTATAAAGGAGTTTGAGTAAGAGAGTTGAGCCATTTTAAGTATTTACAGAGGATACAGCGGAAGCTGAAGATGAACATGTCCGAGAATTAAAAAAAAAAAAGACTCTGGTTTAGATATAAACATCTGCAGGCCTCATATAAAAGAGTCCATCTTGTTAGAGGGAGTTTTGTATTGTTTGAATATCTAATGCCTCCTAAAATTACTGCAACAGCTCAGGGGGAGCATGTCTCTTCTTTGACATTGATGTCAAAGGGGGAGAAAAGAATCTGGGTGCCTTTGTTGCCATCAATGCCAAAGGGGGAGATTGTTGGAAAATGTTTAACAGGAAACATATGCTTGTCATTGATGGCAAGTACAACAATGAAGATGGCACGGGTACAGGAAGAATGTAACAAATAGGCACCAGAAGTATTTTGGGAAGATGCTACAGAGCAACCTCGATAAGATCAGAAGAGATAGTGCAGAGGATGTTTGGCATGTTTTATAGACATTATGTACTTGTCATTGATGGCAAGATCATAGTATGCAGCAAAGGCAAAACAAGGACAAAGTAAGCTCAAGAGGAGCGCGCAGATATGGAGGATAGATCTCGGGCGTTAGATCTGAGCACAGGGTTCAACCACCGTTGGATTGAGGAGAACCTGCATGCTCTTTAAAGTACAAGGAGAAGTGGGTGTATAAAATCCCAAAAAAAGGAGGACCATCCATCATCAGGCAGGACACATGGGGAAATATCGTCAGTTCGCTGACTAGAGAGTCAAAGGAACGATGTTCCCTAACCTCTTGAAATCACGATACGCGAAATCGCGATTCAATCTGAGCCGTCAGATTAAAGTCGAATCTGGACCGTTGATTCCAGCCCATGTCAAAATTTCACGGATCGAGAGTTGGAGATGTCAAAGAACAATAACCACAGGAATCCCGAAACCGCGATATGCGATATTGCGATTTAATCGTAGCCGTCAGATCAAGATTGAACCTGGACCGTTGATTACAGCCCGTGTTGGAATTTCGCGAATCGAGTGTTGAACACGTCAAAGGTTATTAACATCAGGAATCCCAATTTCGCGGAATGCGAAATCGCGACTTGATCGCAGCCGTTGAGTCAAGATCATATCTGGACCATTGATCCAACTCCTTATCAGAGTTTCGCGAATCGCAACATGGAGAGGCAAGAACACAATGCAACGAGAATTCTGAAATCGCGATTTGATCGCAGCCTTTGAATCGAGATTGAATCTGGACCGTTGATCCAACTCCTTATCGGAGTTTTGCGAATCTCGACATGGAGAGGCAAAAGAAACAATGCAACATGAATTACGAAATCGTGATGTAATTGCAACCGTCAGATCAAGATATGATCTGGATCGTTGATCCGACTTCTTTAGGGAATTTCGTGGATCGGGATTTGGAAGTGACAAGAACTTTGAACATCAGGAATGTCGAATTCACGATATGCGAAATCGCGAAAGCGCCTTATGCATAAGGCTGTGGCCACAACCCATGGTCATATAGAGGAAGGAGCTAGCACAGAAAAGCTATGTATTGAAGCTTCGGAGATCGCAACTTGAAGCGTCGAGACACTTGGGCACAGGAATGTCAAAATGTCGAAACCCAATTTAAAGGCAAGATTAATAAAGTTCAACCAACGGTGCAGATAAACTTGAATGTAATCGGAGGGTTACTGTTCTCTCTCACAGATTAACTCCTGTTACGAATATCTTAAGTGAAACAGACTCATGATTGCGAATTAGTTAGCATTTCAGTTGTTAGGACAGTTGTCATTGTTATTGGATAAATCTGTAGGTGCGGACACTAACTGATCTCCCTAGATCCACATGGATCTAGAACAAAACAAGACAAAACATGACGCTTTCCTTAAGTTTTAAATATTGAATTAACTAGGAGGCAAGAACAAATAACATACCTTATTATTGCTTCCTAGGGTCTTTGTTGCTCCCGCTTCGCTCCAGTTCTCTCGTGAAGTCAATACCAAGACAACACAAACCAACCAAAGTGATAGTAATAGCATAAACTCAATATAAACCTATGTATGTGATCAAGGAATCATACAATAAAACACAACAAGCTTTATAGGAAAGAATCATATTACTATATCATATTAAATATGAAAGAGAGATTACAACCATAGCCTTGATGTCGTAAGGTCCCTTCCAATTGTCCTTCGTTCCCCACACACTTTCACTCCAAGAATTCTGAAAGCATAGATCTAATAATAGTCACAATCTATCTTGACAAAGAAAATCTCAAAGCCACTCCAACCAAGCTGATAATTCCAAGCCAACCAAAGCTCAAGAACAAGCTTCAAGCTAAATTTCTCCATGAGAACTCCTCTCATTTTATAAGTTGAAGAGAATAAGGTGAGGAGGTTAGGATGATCCCACTAAATCATGAAAGCAAGTAAGATCCAAACCATTCGGATGCCACCTCACCATAGAAGCTTCTCCTTCTAGAAGATTCGAGAAAACGCTCGTTTTTCCCACGTGTAGGCATTCTCGCACCCTAGCTATAGAGCAACCTGCGAACATCTCGCACCCTAGCTATGGTGCAACCTACGAGAATGGGTCATTCTTGCACCCTGCCTATATAGCAACCTGCAAACTTCCTTTTTTACAGGGTTTTTACAAGTGAAAATGCAACTTCTTTTCTCAAGAAAAGTTCTTCTCCCTTCTCTCTTCATGAACTCAAGCCATTGACCCCTCTGAAGGAAATAGATAGGTTTACATCGTTAACGGTCATAGGGATGATGAAAATAATGTGTAATAGAGATCCCCCCAAAGTATGAAGTTAGAACAGAGTGATAGCTGAAATACTTTGTCGAGTGTGTGTAGGGAACAAGAAACAGTCGGTCGGAAACCTGCCAACAAACGAGGAAATACAGTACAATAATATATCATCACTGAGGTAGGCATTCCCATACTCATAATACAAATGAATCAAAGCATAAATGTTGACATGCGAAGATCCATGTCAAGTAAGACAGGTCATGGCCACCAAGCATACACTGTGGATCCATGCCAATACGACTCAAATCTGAACATAGCCACAAAAAATACACTGTGGATCTATGTGTTAAAGACTCAAATTTGAACATAGCCACCAGACATACAATGTGGATCTATGCAATAGTACAAACTGAATATACTTCAGCGCAACCTGGATTTTTCAAAAAATATACAGGGTCTTCATCTCCACCACTCTATAGTACGAATCTAACCATGTGAATACATGTGTTGAAGTCGAACATGGCAGAAACCACTTGATTACTGGTCATTAGTGTATACCGTTAACAAGTGCAAGGGAAAACACCATTAATGTCAATGACTCCCAAGGTACACTAGTACAATCCAACGAATGTGAATTAATGAGCTGAGGTCGAACACTCGACGGAATCTCCCAATCAAGGGTCAATAATGAAAACCCACTGTCGACAGCGAGGAAACCTGCCATTGAGGCATGCAAGTTCCAAGGTACCAATTAGTTTCTAAGTCTAATTCCTGGATAATGAGTTGAAGTTGACAGGAAAAGACTCGTCATAGGAGGGCCTTAATGTATCCCACATCAATGACACGAAACAAGTAACAAGATTTTATGTAGATCATAGTAACAAGTGATTCAGGACTGACTCAAGGATGGCCGACGCAATAGAAGGCTTAAAGACTGCAGAAATGGCCGACGCAATAGAAGGCTTTTCAAGTTGAATTTCTCTTTGAACATATTGATGAGACGACAACTGTCTTGGAAACACTAACTCAACAACAGGGATCATAGACCAATTTGTAATCTTATAAGGGAGTATGATCAAGAGACAAGTGGATTTTCCAACCTAGACACAAGGTGAGTGAAAGGGTGTCATGTTCAAAAGTGACTCTTTCATGGAATATAGGTTTAGACACAATTCTTTCCCAATTTTTTCCCCCACCATTTTTGGTGAGTACCTCTTTATTTTTACGCAAGCTTAAGGAGGATAACATATGCTTGTTGATGTAATATCATCCTTCGGACGAGTCCCTCAGAGTATGTTTAACGAACCCTAGGAAGGAGTGGTTCGGTCCCATTATGGGTCTGTCAATGTTTGTTTAACGAGTCCAGAGATAGAAAACTCGAAGGTTTTTCATGATTATAGAGTCTGGAAAAACACTTAAAAGAGAACTCTCTCAATTCCTTTTTCATAAAATAGTCTGGATGAGACTGAAAAAGAGATAAATTATCGCTCACCAGATGCTTTCTTCAAATACTTTATCGAGCGTGAAAAGAGAAAGGTCGCTCGACAATCTTTTCATGTTTAGAGATTCTAAAAAAAGCTTAAAGGGAACTCCAGGGGTTTCCTTTTTCGTATAACCTTTACGAGTTCGAAAAAGTGATAAAAGTATACTCAGTTACATTCTCACTTATTTACGAGCACGAGAAATAACAAAGACTAAGCTCGGTAACTTATTCTCATGTATTTACGAGCATGAGAAAGAACAAAGACTAAGCTCGGTAACTTATTCTCATGTATTTACGAGCATGAGAAAGAACAAAGACTAAGCTCGGGATTGTTTTCATTTTTACGCAAGATTTAAAACAAAACAAAACTATGCTTGGGATAGATTTTAATTTTTACACAAGATTAAAAACTAAACAAAACTATGCTTGGACCTAGTTTCATTTTTACACAAGCTTGAACCAGAGGAAACTATGCTTGAGGCTTCCCAACGCATAACACATGGATGGTTGGTACTTAGCCCCCAGCTTAAGAAAATAGTAGCTTAACTTCAGCATGAAGTCCAGAGGCTGAGGCAAATGCCCCCCAAGCTTCGTTTCATCCAACTGCAAAGGAGAATGAAATAAAGCTTCAAATACTAGACGAAGGACTTGACTCAAACAGAGAGGGGGAAAACTATTTCATTTTTTAACGAGCTTGACATAGAAACAAGAACTGTGCTCGTAACCTCTGTTTCATTTTTTAATGAGGTTTCCACAGAGATGCAAAAACTATCCTCGAAGTCTCTCTTCTTGATCATGGATTCCAAGAGGACAATGCTCTGGAATCACACCATGTCAAGGGATAAAACTCGGTCATGGCTTCCAAGAGATCTTCATTCGACGGAAGAAACACACTCTGGAAGGACACCATGTCAAGGGTCGCGACAGGAGTAAAGAGATCAGGCTCTAACAACCCTATCGAAGAGATCACCATGTCAACTACTGGATCTAAGTCATCAGAAGTTGAAACCATGGGCGACAACGCCATATAATTGACCTGTGGTGGGGGTGATACTGTTTGTATATAAGAACCATTTAGGGAGGCAATCCAAGCAAGGTCAATGAATGAAAGTTGATCAACATTTACAACTCGTCCGTCGTGATGGAAAGATATCACACAAAAAAGAGTAGACACAATAGCTTTCATGGCATAGACATAATCTCGCCCAAGGAGTAAAGAGAAATCCAAGGGGTCTTGGACGACCATGACGTCAATAAAGACAGTTTTCCCTCCCAAAGTTACAGGAAACTGAGGAAGGGTCCCTAAAGGTTGACTAGTTCTTCTGTTAAAAGCTAACAGATTCTGCGTAATCGGTGCAAGTGGAGGACAACCCAAAGCTTGCCAAGAAAAAGAGGACAAAATACTAATAGACGAACCTTCATCTATTAGCATTTGAGGAACGTCCTGACCACAAACCTGTACTGTAATCTAGAAAGGAATGTGAGAGGGAAGGCGAGGTCCAGTTATCACACCCCAATCAAAACGGATGGCCTCATGACTTGGAGGGGGTCCTATGTGAGAAGTAGGAATAGCCCCCGGCACGGCAGAGTCTGTATCAACGAGAAAAACATGGTCAGTATCGGGTTTACTCTCGAGTAGGAGAGTAGGATCGACCGATGATGGGATCAAATCGACCACTTTGGTTGCATTCTCCAAGGGGAGAATGGGGTCGACAGGTGGAAACAGATCGACCACTTGGGTTTCACTCTCGGAGGGGAGAGTGGGATTGACCGAGGATGGTATCGGATCAACCACTTTGTCAACTGGTTCAACTAAAGACACGACCAAATTGACAACATGATCAACCGGATTGACCGGTGAAGGGACCAGAGTGATCATTCCATCAACTATTGGAGGGTTGAGAGAAATCTTACAGTATGCAGCTGGAAGTTGAGGCTGTGAAACAATCATGTCTTCCAGTAATTTCGAGGCTTCATCCATATGAGGACAAAGGTGAGTGAGATGACTCCCTTTGCATAACATACATGGGAACTTGACTCTACTTTTCTTCTTCCCAACCGTATCATGACTATTTGAAAGGATATCATCAGCATGTTGTTCAGAGGCTGACGATATGGGTTGACAAGGATGTGTAGACAATACTTCTATAACCTTGGGTAGACCAGGGCAATCCTTAAGAAGATGGCTACCCTTACAAAGCCGGCAAGGGTACTTGGGCTTACGAGTTGTTTGGGTGATCTTGACATCATCAACACTCCTAGCACGATTAACAGTAACTGGTTGTTTTCCAACATGTTTGACAGTGGTTGGAGGTTTTGACCCTTGTTTATCTTTCTTTTTCTTAATCTTTCTTTTCTTCTTCTTCTTATTCACCGGGTTACTAGATTCAGAACTTTCACTCGATGAAGAAGATGAAACGGAAGGCGACCTTACAAGCGAAGAAGGTGAAGAAGGCCTTACTGGTGAAGAAGGTGAAGGATCAACATGAGGTTGATGCTCTTGGGGGGAAGTGCTTATGACCAAAGCACTTACTTCATTCGGGATTACCTGAGTGGAAAACAACCATACTGGTAATCCAATAGTGAGACCTGGAAGGCTCAAAGTAGCGATGTGAGGAGGACCAATGTTCCCATAAGAAGGAAAAATAAAAGGTTCCCCTAGAGTAGGGGTTCCTTCATTGGTCATACTGGGAACTGACGTGATGAAAAACAAAAATCCAATCTAGAGTCTGCTAGGGAAAACAAACAGCACACGCTAAAAATCTAGGAAGCAAGCAAACAAACAAAACCTTCTCACAATGAACGCACTAGTTGGTGATGAAATCCAACGTCACGGGAACAATGTAAGAAGGGGCTGAGATAGAGTGGGTGGAAAAGTTACGTTGATGACCTGCTTAACGGACTTACACCTTGGTGAAAGCTCCCACACATAATCGTGGGTATACCCTCCAAGGAGCCCGAGTGAGTTTGGCCAACGTCAATTCCAGGTACCGTGAAGACTTGCCCCTCCACAATCACCTCATGTAAAGAACCTAGAGAGATAGGACACTAGGGTTACCAATTACTACAGCGATGCCTGGGGAAACAGTCGACAATCCGATCCATGCGCAAGGGCAGGGTATCTAGCCCGAAATCAACTCAAAAGGCTTACACTCATCATTGTGGGTATACCTCTCAAGAGACCCCCATAATACGCGCAACCTCCACACCAAGACCAACAAAGCAGGGTGAGTAACTCTACCAGTCTCAATGCGACCGCATGCTTGACCCTTGTGTTAGAAGGGCTTCCCAGGACAAAATGTAATAAGTGGATTTAAACGCTCCCTAACTCAAGTTTCTATGTTTGTTTGCAACTTTGGAAAGTTATCTTTCACACCTATTCCAAAGCCCTACAACTAATCTAACGTAGGTGTGCTACCAGAAAATATAAAAATGTCTAATCAATTTTTATAAGCGCTTCATTTTATGGCTGTTGTTACTCAAAAGGAAGATGGCGTGGACAATATGGTGTTTTGACCGACTTGAAAATTATGCAAAGATATGAAGATGCAATCTTTTCATTTCGATGAAAGCTATGCTACGAGAAGGAGAAAACATTTATCATTCCCAGATGCACAATGTCCCAAAATCTTAAAACTCATCAATATCAAGATTCGCAAGAAATGAGAAAAAGGTATTGAACACCAATGCACGATTCATGCCCCCCCCCCCGGCCATGAGGGGGAAAATTTTTCATAATTTAAGATCAAAAAATGCCAAGAATCATGAAATTTTGCTACTTCAAATGCAAGGATGCCCTCAATCTAATATAAAGCAAGAAATTAAATCTTTTTGTTTCAAAAATTTCACTAAAAGCAATAATGAACTTTCTTAAAACAAAGAAACCCAAACTAAAAGTCCTCTTTTAAAGCGAACTATTCAAAAGAAATCTGATCTTTCTCTAAACAATTCTAAAGAAAACACACACTTTGTAATTGAAAGACACTCAAAGCAAGAGACTAATCCTTCAAAACCAAACAAAGCAAAAGTGGGTAAAAGAAACTCAAAGGATGTCAAGAAGACTGTAAACAGATCAATATAGGCTCCAAAAGTTCAATCCAGCAGTTCAAAGCAAAACTGGGCATCAAAAAATGACAAGACCCAATCCAAAAATTTTCACAAACAAGTTTGCAGGCTAGTAGTATATTACAGTGCGAGAATTAGGTATTCTCGTAGGCTAGACATTGGTAGGGTGCGAGAAGTTCACACTGAACCTAACAGCAGGGTGCAAACATCAATGATTCTCACAGTCCACAGACAAGTACAGTGCGAGAATGTCTGTAATCAAAGAAAATTTTGAAAAAGGACAGGGAATCTAAGTGAACTTCTAGATCCAGAGAGTCGGGATGGATCTCCCACAGACTCCGAGACCAGAAAACAAGCAATCAAAGCAAGGGAAACTAGACTAACTAGGAAACAATCCGTTCCCCAGTGGAGTCACCGATTTTGTTATTGGATAAATCCGTAGGTGCAGACACTAACCGATCTCCCTAGATCCACATGGATCTAGAACAAAACAAGACAGAACATGATGCTTTCCTTAAGTTTTAAATATTGAATTAACTAGGAGGAAATAACAAATAACATACCTTATTATTGCTTCCTAGGGTCTTTGTTGCTCCCACTTCGCTCCAGTTCTCTCGTGAAGTCAAGACCAAGACAACACAAACCAACCAAAGTGATAGTAATAGCATAAACTCAATATAAACCTATGTATGTGATCAAGGAATCATACAATAAAACACAACAAGCTTTATAGGAAAGAATCATATTACTGTAT
>ML800514.1:215500-242337 GCA_009831015.1 Picea engelmannii
GTGGGGTCCCCTTCACCCACATCTGTGAATGAAAAAGGCGCTCCCCCTCTTCTGGATCTGTTGGTTCTTTTGGTTGAATTGCTGCGGTCGTGACAATAGCAGTGGGGTCTGCATCGATGATCTGTCTTTTACCAGTATTTTCATAATCAGATTCTGAATCAGGGTTCGGCTCCTTGTCTTTGATCTCGGCCACCAATGACTGTTTTGAGTGACATTCATCGGTGTTGTGCCAGGGGCTTTTGTGGAAATCGCACCATTTTCCGGTGTCCTTTGTCTTCTCGTGACCCTTCTTTTCCTGTGGCTTGGACTGGTTTTCTGGAGGCTATTTGTTAGGGTTGTCTTTGTCATACTTTGGTTGTTGCGGATTTTTAGACCTGAACTCCTGTTTGTTCTGGTGCTTAAATTTCTGCTCAATTTTAACAACATATCGATAAGCAGCACTGAGTGATGAGATGTCTAGAAAATCCATTTCAGTTTGGATGTATCTGTGTAGATCCCCACAGTATTTCAGAACCAAATGTCGTTCGGAGTCTTTGATACCTAGCTTGGTGCGCAAGGTATGGAAGGTATTGGTGAACTCCGGAACTGTTTGGCCCCTCTCTTGCCGCAGTGTGGTCCATCTCATGTACTGGTCCTCATAGTTACCAACAGGGTAATATTGTTCCTTTACTGCATCCACAAAAAAATCCCAAGTGGGCTTGGCCCCATATATTCCAGACTCCTCTGTGGAAATCTGCTCCCAGTAAGTTTCCCACCAATGTTTTACATGGGGGAGAGCCTTAAGGAGTGAGAAGGTGATCTTTTCCTTGTCGGAAAAATTATGAACAGAGAAATAACCTTCTAGCAGATTTAACCATTTATCTAGGGCATCTGCATCTATTTGACCTTCAAATATGGGAATATCAAAATTAACCTGTACCTTGAAAGTTGAGGTGAATCCAAAGTGGTTGCTTGATGAAGATGCGCCTAAAGCTATCGGCAGGCGTTGAAGGATGTGGGAAAAATTCTCCATCATTTCGTCCCTCTGTCGCGTGAGAGCTTGCTCAAGCAACAGACTGATAGGATCGTCTGCTCCGTCATTTTTATTTTCTTCTTCCATTGAAGGTTTCTTGGGTGTACGAGAGTGATTGTCCTCAAGAGAGATAAGCTCAAGACCCAACTTTCTATACTCGGACCTCGTTGGGGACATGCACTGAAAAACGATCAAGAGCAACCTGCTTTGATACCACTGATCCGGATTTATGTAGAAACACAATGAAATATAGAAATACACATAAACACAGAGATGCAGCAGAAATAAGACTTCATTTCAATAATAAAAAATGACTGAAATATGCTTACAGACAGAATGGAAATAAACTAGCTAGGGCGCTGGTAGCTTATCTCTGAGAAGAGATGTGACGGCTACTCGCATTCGTAAGAAGATGATTACAATGAGGCCATAAAGGCCTTTTTTTACAATAAGAAGGAATGCCAAAAACCCTAGACATCCAAAAAACCTAACCCTAGGAGATGAAGCGCCAAAAGTCATGTGGGCCCCGTTTGGGTAAGTTGGTGCATCAACTTCCCGGGGTCGTAACTTTTTCATACGATCTCCATTTTAGGCATATGATAGCTCGTTGGAAAGATCTATCCGAGAACTACAACTTTTGACTGAGAAGCATTAATCTACAATCCATGTTGCTCCCTATTTTCTCAAAAAACATCGTTTAGGGCCTCAAAATGGCCTCGAAAGTTAAAAATTGCCAAAAATAGTAAATTACCAAAATTGCCAGAAACATGTTTTGGGCCAGTTGGAGAAGGTGGGTGGCCACAAATATCCACCTGGATCAAAGAAAAAGATGGATGACGAGGAATTGAGAAGTCTTCATAATGTACACAGGACAAATCAAAGTACATTTTCCCAACCTATGAATATTAAACATGGTTTAATATCACCTCAACAATGGAGCAAAGTTTTCAAATATATGAAAGTTGTATATATCCTCAAGACTTCTCTTGAAAAAAAGAGGATAGAATTATGATGCAAAGGAAGTTGAGATAACGATTCAATTAGCATTGTTGTGTACACAACCCTCACCTATGGTGAACCCAAAATGATAGCAAGTTGTGTGCATGTTGGAAGGGGAGGATTTGGATGAACTTCATATATATATATATATATATATATATATATATATATATACTTTCACGTCTACCATAATTTCACATGGTATGCTATACCTACAAAATTTAGAAATGGCCAAACAAGTTGAAATGAAAGTTGAGATGATTATGAAGGGTAATAGATATACTCGTACAATAAAAAAAAACTTGAATGGCATTATTTATAGATTTGATTGGACCCCGAGGAGCTTACTAAAATGAATCCTAAGTTTTGAAATGGCATTATTTATATGGATTTGACTCGACCCTTGAGAAGATTACTAAAATGGATCCTAAGTGTTGAAATGGCATTATTTATATGGGTTTGACTATACCCTGAGGAGCTTACTAAAATGGATCCTAAGTTTTTAAGATTGTAGAAAGAAACATATGCCTTCATACCTATTCAAAGATTAAAAAAATGTAAATTGTTTAGGTCCATGCCTTTCTAAATATTTTCTTCAAGAATATTCATGCATTCCCCACTAAGAGCACCCTTGCCTCCAAAGGCAGTAAGGCATGAACACATGTAAAGATAAAGGAGTTTTACCATTTCTGAACACATGGAAGAATTCAAATTCGAATATGTTGGCGCTTCGAAATTATGTAAGTTGTCAATGGGGTTTAACCATAAAGGCACATGGAGCATTGGAATTCATTCTAGAGGTAAATGGAGTGATAAAAACTCATGACCCGAAAATGAAGAAGAAGAATAAGAAGTAATTTTAATGTCCATGAGGCTAACAATAGCCTATGGGACAGACCACCTCACACACTGATTTCAGCAGTGCAGCCCTTTTCCTGTTCAACTTGATGATGAGCTCCCCTAATTTCTCCACTGTCCCCTCGCTGAATAAGTCATTCCAAGAGCTAGATGTCAAGATATTTATATAGTTGTCCCTACTGTCTTTGAAAGCTTCACACTCTAAAATGAAATGCTTTTCTGTTTCCACTTTTCCGGAGGTGCAGAACACACACACCCTTTCTTCCCAAGCTTCTTTTGGTCTTTTCCAGCACCCGGTTTCACAATGGAGTTGATGGGAATTGGTTCTTAATTGGTCAATGAGCATTTTGGCTCTCCAAGATATATTGGCCCCGATGTACGCTTTTTGATGATGATTGTATGTGGGGTTAAACTCTTCAATATAGTACTCTTTCTTTCTCCCAAGCGCTTTATCCCAAGTTCGCTTGTGGAAACTATCAATAACAAAAGCCTTTATCTCTTTACTATTAGTAGGGCACTTGTTCAAGTGGATATCTCATTTACTAAGCCATTTAATATTTAGTCTCATCCACATCTTCTTCCTTTTGCACAATATGTCATTGAAGACAACCTTAGGCCACCGATTGTCTTCCATTTGCTCAATTTTTTTTAGATATCTTATGAGATGCACCATAGCAATTGCTTCAATAGGAGCAACCCCCATTTCACTCAGCATGATATGATAAGGGACGAAACTTTTAATTTTAAACTTGTTTGTGATCAAGCGTTTTTTAATCTTCTCAATTTGTTTCCACTGTAAGTCACATGTGTTGTTGGCCCACACTTCACAACCATATAGAACCACCAGGATCACTAAAATACCAAAGAGATTTTGCATAGTCTTCCAATCCCATAGCTCTGCTTCTCTGCATCTGTTTTGAAAAGCATAGAATGCTTTCCAACCTCCCAAAGTTCTTTTCTTTTTGTAGCCTTCCCAACTTAAATTTTTGTTGAAGTCAATTCCGAGGTATTTGTAATCTGTCACTTCTTCAAGAGTGTTTCCTTCAAAGTAGAACTTATGTTTCTTATGTTTTCCTTTGCTAGAAAAAATTACCACTTTCGTCTTGCTAGTATTGACTTGCATTCTCACTGTACTACAAAAGAGCTCAAGGGAAATTAAGTGTTCTTGCAACCCAAGGGCGGATTTAGCAATCAAAATAAGGTCATCTGCATACAAAAGAAGCCTTATCACAAAGTCACCCAAAAGAGCACCATCACCCTCCTGTGAGTTTAACCACTCTTCAAGTTTGTCAATATATAAGCCAAAGAGGGTAGGGGACAATGGGAATCCTTGCTTGACCCCAATATCACTCCTAAAACTTTCGAAGATACCAACTGACGCTCTAATTTTGACTTTAACCTCCTCAAATAGCCTATGGACGGTGGCTCTAAGATGTATAGGAACCCCAAGTTCCTCCATTCTATGCCAAAGCTTATCCCTAGGGACCGTGTCAAAAGCTTTTTTGAAATCAACAAAGCAACAAAAGGCTTCCTCTTTTTTCTCCCACACTTTTTCAATGATGTGCCTTAGAGTTATACCATGATCAATCGTTGAGTGTTTAGGTGTGAAACCTACTTGCCCTTTAGCATGCTTGTCCCCTTCTTCCGCCCACTTGATGATTCTATTTTCTAGCATACTTCCAAATAACTTCGCAAACAAGGGGTTTATCATTATGATCCTATAGTTGGAGGGATTGTTGACATCCCCACTCTTGAAAAGTGGTATTGCTAGGCTCGTTCTCCAATCTGTAGGAAATCCCTGCTGAATGATGTTGTTGAAAATTTTCATAATGTGAGGTGCAAGAGTTTTTGAACCCCACTTTAGATATTCTGCCTGGAGTTCAACTAAATCTTTTGCTTTTCCAACACCCAACTTTTTGATACCCACCTCAATTTCTTGCACGGTGAAGAGCTTAGTAGTAGTGTTGACCAAGGGAGGGGGGTCCACCTTAGGATCTTGCTCATAAGGCTCCTTTGCATACTCGAACCATTGATAGGTTGTGATATTATTTTTAGTTTGTTTTTTTCTCGTTTGAAGCTCCTTCCAAAATAACTTGGGGTTATTTTTCCCCAAGAAGATTAATTCCTCCCTCCTTGAGATCATGAAATGAGCTTTCTTCTTTCTTACAATTTGCTTGTAATCTTTTATGCTTATTTCTTTATGGCTTGACTCTTTCAAAGTTTTCCTTGTTGTTTTGCATTTTTCATCAAACCAAACATTAACTGGAAAGTAGTTTGTTTCAGATTTCCTATTTTTTGCTCTTTTGCATTCTGTAAGTGCTCTTTGGATTAAATTTGTTAACTCATGGCTATGAAGGCCCTGGGATGGAATTTTCTCCTTGTTAAACAACCTCTTTAGTGCTATCTTGAAGGTGTTACAGTTTTTTTGAGTCAACAAAATTCTACCCTTTGAAGGAGGTTGTCAGATGTGCTGATTTTTTGTCCCATGTTGTTGTTGTTCAGCCCAAGTTAGACTTAAATAGATCGGTTTATGATCAGATTTCAACTCCCACAGTTGTTCACCAATCAAAACTTCCTCCATTTTCTCACACAAGCCATGTGAGGAAATTGCATAGTCTACTACACTTGCTAATTGAATGAAAACCATCAATTAGGGGGAAACTTTGACACTTGGATTTCAATACAATCTTGAAAATATGTGACAGAGTTCCCGCCATTGGAAATCCATGTCTCTATGTGTGTTCTTTCTTGTTAGCTTGACTTGGATTTCAATGGATCAATACCGAGCGAGTTAGCCAGTCTAAATCTCAAGGAATCATTTTGGTGGAAGCATTTTATATTTTTTCTCAGCTATGACAAAACAACAAAAGGCAAGGCAGTAGTATAAACGTTTTAGGTTTTGGTTTTTTTCGGTGAATTTATTTGTCTAATTTTGTCTTAAATTTGTTTGGTGATATTATTTGTTTAATTTTGTCTGGAATTCTGTGAAAAATTATTGGATCTGTAGATTTGAGTGGTTAAGTCAATATAATCAGAGGGTCTCAAGGGTTTTTCAGAGGCTGAATCTATTTATACATTCAGAAATACAATTTAAACAACAGAAAATTGTGATTTTATCCAAATCTATTTATACATTCAGAAATACAATTTAAACAACAAAAAATTGTGATTTCATCCAGATCTATATTATCGGATTCTAGCGAAAAATAACAAAGCTTAGGTACAAAGCTTAAGTTTAGACTAGGCCTAAGAAAAGATGATAACATGAACTTATGTTTTGAGGAGAGACACACAATTGGCAAAGGAACCCACTGGATTCTTTATTGATTCTAGATATCAATGGAATGCTAGGAAGTTACATCATTGGAAGAATGGAGAGAATAACATGTTTCCTCCAGAGAAACGCCATATTCTAAGGGGAAAATCAATTGAAATGCATGCTAGGAAGTTGCATCATTGGAAGAGTGGAGAGAATAACATGTTATACTAAGGGGAAAATCAATTGAAATGCCTAATAACTTTACTCAGCTCTGGGATGTGGAAGCTTCTTGGCAGCAAGAACAATATAAGAAGGCTGAAGCTTAGCAGTGGAGATTTAAAATTATATAGAAAAATAGATAGAGAGTTTTCCAGCCAAAAATACTATAAATTTCATACAAACAAGAGAGTTTTTGATGCTCATTTTGGGAGATTCAGGGAAAAGGATTTTGGGGCTAGACATGACATGGATTTCGCAGTATCCCCAGAGAAATCCAATTGACAACATTCCTTCCAAACTTGCCAGCATCTTCTCGGTTTGCAAACTTCAAATCCCGGAGTTCATCTTCTGACTATGTAGAACACTGGAATGAATCGTGCAGAGACAGTGAGCTTGGTGAATTTAGGACAAATCCTAGGCATAAGTTTTATTTGAAATCAACTTCTAGCATTTTCCATGGCACCAATGACAAATTTCATCCACAAAATAAGCCATGCCTTGAATGGGGTGAAGGTTTAGCAAAGTATGAAAACCATACTGTTGAGGGTGCTAAATATAATAGTGACAAGAATGGATTTATTCAGTCAAAGACTTTGTATCTCAGGAAGATGTCTATTCACTGGGGCCAAATGTTGAAATGGAAAGTCCAAAACTCATCCTTGCCAATACACAATGATGATTCGTTGACGATGATCATTCGTTGACAATGATCATTTCTTTACCTGATAAACGGAGGTGGATATTGCATATTCCTTCAGAGGTGGACCTTTTACGTTGGCTGATTGTGAAAAGTTGTGTAATAATATTCCAAGTACTTCTAAAACATGGAGAATTTAGTTTATTGGAGAGGGTACATTGCCAGTCAATGTTTCTCAGATCCCTGATGCAAAAGCACCATTGGATACTCGGTATTTGGATAGTAATCCTTTTGCACCAGTAAATTCGAAAATTGGTGACACTTTTCAGATACAATATCCATCTGAGAGGCAACTGGAATTAAAAAAATGAAATATTATTGAAACTAGAGAGAGTTAAGTGTGAGTTTGATAGAGTGGAAAAGGAACTTGGATGTTTGAATTATGAAATTCAAACAGAGGATTGTCATTCTGGTTGTATTGATATTTCTATATAGTGCTAACAGGAAACATTCGCAGAAGTAGATCATAATGAAAATTAACAACATCAAAATGCTAAATATAGTCTTGCAGTATGGCTTCCCTCTAAGTTCTTTTCATTTCATGCGAGCTCAATTTGTATACATCTGATACATAGGGTGGATTAGACAACTAGCTACAGGGTTCCATTAGAAATAAGTTGTCATTATATTTGGTCATTGTCTCTTTTCAGCTATCAAAGGTCAAGTTTCGGAAGCTACCTTCAAGCATGAAAGAAATACATATGAGAAGTAATGAAGACAGTGATATATATATAGTTTGTGTGGGCATGAGTTGAATTCAAAGCTGCTTGCTTGGCTTGCTTGATTGACATTTGAAAAATCTTGCCTATCCACATTTGTGCTTGAAGTCACCTTTTGGCTTTGTTAGAAGAATAGAGAACATATCAAAGAAAGGATTTGAGAGTACTAGTGGAGGAGGACCATTGTAGATGTGGCAAGTGAGTGACTTGATGTATAGACATGAATACTTGAAGGTGAAAGGAAGTCCATTGCTAGTTCCAATAATCCCATATGCTACACATCATTAAGCTAGAATCCCATATGCTATACATCATTAAGCTAGAATGACATACTTAGGTGAAAGGAAGTCCATTGCTAGTTCCAATAATCCCAATATGCTACACATCATTAAGCTAGAATGACATTCTTATTATAGAATAGGTTGAATAAATTGGCACAAATTTGCAGAAATTCTTCGTTGACTTTACAGAAGATATTCTCCCACCAACCCTTGGAGTATACATCAAAGTGTTTATATTTGAAAAGGGAAGAAGAATGGCAAGTGGCAAAGCTATAGTGGTTGGTTTGTAAATGTTCATGGAAAAAATGTGGCAAACAGAAAAAAAAAAAAAAATGCCCAATTAGTGGAGGAGTGGATGCTTTAGAGAAAGTGGGAAACCAAGCATGCAAGGTGTCAAACCTCTTCAATCACTTTTTCTATTTTTGGAATTTAGTTCCTCAAAGGGAAGATAAAAAATAGCATTCAAAAAGGAGAAAGGGGTAGTTTTTGCACCCGGGAGATTCAAGTGCTCTAGAGTCGAGAAGGCTATTGTATTTACAGAAGATCAAGCAACCTACCAAAGGATTTGCCACCTTATTTGCAGATTTTGTGTTTCTCTCAGTTTATGTATATTTTTCTATTCTATCAAGAACTTTTCTTTCGAGTGTCTATGAACTTGTGTTTGACTTTGTTTCAGTTATGAAGATTAATGTTGAAGACTTGCTCCTAGTATTGTCTTTATAACTATCTTTGAATATAATACCAAGCAGTGACTCAGTTCAAACACTTGTGTGTCCTACATTGACTTATTTTGAAGATTATGAGTGGGGTATTTATCTTTCAATGCTTTGGAAATGGTTACAATATATATTATTGACTACCACCCTCATTAGCATTTCGGTTATTTCTATGTATTCTTTAGTGCCAAGGACTACCATGGCATTCTCACTGATACTTGAGATATACATGATCTTTTAAATTCTTCTATATCTTCCATCAACTCACTTTATGTCATAGCAAGATTTGCCTTACCCTAAGAAAATTTGCTCAGATGGTTTTTTTCCATTTCCCTATGCAGACTTGAAGTACCCTTTTTTGCAGTTCCCAGAGATAAAAATAATATTTTTCCACATATGCGCGCCCTAACTATTATACAACATGCGTATACGCAGGTTGCACCACTACAGCCCGCATACATCAGGTTTTGTGCCCAAAATTAAAAAATGGTGTCGGGTTTCCATGTCACGTCATGAGATCCATGATCCTTGACCTTTCATATACTGGAAACGTTCTGAATCGGCCCTTCAATTCCATTTGAAAGCTATAAATGGGCCATATCCAAGTTGTGGAAAAGAGGAGAAGAATTCAACTTTGAGAGCAAAGTTACTCTAGACAAATGATTCACTTCATATTGAGTCTGCATCCCTTTATCCTTTTAAGTTTGAACACATTGTTCATCCCCCAAGCTCTTCCCTATTTGATTGAGAACCTCATTGTCTCTCTTATATGAGCTTGCCTTTGGTGGAGGATTGAAGTGGTGGAGGCCCAGCTGGAAGGGACTTGGTTTCTTGGTTCCGAACTGTGCCGACACGAAATTTTGTAATTCATACACTTTTGTTGATTACATTTTAATAGAAATATTATTTTCTCGTCCAATTAATGTCTTGCAAATATTTGAATTGTTATTCCATGGGCATATTTGTTATGAATATTGATGGATTATGCTATTGAATGTGCTAACTTTATATATTATCACCATATGCTTGTGTTTCTTGGTTGTTGAGGACAAGTTGCAGGTGTATTTATTTGAGTCAAGTGCTCAACGATGGACTTCATCGAATGTCTGGATGAGGTAGGCTCTTTATCTTGTCTTATTAGCATATTTTCTTATATAGCATACTTGAGATTAGAGTTGATTTCTGTAGTCATTTTCGTTTGTTGTGGTTTACCCCATGCCATCGAGATATTTTCCTCGTAACACTTTATGTTCTACAATGTGGGATAAATGTGCCCAACAGGTCAGGCTATGGTCTAAAGATTTAAACTGAGTTTTTGTGTCTAGTTCGAATCATTCCTTCAACATCATATTACCTTGCAACCACTGAAATATGGCATTAAAGTGTGCATGAGAGAGTTGTTTCTGATGTGAGTCTGAACAACCATCTTTGTGAATGTTTGAGGTTTACCCCTTCTGGCCCAAGAGCTATTTTGAGGCCTAAAGTGGGGAGGTTTTTTCAAATCCTCCACAGGGTGCATTGGCATTGTTCCCTAGCTAGGAATAGTTTGAGGAACAACATTACCAAAAATATCACTCCCACTAACCAACATAACAATAGGGACACTCATGCCCCCAATGGTAATAATAGGACCAGTGGGCATGGAACCTTTAGTACCCAATGAACCAACAACATGTGCCATCCCAAACTGGTTATGTAACAAATTTGGCAATACACCCATTTATACAACCACTGGATCTTGGTAATTAGTCAAAGGAAGATGAAAATTATTCAAGGAAGTATTGTCACCAACCTATATCTCTAGTGGAACAATATGCTCATTGTAGTGTACCTAGAGGGGATAACACAGGGTACCTAGGGAGGTACCCAATGGGAATAATAATAGATAGGTGGCTATGTATTTGGAGGTCATTTCTAGTAAATAAGACCCTTGTAGTAGTGTGAAAGCAATAAATGTAAGAAGGCTTACTAGAAGGTTACGTCTACTAGAATGTTCCTAGGCTCGTAGATGGTACTATATAAAGAAGTAGAAGCAATGTGATGGGATGTATAGTGAAGTACATTGAAGTTGTAGAAAGCATTGCTTGTGGAGTCCGGGAAGTGGAGTTATTGTTTATTTAAAATCAATCGTCTTAGGCTTTTTCTAAGGATGTCTGCATTGTTTGCATATCATATATCTTTTGACTGAGTGACAAGATTTCAGTCAAACCAATCCTAGTAGATGCATAGTGGTTGTGGCATTTCATAATTGTGGTCATAATAACCAATCAAATAAGTATAGCTAAAGTTATGACCATTTTAATTTAGCCGCTTCAAGGAGCTCCATTGAAAAGTAAGATATTTCTATAAACCCTAGTTCTATTTTTGGGTTATAACAAGCAAGATGTATTATTTTATAAGAAATGATGATGGTCTTACTATTGAAGAATACAAAAAACAAAGGAAGTCAATATGGAAAAATCATTGGAAATATTGTGTAACTTTTAAATGTGATGTTTTCTTATACTGGAGGTTGCTTAACCACGACAATATGATGGAACTTTTAGATGAATACTTTGAACAAGTACTTTTAGATAAATGGTCTCATGCTAATACCAATGATAAAGGGAGCACCTAGGCTTTATTTTCATGTGGAAACTCTATATTACAAGTTCATGGATGTATTCATATAGAGAAGTCATTGTTTCTATTAACACTAGTTGCAAGCGTAATTTCATCAATTTTCACTTGGCTAATAGTTTGCAAATTCCTAGAAAACATATCCAAAGCACACAAGTTGAGTGTGAGACTGTTCAAAGTTTTAAAGATTTGAAGCTCACCATGGATAAATATGGGTTGCATTAAGGTTTTTGTGCTATAGATATGGATGATGTTTTTGGATATCCTTGGATGGACTCCGATGTTAATGTGCAAAATAAGTTTTTGAAGCTTTTTTATAAGAAAAAGAAATTAAATTGTAGGATGTTTCTCTTACTAAGAAAGAAGGGCCCATGGGGGAACCTAAAGAATTTCTTGTAGGGAAAATAATTGTAGATTCTAAGATTGAATTAGAAGAAAATCCTATAGAAGCATATGAAGAAAATCCCTAGGAAGGTATTAAAAAGGAAGCCAATGAGCTAAATGAATCAAAGGAACACCATGTTGAAGAGTCAAAGCCTGAAAAATCAAGAGCTAAGTAAGATGTATATCACCACCCACACCATCTATAAAAATAGTAGTCATCAAGGTAAGGGTGTGGGAATCAAAAAAAATATTATGGACCAACATGGCACCAGAAAGGCAACCAATCAAGAGGTGCATGGAGTAATAGAAACAATGCATGGAGATTTCATAGTAGCACAACAAGGAGCCATCAAAGTCTAGATCAAGGTGGCAAGGAAGAATGTGGACCCCATGTTCACATTTCACTAGGATGGATGGACACTCGTGCTTGGTACCAACTGGATACATTTCTTAGCCGATCATATTGTATGGATTCTTCACATGTTTTGAGGATGGAATGTAGTGTACCTAGGGGGGATAATATGGGTTACCTAGGGAGGTACCCAAGGGAAATAATAATAGATATGTGGATATGTGTTGTTATGTATGGAGACCATTTCTAGTAAGCAGGCCCTTGTGGTAGCGTGAAAGAAATAAATGTAAGAAGGATTACTAGAATATTCCACTTACTAGAAAGTCCATTCTCTAGAATGTTCTTCTTACTAGAAAGTTCCTTCTCTAGAATGTTCCTAGGAGGTAGATAGTATTGTATAAATAAGTAGAAGAAATGTAATGGGATGTGTTTTGAAGTATATTGAAATTGCAGCAAGCATTGCTTATGGAGTGATTTCCTTCCTTAAGGAATAATTAATGATGTTACCCTACCTCAAGGGTTTTCTCTACAATTATTGAGTTCACTATTTTGTTGTTTATTGTGTGAATGATTTGGTTTATTGCTGAAGTTAAAGGTATGTATTCTATCTTATATTTTCATATTTATTGAGCTACACTACACTCACCTAAACCTTCCACAAAATACTCCTCAGTAACAAGTACTTCTTCAACTAGGCTATTCAAAGTAGTCTACACTTCATCTTCAGAACCACCCAAAATCTTATTTGGACTTGACAATCTAGGGTCTTTCCCTTGAAGAAATTTTTTTGAACTCAAGGGAAAGACCCTAGTTTCTCCAAGATAGATGGAGTGACTAGTCAACTACTTTGACAAATAGGAACTAAACACAAAATATGCAAAGTTCATTCAATATCAAATTGCTATGGCCAACTAAGTGCACCGCCAATTAGCACTCTACTAAAATTTCCTAAAGAGAAACAAAAAAAAAACACACTCTTCCAAAGAATAGTAACTCAAGGTGATGAAATTCTTGATTCCACACTTAGTGAAGTGTTGGATAGAACCTTTCGGAAATCAACCTTGGGGTACTGAGACCTAATACCAATCAATGAAGGAAGAAGAGATAGTTATGGTAACCATCATGCAACAATCACCTAAGGTGCAAGTATCCTCATTAAGACAAGCACCCTCTAGGGAGTTGTGACTGATGTTATGTGTATGTATCATGTATGCCACAAGAACTTCCCACTTGTAGTCACCCATGAGAAACACATAAAAATCCACTCAGTTTACCACTTCACAACCAACAGTTGGGCAGAACAATAATGAGTCAATATTCTATGTTGGGCAAAGACATATAAGACTTTTGTCTTATGGCCAAAAAATTATAAAAGAGGTGTCACCCCGATAATCTACCACTTCTACCAAAGTCGCCTAGTATGGATCCACCTATCGATAACAATGAGAGGGGATGTCCCAACACCCAAATTGTCTCGACCTAGTGCTTGACACATGTGTGAGAGGTGCTTTCCCAACAAGTAACTTTTTCTATTGATGGATTTTGCACTCTTTAATGGAATCCTGGTTTTGTTTCAGTAGCCTTGGAGAATTTACTCTCCAAACCTACAACCAAGGCCCTATCACCTAGACCAATGTTGGATTTTCTTTCAAATAAAAATGAGTCTTGTTGATTTTAATTTCATGTTGTTTTTAGTGTTGCTTCTTACTCAAAAGGTAGTGGAATGAAACTCAATGGTGTGATGACTCAAGTATTACAAAATTAATAATGAGATTGAAAGAAGTAAAATGTCATTCAACTCTTTTCTTCCAAGTGAAAATTATGTAATGCTTAAGCTACTTTTGAAATTTAGATGAAAAAGGAAATCAAATATATTATTTCAAATGCCCTTTTATATCGGTTTCAAAACTCTATATGACATACTCATGGGAAAATAATAACTTGGAAATACTCTTTTAAACTTTCACGAAGAATTCCTTAAAAAATGAGTCTTAAATTATGTTTTATCACTTGCACACCACACAAAAGGAAATAAAACAAACAAACCTATTATGTACAGACTCTGCTTAGTACGAAAAACACTTAGATCTACAGATAGAGGTTGATATTTAATTCTAGGTTCAGAAAAGATAAAATATTGCAAATTTCCCTACAAGCATGCTAGATGCAGTGAAGCAACTGGCACACTTTCTAGTCTCAGTGAATCGACTTGTGTGCATAATGAAACATGCATTGGACTACAAGCCTATGTCTGGTGCATATTTCTGATAGGATGCTAAAAATTGTAAACAAATTCGAACATAATAGAATTTGTGCTAGCTATTGCTATTAACTAAGAGGATAAACAACATGAATACATATCTAAAGGATAGAACTACAAAAGACCTAAGATCCAACCCAAAAGAGATACTTTCAATGAACTCTCCCCAATGGAGTTTCCAATTCTTTTATAGGGAATTTTGTCCTAACCTAAAATCTAGTTTTCCCCAGTGAGACGATCACCATAGACTGTAGGTAGATAACAAATTTGAATTTCCGAAGGATAAATTATTATACATTAAATGCAAGAAGAATAAACAACATACCTTGTTCCCAAATTTTGATGTAGATCCAAGTAAGCTTATGTAATCCAATTCTACCTTCAATCTAGCTTCGGATTTACTCTTGGCTTTAGTTTTACATAAAAAATACTCAAACAAACCCTTTCTCTAACATGTACATGTCAAATGAATAAAACTCAAGGAAAATTCACCTTAATTACTTTCAGGTGAAGTAATTCACAACCAATTCATAGATCTAAATACAATTCATAAAACTGGAGGGAGGAAAGAAGATAAATCTATATTAATTTCTAAATAGAATTTATCCACCAACTAAGAAAAACATACCTAATATAGTCATTGCACCCCCATCTCTCGGTTATGGAATCTATGATCTTCCTACCTTAACTACTTGTATAAGATATCTTCAACAAGATATGGATCTTGTTCTTACACTTTGAGAGGTTGAACATTATAGATCCACAAAACACCCTCAAAGCAAGATCACTAACAAAGAGTGAAGACAACAATATTCACAAGCAAAGACCGCATGAGCCAAAGGTAGATCTATAGATCCTAGCCCAATTCCACCAACATAAGGTTTCCATCTTGTTAACTCCTCAAATAAACTTGTCAATTTATGGTTTTTCCTTTAGGTGTTAGGTTGTCACTTCAAAGTTATTCCTAGTTTATTTGGATGCAAGTTTAGGTTTTTACTTTATTTCTGAAAATAAATGAAGCCCACGAGGTTTCTTTTTGTAAGTTTGGTTTGACTCACTTTCATCAGCTAACCAATATCAAAAGATTCATTGATAGCTGTGGAAAGCTATAGCTTTCAACAGCTAAGGACGTCGTTTCATCAGTTAAAGGCGCTGTGGAAAGTGACAAAGCGCGAAAGGCTCGACAGACCGTTCGCACGTGGCACGCTATGGAGAGTACCTACTTTCGCGCTAAGGAACATTTTTCAAATGATGTGGTATGTTGTTTTACTTTCCGCGGCTAAGGTGAGTTTCCTATCAAACGGTGCGTTGTGGAAAGTATTCACTTTCCGCAGCTAACAGGGGTTTCCGAAGAGTTCGCGTGCCGATGAAAGTGGCAAGCGAGCGTGATGGCAGGGATATTCTCCAAACACCGTAGCTGCATAATGCACGAATCATATGCTCATTATCCACGCATGCACGAAATGATGAGGTGATCACCCCCACGTCACAACAAGATCCGAGACATGAGCTGGTGTAAGCGGGCAATCATGGAAGTTCAAGCTTGTGTACCAGGATATGACAGCGATCCGAAATCTCTCCAGAACCCACGCGCGGCTATCATCACACCCGAAATGGCAAATTTGCATTCGGCGACGCAGGTACAGAAGAGGATCAGAAGGCTCGACACCATCAAATCAGATAGAATCGGCATATCACAGGATTGTTTCCAAATTACACTCAAAGTTTGCATTCACCCAGCACGGAGTCGAAGCCGAGACTGCTTTCAGCAGCGCAGAACAAGGGTTCGACCAAAGAGGTTACAGAAATCACAGTGGCCGAGTGACAGAGCTGCAAAATGGTGAAAAAACGCGGTGGCCTCTTGCTAAAACGAGAACTCAGCAATCTATCTTTTCTGGAATCACATCCCGAGGTTCAAAGACATTTTTCAAACACAGGTTGCATGGAATTCGCGAACAGATTGCAAAGTGGGTGTCATCAAGCCATAGCTGAGGCCTTCGCAATGTCATTCGATGGCAACAGAGCTCGAGTGGGTTCTGTGGAAATCAAGGTGGATGAGAAGTTTATTGCAGAATCTACAGGGTTACCTATGACTGGTCAAAAATGGTTCAAAACCACGGCTCTAAAAAAGCAGGATTTCAGGTTCTATTTGAAGGATGGATACAAACACAAAGCCTGGACTAAAGGAATGCTAGTTTCATACCTGGACGAAGAGTGGCAGCATTTATTCAAAGGTATTCAGTTATATATTACATCTGAAGGTAGATACGACAAGCTGATGATGTATCACTTTAAATTGATGAACCATTTTACAGGCAAGACTCCTATCAACTTGCCTTACTTTTTATACCACAATTTGATTAAAGTCTGCAATAGAATTAGAGCTTGACCTTCGAGCATTAAGTCAACTCTCTGTCATCTAGGACTCATAAAACTCATCATCCTACAAGAATTAAAGCAACAGGGGAGAAGTTGGGAACACTTCCTATTCTGGGAAGGTTTCGAGACTCAAAATCAAACTGCAATTGAACAGATGGCAAGATCAAAGAAGAAAGCCTCTCCTCAGAGCAGCGTAAGAAGAAGAAGAGTCATACCAGCACCTTCAGAGGACAAGGTATCAGGGGTGAAACCTCACAGTTTGAAAAGGAAATTGAATTTCGATAAGACTACAGAGCCGACTATACAGCAGGACTCAGGCCATCCTACACAACAGAGTACAGGGAAGAACATCCTCGATTTACCTTACTCAGATTCAGAATCTGAAGAGAAAGATCAGTGCCCTGCCATCAAGAGCTCTGAACAATCTACAGAAGGTACTCAAAACTATGAAACATTAAGTCAAACAGATCAAGGAGAATCGTCAAAGAAACCTAGACCAAATAAATCCCAGAGAATCAAACACCTCAAGGAGGTAATTGCTCAACAGGAAGTTCTGGAGCGGGTAATTAAAGATAGATATAAAAGGTTGTCTGACAACTTTGCCAAAATGAATGCAGCATTCGAAAGGTTGGCCAAGGAGAGAATTAAAGAGAAAAGGAAGAAGGAAAGGCTCATCAACAACTGCAGCAGACTAAGATTGCTTACCCGACACCTCAAAAAGCGAATCAGGGGATTGAAGCAAAAGCTAAAACAAAGGTCTCATCCAGACCTGCAAGTTCTTGCTCAGGTGGCAGTCAATATGCAAGGTGAAAGGTCAGATGTTAATTGATTTTGGTTCGAAATCGATTTTGGAAGCGAAGGTTCTTTTTGTGCACTATCGGAACTTTCAACAACACCAGGCTATTATTCCGATTACCCGTTCGCTGTGGAAAGCGCTAGCTTTCAACAGCTAACCCGTGAAAAGTTCCAACGGTTGCGCTGTTGAAAGCTGGGTGAACAGTTTTGGAAGCCAACAACGCAACAATTCATTTCAAACGACTTTCAAAGGTATGCCAGTGTATCAGGGAAGTAGAAGATCGAATGCTAGCAGTTCAACCTCAGAGATTCAAGGGATTTTGGTTACGAATCAAAGAACCACTTCCTAAAAACTCGGCCACGAATACTGGAAATGTCAACAGTCAGACACAGGTGTCATTTTATCCTATCGCACTGCAAATGCTGAAGCTGAAGGAGGAAATTGGCGACTTTTTGAAGACTGAAGATAGATTCGATATCTTAATTTAGCTGTTGAAAATTTTGATTTTAAAGTTATTCATATAGAATAGGACTGTTTTCATTTAATAACAGATCCATGCTTTTAGGATCTGTTCAACTGTTTGTAAAGGCTATAAAATGCATGTTTTAAGATCAAACAGGGGTTCGACTTGGAATACTATTATGCTTCCATTGTAATATTCAGACTTATTCTTACTTTATAAAAAATTGCAAGCTTCTTTCAGTATTGTGTCAGATTTTCTCTTCTGTCTTTTATAGTTTATGAGTGGATGTCCTTTGTTGAAGCTTATTCGATTTACAGTGACTGTCATCTCACTGATAATTGTCTTAGCTAATTATCATAAGCTATTTCCTGGTTGTTAGACCCATTGTGTTTGTTGGCATGAAACATAATCTGGTTCAATAACTATTTTCCTTTCCTATTTAATCAAACTTTATCTGACCACGGTGCTAGAAAGCCTTGTGAGATTTTGTATCTCTAGACAGTCTTGAAACGCAGTTCAGCCTCTAGTCATTCACCTTGATCCAACACCCATATCAATTACTTAGAAAATTGTTTCAAAAAAGAGTTAGTTACCAAGCATCTCCGACTTACGGCCTAGGAGAGTTTCCTGGAGTGATAACACATCTTACCAACTCCCTCTATCTCAATCTCATGAAGAACCTTTAATTTATAGGACAAAATGAGGCTTACGCTAATTGGAAAGAGAGATCATGGTCCTATAACTATATGGTTTAAGATTTAACTTGAGAATTGCACTTGCATAGTTTTTAGAACCACGTTTAGGCATATTTTCGCAAATAAGGTTATTTTAAAGGTAAATTCGGTTAGAAAAAAGTTCTCCTTAATGGAATAACTAATGATAATGGCTCAACTCCACTTAAATAAATTGGAGTACAAATTTTGAGTGTAACACTACACATGTATGAACACACATCCATATATCAAGTAGGTTGGGAGGATAAATAGGAAGGAAACATAAAATGTTCAACCTCATAAGTTAATCTTTGTGGGTTTTGATATCAGAGTCCCAACCTAGAGTTCTCCCACATAATCATATGCAACTATCTCACCCTTTAGGGAACAGATAGCTTGTATTAGTAAGATGAATGAAATCATATTCCAACATATCCATACAGATATGAAACATGATCAAACACATGAACATTGTTCTATTCAGTTCCAAGATAGGAATATAGATTGATCGAGGTGGATATTGGTGGCCACCCACCTATTTCAACTGGCTCCTCTTGTCATTTTTTGCTTCAGCACGTTCTTCTGTACTTATTTTTAATTGTGGGTTCTACACTTCTGGGGATGTCTGAATCCCCACACATTTTCCAGGTGGATACTGGTGGCCTCCCACCTAATCCAACTGGCTTATTTTACATGTTTTCATGTCAGCACATCTTTCTGTACTTCCAGGGTCGTTTTGGGGCCCTAAACAATTTTTTTTTGGTGTGCCACAGTCAAACTATAGACGAAGTCACAATTTGGTGGCATAATGCGTGGTTCTCAAAAATACCTTTCCAATGGGATATCACGCACCTAAAACGGAGATCGTATGCAAAAGTTACGACCTCGGGAAGTTAATGTACTAGCTTACCCAAACGGGTCCCACATGACTTTTGGCGTTTCATCTCCTAGGGTTAGGTTTTTGGATGTCTAGGGTTTTTGAATTCATGCTTATCATAAAAATGCCTTCAGAGCCTCATTTTAATCATCTTCTTGCGAATGAGCGTAGCCATCACATCTCTTCTCATAGATAAAGCTGCCACCATTCTAGCGAGTCTTGCACTCTGTATTTTTACAGTCTCTTTACAATTCTTTCATTAATAGAAATCGTGTATTGTTGTATTTATCTATTTCTGGAAATTTCCATGAGTATTTCATTGTAATATCTCTGCCTTCATTTCATTCTGAAAATAATCTGGATCACAGATACTTCATCAAATGAAAATCGATTCATTTAATGATGCTTTCACATTGTATTGTTAAACTTTCATGATCTTCCAATGTCTATACATTTGTCAATCAACTCCACCTAAGAGTCCCATATATATGGCCATCTTGCCATAATTCATACTTATTTCGCAACATCAATAGTCATTTCCTACCATCATATGATTGCATTATATAGCATACATATATTCATTATGGTGCACATGTTAGTCAACTCAACAAAATTGAATACATATTACGTATTATTTGTAAGAAACATTCCACTTGTGACATGCATAGATAAACAACCAATATTATGACCATAAAAAATTTCAATAACCCAAGGCTAATCTCCTATTATTGCACAAATCAAAGTTAAGCAAGGAGGAACATTATAGAGGTGAATGACAATGTCCAAACAAGAAAGAAGATGGAAAAGATGGAGAAAAGTGTTGTTAAAGAAATTGTAAACTTGATAAAATTTGTAGCTCTAAAGGTTGCAACCTTGGAATAAGAAGGTAGAGGAGAGGACATGATGAAGTCATTAATGCATCTAGGTTTGATGTAGTTTCTTGAGAAGATGGTATAAAAAATGAAAAAGATAAATATGCCAAGTTGGATACAATGTTGTATTATGGAAACTTAGTTGGATATGGAGCCATTTCACTCCATGAGAAAATTTATTACAATAGAGAAGAACTCCATGGGTCAACAAAGGAACACTTCCATTTGGGGAGTGTGGAAACCAAATATGGTTTAAGGTGTGGAGTTGGAGGAAGAAGAGAAAGAGGCACCAATTTGTTGGTGTGTGCAAGTCAATGTGGCTTGAGCATAGAGAAAGTGGGAGTGAAGCCTTGACATAGAATGAAAACCTCGACATGAGGCTATGATTTTATTTACCAAGGTATTTTGACATAGGAGCATCATCAACCCACCATTATTATAGTAGTGCGCACACAAAGAGATGGTTGAAACACACAACATTGAAGAACCAATGTGACAACAATTCTTTTTTTTCCTAGGATTGATCTTGAACCGTTCAATCATCCAAGTCTCATCCAACAACTAACATTTTCCCTAGGATGATTTAGGAGAATGAACTACCTTGCATCTATGGTCTCATGATTCTATGGGGGGCATGGGGGAGAGAACTTGAAGCTTTGGAGAATTGAATAAAATTCTAGCTCAAACTTGCTAAGTAGAATCATGGAGAAGGTAGAGAATATGAGAGAGGAAAGGGTTCTAGTTATAGAAACTGGGTAGATTTATTGAAGAAGGAGAAAGCGAAGGGGGGGGGAGGGGGGAGGGAACAATGCTATTTAAGGCCGAGCAGATTTGTGGGAGAAAGGAGTTGTAGCATAGTTTGTAGCCTAGAGAAGAGATAAGTTGACCTACAATTTGCCTCAAAGTGAATCACAACCTACAACACATGTAGGGAATAAGCCAAATTATAGAAAATAATAGGTAACCCATAATTGCAATGTTTAGAGAGAAATCACGTATAATTATGTGTATTTAACGTAAGCCTAGATGACACTTAGACTGGTGAGCATCGTATAAGAGGAAACACGTATCCCTAATTAATTTTGTTGTAAGTATTGTAATTGAAAAATCCCTAAGAGGCTACATGAATATGTAATTACATTTCCAAAATAATACAAGGAAACCATGTTTTTTATAAGGCAGTAGAAGAGAGTGATCCACCCCCTTTATAAGTTTCAAAATTAGAGGTATGTGCTCCATAAGTTCATCAAGATTGACATGGACATTTTGTTCCTCAGCTACAACAATATCTGTATCTAATATGTTCTTAATAACATTAAATTTGGTTGGAACTTTAAAAAGGTTGATGGAGCTTCACCTAGTTGGGAGGCTCTTAGAATAATTTGAGAAGTAGAACAACTCTCAGCACAATCAAAATCATCATTAACATTAACTTGTTGAGTTTTCCAACAAAAAATATGCAATTATATTGAGGAGGTTTTACAACACCACCAAAAGCATGAGTATATTGTGTGTTGAGGCATCATTAATATAAAGGACATCAATGCTACAAATGTGAATATAATTTTTTGTAATTTTTTCTCCCATTAATCGTATGGAATTTCCTAGTGGATGTGAATAAACATATTCTATTTATTCTATTATATTAATATTATTATTTATATAACCCTAATGGCCTTTTGTTGTAGAAGAGGAGGGGGCTTATGTGAAATCACCACATTATTAATAATAATTTACTACAAAGTACTCAGAAACATAAATAAAAATGTTTAAAATATTTTATTGTTATTTGTAGAAGGTGAGCTATGAGCACCTACTCTTATGAAGGGGATGCAACAATATAGTTTGGTTTCCATCTCTCTTCTAAAACACAACACTCTACGCTAGCCTTTCTTTGATAAATCAAAATGATAGGAAACAAAATATGTGTTGGAAATTGGTTGTCATTGATGCCATCCCTAGAAGAAGTAGTCAAGTGAAGAAGCCTACAGATGTCCAGGATCAAGATTGCAAGATGAAGATTGTTGAAAGCATTATTTGTGGTCAATTGGAAATTTTATTACCCTATATTTGAGATAATTATTACCCTACATAAATAACTCAAATGGAATCAAAAGTTACATGGTTGGAAATTTTATTTCGATACCTTTCCAACGGTATATGGAAGTCCCTATAACTCTCTAAGAATGAGGAGATATGTATGTTTTCGTCTGACAACCCATCCAGAAAATTGAGGACAGTTTTGTTGGACAACTGAGAGGGGGGGTGAATCAGTTGTTACCGTGCTTAAACAATTATTCCCATTTTAAACTCTTTACAGAACACTCAATGATGATCACAATAATGCAAGGAAGTAAGAAATAGAATATTCAACATCAATCACACACATGAAATATACAGAGACAGATATTTCCTGAGGAAACCCATAAAGGGAAAAACCTCTTCTTCTTGATATGATAAGTAATCTTTATTTTATGTACATTATCATTCTTAGGAGCACCAACTCCCTTTGAGGATAGCACCTCTGTTTTACAAGCAACAAATTTTTGAGAGCACCAACTCTCTAGTTTGTCTAGCACCCACTAGAAGGAAGCACCAACTCCCTGAGTGTTCTAGCACCAACTGGATGGAAGCACCAACTTCCAGTTACACAGGCACCAACTGGATGGAAGCACCAACTTCCAGTTACATAGGCACCAACCTGTATAACAGAGAACAATATTTCTCCCTTGCACCACCCCGCCACCCTAGTTTTTCTGGCTGCAACCAGATGGAAACTACAACTCCCTGTGTTCAACCACCCACTTCAAAATATGAGGACAACAGTCCTCCCTAGCACCTCCCTACCACCATGAAATATAAATTTTTACTTCTCATAAATTTATCACAGTGATATAGTATTTTATCAATGGCTTACCAGTCTCATCACTGTTCTGCTACACTACTTTGCTCTGCCTGCATCAGTGTCTTCCTGCTTGCATATTCTTGAGCTTTCTAATCTTCTGATCTATCTCTATATGTGCACCTCGGCTTTCTCTTCCTCTCTCAGATATGTGTTTTTGTTCCTTGCTTCTTTTGCGCTTTATCCTCTATGTCTTATTTCCAATCTATGTGCTACACCTCTTCTGTGTGTTTCAGCTCCTTCACACAATATGCTTCTACCCACATAAATCATACTCAACAAAAGAAACCATCTCTTCTGTGCTCTGTGTATATTTATCATGCCTAGTCCTCTTCTAGATCATCCATGCAACTCATCGTCTTCTTTGGCGGTTATACTGAGTCTGTTTGTCATCAGTGGCTTATCCTGAGATTCTTTGCCTTCTCGGGAAGTGCGACACTTCGTCTTCTTTGTCACAGTTGAGCTTATCCTCTTTGTTGCAGTTAAAGACTTTGACACTTTTCCATCTGTCAATTGTCTCTATGATCAATCTTCATTCCACTGGCAGTTACCTCGAGACTCTTCAGCTCCTATGGCGATCACCCTGCATCTCCTCGAGTTCTCTAGAAGATACAATCACTCTGTTCTGGCAGTTACAGCCAGTCAATTATGGCTTCTTTGGATTCTAAGTCCCTTCCTTCATGTGACCATCGGAGGTGACCAAACGCCTATTCAAAAGGTGCTTCCCGATCTCCGTTCAGTGAGCACTAGATCCTTTTCACGATATGACCTTGGGCTATGAACTTCACATGACCACGCAATTGCGAGCACATCCATAGGCGGTTTTAGGGAAACCCACTTTTCGCCCCGCAATTCACTACGAGCCTCCATGAGTCCTTTCTCCAAAACCATGGTTTCGATTGCGGCCTGCTCATGAAAAATTAAGGCTCGAGCATGTTCTAGCCCCGCAATGCGATGGGACCATTGATCTCACTATCTTGACGGTGCTCCTTCTATCAACGGATCTGATCTATCTTCCTTTCCTGCCTTCTTTCCTCTATCCACGCGCGATCCTTAGTCTCAATGATCAGGTGACATGTGGCCCTCCAAACCAATGAACGAGATCGATTTCTCCCTTCGGGCTTTAGGATTTTCGATTCTCAAACTATGCTTTCTCCCAGAGCATTTCACTCGGAGTCCATGATCCAATGACACGTGTCCCTTTTGGATCGACCATCATAATCCCTTTAGGTATTCGGGGTTCGGCAATATCAACTCTCAACTTTCCTTCATCCTTCCTTTGCTTTTTACCGGAGCTGACAATCCAATGACATGTGTCATCTTTAATCCAATGACTATCCTCTACTCTGGGACTTTGGCCTTTGACAATCTCAAACCTTTCTCCTTCATGTTTTCACAGAGTAGTTTCGCCTGGAGTTCATGATCCGTTGAAACGTACCCTCTTGCACGATCAACGATCATAAGTGACTTCGGCACTTCGAGACTTTAAGCTAATCGTTTCTTTATTCTCCTCCGAAGTGGTCACTTGCTGAATAAGTCATAGGTGGTAGAAACCGCTTGTTGTCGGTTAACACTTCCACTTACACTGTCCTTCCACTGTACTAGATCAATAGTTGAGAATGCATAAGAAGTGATCTTCGGATTGGACGACTCGTATCCACTTCAGGACTTCAACATTCAGGACTTCAGGACTTAGGGAATCTGCTGGTGGTAGAACTCCTGGAGTGACATCACTTGATTACGTGTCATGAACCTAGTAGCTGCCACGTGTCACTCGGATTTGTGATTTTCACGTACCTTAAGTGCCGACTCAACTTGTGCCATGTGTCCTTACTGACTTGGATCCTCATTCACTTTGGGACTTCAACCTTCGAGACTTCGGGTATTTCAACTTTTCAAGTCGCCAATTATTCTGAAGTGAGAATCCCCAGACAATAACCTCTTCACAACTTTTAGACCCGAACTAAACATTGTTCATCAATCATGTTCTCAGATCGATGGCTCAATCTTTCTGCGATGTAGCTTTTCTAGCTTATCTTGTCCTTCCACTTTAAACTGATCTAATGGATGTCATTTACTCCAGCTCTCCGGCTCTCTGGACTTCAGGTTTTTCAAGTCTCAAAATGAAAAATCCTAGAAGTGATTTTCTCCGGAGTTGAGGATCGTGTGCCACCTGTCAGTCTTGATGATGGACAGCCCCTACTTACTTCGAGACTTCAGGACTTTGACAAGTCTATTCTCCTACGCTCATCCAAAGGCTTAACCTTCGTGCATTTATTTCTTGATCCAACGACTGTTGATCCTCGGTGCTCAGATTCAACAGATCAGATCTGTACTTCTCCTCTACGCTTCCTCTAGTTATTGGGCACTGATCTAACAGTCATCGGGTATTCGGGATTAGTGATCCAACAGCCACTTTCATTCTTCCTCCTCAGCTTTTTGATCTCTCTGACTTAGAATTTTTTCTAAGTTTTCAAATGTCTCTACCTTTGCTCCTCTTGCAAGTCCTTCTCTTGGACCTCGACTGCACTTCTGCAAAGCACAAAGTGTTATCTCTTCTGAGCTTTGATCTCTACATGCTATTCACTCCTCCTCCTGAGCTTACGCTTCTTGTCGAGATTTGATCTCTGCATACTCATGCTATTCTTCCTGAGCTTTGATTTTCATATTTGTTGCTTCTTCTCATGAACTTATGCTTTCCTTGTTTGCCATCATTTTTTTTCCTCATTGTTGCTTTTCTTTCTTGTAAACATATCATCGTCGATGTTGTTCTTTCCATCAATGACAAGCACACTCTGCCTATAAACATGCCAACAATATCCCCCTTTGGCATTGATGGCAACCCTGAAAGACTGCACTGTTATACTTAGATATCCAACTGTAGCATCCACACTGTTGGGCTCTAAAGATGTCCTAAAAACAACCTCTATGCATCAACCAAGGGTAGGTGCTGGCACAAGCATTTTACTTGTCTCCTATGTAGGTTCTTACCTTCCATTTTCAATACCCAGCCTCCAGAGATGCAACACCTATAAAGGAACAACAATCATAAAGGGAACAACAGTTGTTCTATTCAAAGGAACAACAAAAGGAACAACAATCATTCCGTTCAAATGAACAGCAAAAGGAACAACAATCATTCCATTCAAATGAACAGCAAAAGGAACAGCAATCGTGATAAGGGAACGACAGTCGTATATTGGGCCAAACTAATGTTGTATTAATTGCATTGTAGTATTTACCCAACTTATATAATTTGTCAACCCGGGGTTCGTAAACTAACGAAGCACACACAAAGTATATGCAAGATTGAAGCGAGACTAATCTAATCTAATGTTTAAGCTACAACTGAAATTGAATCATTAATCTAACACATGACTGAAATAGAATCATTAATCTAACACACGACTTGGAATTGAATTAATCTAGTTGCGTAAATGAAATTAATCTAGGAATGAGA
>ML800514.1:251803-270150 GCA_009831015.1 Picea engelmannii
ATCCTAATGACTACTCTAATTCTCTACTTACAACTGATTGAATTCTAATTGCTCCTAATTGAATAATCTAATTGAATCCTCATGAAGAGAGAGCACTCTCTTTTATACATGAGAGCCTTGAAGATAAGATAACCATCTCATTATTACAGATCCACTATTCTCTCATTATATTTCCCATTATTACAAAATATAATCCCTTTAAATCCTCACACATATCTCTCATATATCTTAGATAAGATATTCCAACCAAATCTCCATGATCTTCTCCTTTGAATGGGCTTTAATTATCTCCTCAAATATTGAAATTGTGGAGGAAGTATTCGAGAAGTCCTTTGAATTAATCCTTCTCATATTCCTACACATTACAAAGCTCGCACATATTTGAGATATATATGAAAACATGTTGATTTTCTAACATTTAATCACAAATTCCCTTTTAATACTAAAATTAATAAAGTGGAGAACAATAAGATGAAACCCAAGTATATTTATGGAAATGATATCGTGAAAGGTTAATGGGGCGATGAAATGTGAAGAATGATGAAAGGAAAGGTGGATGAGAATAGGACATTTCTGAGCCCCAACACACACCACACCTTTTCTCACCCTTTAACATCAATGTCAAAGAAAACATGCTCCCCCTCAGTTGTCGCATTACTTTTCGAAGGTATCAGATATTCAACCAACACAAATTCCCCCTGACAGGATGGACTCTCTTAGGTGAGAGAAGAGATGACACCCATCTTCTGACAGAGATATTCAAATTGTGTCTTGGCTAGGGGTTTAGTAAATATGTCTGCAATTTGTTCTGTGGTTGGAATGTAATGAACCTGAACAATCTTATTGGTGATCTGCTCTCTCAAAAAGTGGTATTTTATGGAGAGTTCTTGGTCTTGGAATGAAATACTGGATTCTTGGACCTGTTCATCTTCAGATTCAGCTGTGTCCTCTATAGTATACTCAATATTGCTCATCTCTCTTACTGGGAGTCCTTCATCAACCTTTTCTTGTCATAACTGAATGACTCCCCCTATGTTTCTAAAGGATGTTGTTGTCCTACTAGAACACTGCACAATTGTAGCTCATATTTTTTATTTTTTTTCATGATGCCTACAATCCAAGGATTTTATGACCATATCCATCATAAGAGAAAACAAGAACTGTTACAAACACTCTCATACCTCCTTTGATTCATCCATGAAGGCGCCTCTCATATAAACTTACTTTGAGGTGTATGAGTAGCTTCTGGATGTCTTCCTTGATCTGATCTTCTAAATATTGCAGTATTGCTTTCATTCTTTGAACCTAAAGAGCCTGAGTCATACTTGCTTTCCCTTTTTACAAATGAAGGTCCTGTGTTAGACTTCTTAGGAGTATTGATTTCTTCCTTGTTGTATCCAAGACCGGATTTTTCATTTGGTGATCTCTGACTATCCAATATCTCATCCAGGATCATAGAACTATTCAAGAACTTGATTTGGGTGTTTGACTTCTCACCCTTCTTTCTAAGATTCAAAACTTATGCTTCCATATTATGACATGATTCTTCTTCTACTTCTTCCATGGGATAAATGCTAATAGAACATTATTTTATTGTATCCGAGTCTTCTTCTTTTCTTGCAGGGGAGGATTCAATATCAACATTATTATCTGTCCTTATGCTTTTACTTATATACAGAGAATTTTCCTTGTCTCCAGTCATGTGCTTGGAACATCCACTGTCTATATACCATGAGTCTTTTTGTTTTTTAGCTGAAAGTACTAGACCACATTTTTTACTATCTTTCTTTTTCCATGCGCTGACATTTCTACCTAAGGGTTTTATCCTTGGATCTGCTTTGTAATTATTTAGATGGAAATGTTCAGCCTTGTGACCGAAGTTATAACAATTATAGCATTTGAGCTCATTGTTCAATAGGTCAAAGTGATTGGTGTAACGTTGTCTACTCATTAGTTGTTCATTATTTCTTGACCTCCTCAGTTGCATGTCTCTAAAATTAATTTGACCATTTTCAATCTATGGTTGTTTGTTACTTGGTTGTCTCATTCTTTGTTGTGGTAGATATTTATTCCTTGGGTGTCTTGATTGCTCATGTCTAAATGTTAAGGAACAATTTACAACTTTGTGACGAAAGTTAGAACAATAGAAACAATATCCATAGAAAAAATCTTTATACCTGGAAAATGGTTGTCTTCTTTGAGCAGGTTGATTTATTCCATGCTGATGATTTCCTTGAGCAGAGGGTGCATTATTTCTTTGTTCTGCAGATTCAGTTCTGGCACCTTTTTCTTTACTCCTCCTTGGTGGTTGATTATCTTCCTTTGTTTCTGCAGGTTTGATGTTGCCATTGGTTGTAGATTTGACAAACTTGATGGATTCTTTGTTGCTTGGCTGACCACTACTTGATCCCTCTTCATAACCCAAACCATTTTTCAACTTTGGATTCCTTTGCTGATTCAAAATGATGGCTAATCCTTATAAGGCTTTAATGCTTGGAATATTTTGGACATACAATGCTTTAAACTTCTCCATCTATTTTCTAGTTTTTACTACCTCTTCTTCCAAGGCTTCACATCTTGTCTTCTTCTCTGATAATTGTTGTTTCAGAATGTCTTATATTTTCTTTGCCTCTTCTAATTCCACTTTTAGCAAAACAAAGTCTTCACTTGGTTCTTTACCATTCTTTTCAAACTGCATCAACAATTGTTTTTGTTTTCTCTTCTTAAGTTTGAGTCTGTCAATATCTTCTAAAGCACTCATAAGCTCTCCTTCCAAGTCAATCACAGCTTCTTCAATATTAACATCACTTCATGTGCTTTCATTATCATAATCCTCTTTGGCCATAAGCACAAAGTCATTAACCTTATCTTCACAGGAAGAGTCACTATCTGTGTCTTCTGAAGAGTCATCATTGTTTACACATAAACTTTTATTTTTATCAAATCTTTTGGATTTGTACTTCTCTTCGCCTTCAAAGTTCTGGTCCTTCTTCTTGTGTGGACACTTAGATGCAAAGTGACCTATATTTCCACAGTTAAAACATTTGAAGGGAAAATTTCCTTGGTACTTGCCTGATCCTTTCTTTAGTCTTCTCACAATTTTTTCTTCAATTTCATCAGGTTCATAATCCTCATTCTTATCTGCTTTAAATGATGCTTCTCTAGTGGTAGATTTATCTTTACTAATACTCATTTCATAAGAAGTTAGATTTCCTAGGATTTGATCAATAGACAAACTCTTAAGATCATTTAGTTCTTCTATTGCAGGAACTTTTGGATTGAATCTATCAGGCAGAGATCTTAAGATCTTCTGAACTAATAATACGTATTCAATCTTCTCACCAAGAAATTTCATGGAATTCACAATCTCCTCAACTCTTAAGAAAAATTTATTAACTGTCTCATCCTCATGCATCTTTAGTTATTCAAACTGTAATCTGTAGGTTTGAAGCTTGGCATCCTTTACCTTCTCATTACCTTCATAACTGCTAATGAGTTTGTCCCACATTGCTTTGGCAGATTCTAAGTGCATAACTTTTACAAATTCTGATTCTGCAAGCCCACTCAGAATAGAATTCATAGCCTTAGCGTTGAAGCTGAATTCTGGCTTGTCATCCTTATTAGCTAGTACAAGTAGCTTTACATAACCAATCTCTACCACATCCCAGACATCTGTACCTAAAGACATTATGTAGGTTCTCATCCTAACCTTCCAGAAGCTAAAGTTTGTTCCATTGAATAGGGGGGCCTTATTGGTTGAAGTTCCTTCATGACTTGTCATGTTTAAGCTTACTGGTCTACCTTTAAATAAAAGGAACCCACTCTGATACCAATTGTTGGGCAACTGAGAGGGGGGTGAATCAGTTTTTACTGTTCTTAAACAATTATGCCCATTTTAAACTCTTTACAGAACACTCAATGAAGATCAAAATAATGCAGGGAAGTAAGCAATAGAATATTCAACATCAATCACACACATGAAATATACAAAGACAGATATTTCCTAAGGAAACCCATAAAGGGAAAAACCTCTTCTTCTTGATATGATAAGTAATATTTATTTTCTATACATTATCATTCTTAGGAGCACCAACTCCCTTTGAGGCTACCATCTCTGTTTTATAGCAGCAACTTGCTGAGAGCACCAACTCTCTGGTTTCTCTAGCACCCACTAGAAGGAAGCACTACCTCCCTAATTTCTCCAGCACCCACTATAAGGAAGCACCAACTCCTTGAGTGTTCCAGTACCAACTGGATGGAAGCACCAACTTTCAGTTCCATAGGCACCAACATGTATAACAAAGAACAATAGTTCTCACTTGCACCACCCTGCCACCCTGGTTTTCTGGCTGCAACCAGATGGAAGCTACAACTCATTGTGTTCAAGCACCCACTTGAAAATATGAGGACAACAGTCCTCCCTACCACTTCCCTACCACCCTGAAATATAAATCTTTACTTCTCATAAATTTATCACAGTGATACAATATTTTATCAATGGCTTACCAGTCTCATCATTGTTCAACTATGTTGGCACAGGGGCAGACCTAGGGTTCAACGCTACAAAAACGCACCAACAAAACCCTAACTACCGGCCCTTTTGGAAACACCTGCGAAGTAGATGAAGTCTCACCTGAGGTAGAGGCAGGGGGGGTTGCAGAACTCAAGTGTCTGCAACCTGTCTGGGACACAGATATGTAATTACAACACTTAAAAGAGCACTTAGTAGTTAATAGTCATTATTCTTTAACCCTTATTCACATCGAATGTCAAAACCCTAATTATAGGACAACGCAGTATTCACCAAGATCTAACACACCCAAGCACTTAGCATCTAGAAATAAATCAGATCTAGCATTAATTTACATTATTAAGCACTAAGCTACTATATCAGATGCATCTAACATACATAAAGATTACAACACTAAACATAAATCACATCAATCGCACAAAGAAACCATAACACAGGATATACGTGGTTCACCCCCAGCGTGGGTCTATGTCCACCAACTCTTCGTCTTCTTTATTATCTTCTTTCGATATTCTTACATGCACAGAGCCACAAAATCAACTCCGCATAGGACAGGAGATCTATGTGCACCTCGCCAGATCCTCCTTCCCCGAGGTAGGCCTAAGAATAGAGCCTTACACAGTTGCGCACAAAGCACTACAGATGAGTTGCACTTAGCTCTACAAGTCTCAACATACAATATGCACAAAGCATTCACGTCTATTCGCACTTAGATCTCTCGCCTCTTATTACATTGCCTAGATACTTATTTATACATTACAAAAGGGTCCTAAACATGGGTAAACCCATGGGCCAACATCCCATACCCGTTACATCAACCCTAAACCCAAAAATCCCGCAAAGGGGGGCGATATCCCGCGATCTCTACTTCATCTGGACGCTCCGCCTTTGACCAGCTTGTCGAAGTCCCAAAATGGGTCAAACTTGACCCAAGTTATCCAAAACTTGGTCAAGGGCCAACAGGCCCCCAACACTCACCTATGACTCGTCCCGAGTCACTCTGCTCTGGGAAACGTTGCTTCGAAGGCCTCAAGCTTGGATTGGGATGCCTTGACTTGCTACTTCTCCAGAGCCTCCTGCTCAGTGAACTCTTGGATGACTGTCTCGGTGACAAGACCTTCCAAGCATTGTTCCACTAAGGTGACTACTTGTTCCAGTTGTCCACCTTGTCCTTCAATTTCTTCGAAAAGGGTGCAGGCTTCATCCTGCACCAGCTGGAGTCTCTAGGTCACTTCCATGACTCTACTCTGGATGGCATGGACCTGATGTTGAACTATGTGTTGTTCTTGTGACCTTTTCATGTTTTCGACTGCTGACAGTAGCTTCAATTGTGCTTGCACAGTCGCTGCTTGTTGGTTTTCTTCCTGGAGTTGTGACTCTAGTGTCCTTAGTTTTGGGTCCTCTGCAAGGAGATCATATGTCTGTGCACTTCGATTACTGAGTTGCTTGCATTCTAAGGCCAATTCCTTTATTCTTTCGACTGTGCTCCTAGCAGTTTCTTCTCTCTAATCTCACACTTCCTGTGGAGTGCTTGGCACTGTTTTCAATTCTAGATCTTTTACTCATTCTTGGAGTTGCTTAATTACTTTGGGGAGCTTCCCCACTTGGATTTTCGTTGTTTCCTCTTCCATCTATGCTAGGCCTGGCACAGAATGAAGTGCTCTAGTGACTGCTTCTCTAACTCCCATGTGCTCCATGAGTAGCTGTTCTTTTTCCTTCTGGATCTGTGCTCTATACTCTGCAAACTTCGCCTGGAGGTCGTCTTTCTCTTGCTGCGCAACTCGACTTTGCTCTAGGGATTCCTCCTTTGCTTGCTTCAGCACCTCTGTGTCTTGTTCTTTTTCTTCCTATATGCGATGCAGGCGAGACTTTGTCACATCTGCTAGTCTGTGTAGTTGGGCAGGCTCGTCTCCTACTTATATACCCCCTGATGGTAATGACACAGTAGACACTGCGCGGCTTGAATAGAGAGCCTGTTGTACCCCTTTCAGCTCTTCTTCGATCCTATCATAAATGGTCTCCTGTTTGGCTTCACTTCTCTGCAAAACATCCTCGGAGGTATCTGATACAGTGACGATGATGAGGTCGATATCATCCACCATAAGGACAATCTATAACTGGGGCCTATTGGCTCTTGATTTCTTCTGTGATGAAGGTTTCTTTGGAGAAACCTTCAGGTTTCCACGCTGAAGGTTTCTTGGATGTCTCAACCTCTATAAGGGGGTCTTTAGGTGGAGTCGCTTTTCCCTGCTCATGTTTATCTACATCCCCTTTCTCCTCTTCTTTGTCTACTTTGTCATTTCCTCCTCCTCCAGGTGAATCAAATTCAGTCTCCTCCGATGCGTTGTTCATTTCCTGTACATCTTCCTTCTTCTTCTTCTTGCTACTTCTCGGTCCATCATACTCTTATCGAGTGACTACAGGACTTCCGATGTTAAGAACCAAAGACTGAATACAAAAGCACCACAATAGATATACAAGAACAATATGCAAAATCTCTTTTATTACCATCAAACCCTTGGGGTAGGGCAACACCATACAATGGATCCTATTATGGAAGGGATCCTCTCCTGTTCACTTGCCTCTTCAAGGGGGCATCCTCCTAATGAGCTTCAGCTCCAAATACAATAATTCTCTTCATGTCTCATTACATTGCTTGAATCCCTTTATATAGTGATATCATCACCTAAGAACATTCTAGAGGAGGAATCTTCTAGAGGTAGAACCTTCTAAGAAGTCATCTTACATTTATTATATCTAATTACCCATTTATTATATCTAACTACCATAGTGTGCCTTATTTAATACTGTAGTGGACCTAGTCCACCTTACATTGAATGACCTCCACTATTATTACTATGGGCCCTCTGGGCCCCTCTACTACCTCTCTAGCTACCTTACATTCCATCCCCCTTATGAAAGCGTTGTCCTCAACGCTTGATGTACAACCATATACCAGGGTCCCATGGACAATTGTGGACCATAATGCTAAAGAAGATTGAAGAACCAAGGTCCCATGTAGAAAGGAAATGCAGCATGCTGAAGTAGTCCAACCACCATTGTAAACCCGGGTCCCATGTCCAAGTGCTCATGTGAACTCCCCGAAGAAGATTTTGGAACCAAATAACCAACTCCAAATGATGCTCCAAAGACTGACACCTATCATGTGGATCCAAATAAAAAGATCCATCCACATAGTGGAAAATGGTCGTAGTAGAATCTGGAAGGAATAATACGACTGTAGAATATGCAGACTGAACGCTGGTAACTAGCTCCTGATGTGGGACATTGATGTTCTCTACAGAAGGTGGAGTAGAGTCATCAAATAAAATATGGAAGTGGTTGTCATCCCAGAAATGACAACTATCCATATACCAATCATCAAATAAAATATGGAAGTGGTTGTCATCCCAGAAATGACAACTATCCATATACCAATCATCACAATCGTCCTCAAAATCATACCAAGCATATATTTCTTGATTATATTCATCCATGATGATGTCTTCCATAAGAAATCTCTCATGCATGCTATCCAATGAACTACGAAGCCTATTATTGAGGTCATCTGCAAGGTCATGAAATTTGTCATGCAATGTGTTACACAATGTGTCATACAATTGAGATTTGAATGATTCAAGAATTTATTTGAGGTTTTGAGAAGAAATAGTCATTTGAGCACCCTATGAACTCTTCATTCCCTCAACCATCATGAAAAAAAAACCAAAAATAGACCCAATAAGTTTCTGCAGAAAATCGCGGCTTTTTTCTGGAAAAACCCTAAAAAACTGCTGAAGTTAAAATGCTCATAACTTCACTTCCCGGACTCCATTTCCGTTGATTTTTTTTTGAAATTGGGTGAAATTGTGAGAGGAACACAGATATGTAATTTATTTGGGCAGATTCGGCCTCCAAATTCTACAGAAATAAAAACAAATCGCACCACCGTCCGCAGAAAAAACCCTGAAAATTGCAAATTTTAAAACCTCAATATCTTGACCTTCCGGACTCCGTTTCGGACGATTTTGTTTTTCAAATTGGGTTTTTTTCTGAGAGGAACTTAGATATACAACCATTTTCTGCAAATTTTACACATAAATATACCAAAAACTTTGAGAATTTCGCGGGCCTCTTTTTTCTGCTCCGAAAAAAAATCTGCAAAAATAAAAAAATATTTGCCCACAATGTCTGCCCAAGGAAAGTGCTCTGATACCACTTGTTAAGAACCAAAGAATAAATACAAAAGCACCACAATAGATATACAAGAACAATATGCAAAATCTCTTTTATTACCATCAAACCCTTGGGGTAGGGCAACACCATACAATGGATCATATTATCGAAGGGATCCTCTCCTGTTCACTTGCCTCTTCGAGGGGGCATCCTCCTAATGAGCTTCAGCTCCAAATACAATAATTCTCTTCATGTCTCATTACATTGCTTGAACCCCTTTATATAGTGATACCATCACCTAAGAACATTCTAGAGGAGGAATCTTCTAGAGGTAGAACCTTCTAAGAAGTCCTCCTACATTTATTATATCTAATTACCCATTTATTATATCTAACTACCATAGTGGGCCTTATTTAATACTATAGTGGACCTAGTCCACCTTACATTGAATGACCTCCACTATTATCACTATGGGCCCTCTGGGACCCTCTACTACCTCTCTAGCTACCTTACATATGATAAGGTCGAGGTCGGAGAGTTGTGTTTGTTCGATTGGTACAAGGAATTTTGTAGGCCACTCCTTGGTTATTTCCTCCATATCTTCCTCGATGAGCTTATAATAACTCTGCATCTCCTCCTTGTGTTCATCCCTACGTGCAGTGATATATATGAAATGCCTATCTGTGTGGAACTTCGCGAATGGCTTGAACCTATGCAGTGTATTCAGTGTCACGCGAGGGAAGGATTCAATGGCCCTCTTCAGATGCAATTAATAGGTGTGGAACACAGTGTTTGACTGCCATTGTTTTTCCACGTCGCTCGAATACTAAAGGGTAGTGAACCTCGTGGCCAGTGGTTCAGACAACTCGACTTCAAGGAAGGTTGCTCCTTCTAGCATATTCCAAGCGATGAAGGCAATGAGAATCAACAACCAACTGAAGTGAAACTCGTAACCCTGGTCTTGCACTTCACGACAATCTTTCTCTAACTGGTTGACGAGGTAGCTTGCCCAGTTCATTTGCATTCCTTCAACGCATTTTCCTGCGAGCTTGACGACAAACCCTGTGACCTACGTTGGTCTGTTCTTCCTGACGAGCTTAGCAGTGATCAACTGGCAAGCTAGGCGCATTGTGCCATTCTGGATTCAAGCTACCTTGTAGCCCCGCTTCCCTTTCTCCACATCGCCATATGTGTCTTTTATTCACTATGCTAGGGTGCGGTCTGCAACCTTCCCTGGGTAAAATTCCTGAGGATTTGTTCCTTGCATGCTTAACCCGGTGATCTGGTGGATCAGCGCTGGATCTACAGTGATGCGCTTATCCAACCATAGGTAACCACCATGGAAGCACAACAGGAGGACTTTAACGCACACATTAACCTCCTGATGTCTACCGAAGTGTGGTATCTTCATCACATTGAGGATCATGGACCTCACGATGTCCATGGTCCATGGTTGGGGGATTTTCTTTGACTTATTCCCCGTTGTATTTGTCAAATAATTATGTAGTGTGAGCATTCCATAGTTCTTGCGATCTCCTAAGTTGAAATCACTAATATTTAGCGTCATAATCTGTTCTAACTATGGTTTGACTGGGCGTATCCACTTCGGGAGGTACGCAGTGATCAGTGTATAGTCGAAGTCCCTCGGGACACCGTCACGACTAATCGCGCCAACCAAAGGTGGGATGTAGTTGGGCAGAACCGATGGGATGAGCTTCGCATTCACCAAGTCATCTCGGTGCTTGCTTCTTTTCTCTGTTGCGGTGCGGGATGGTTTAGATCGATGTACAGTTGACGGGGATGCTTGCAATCCTCTTGTCGATGAGGCATGTACTCCTACGAAAATGAACTTCTCAGCCATGAGGTCTATTAAGATCTCTTTGACAGATTTCTCTACTGTGCTAATGTTGTTCGATGTGCATGCTCGAGTTCAGATATCTCGAGTAGGTGGACAAATACTCAAGGTAAGTAGAACGAGTGGTGAGGTCTCAATAAGTACTGCGCGAAAGCAATTAGTTTCATCTTGGGATTGAATATCTCTGTTTGCAAAAGTGTTCTCGGTGAGACATGCGACGGACTAAATAGACAACGTCGTAATGGACTCCTCCAATGGGTAGGAATGCCTCAATTAATATAATTCCATATGTTATGGCACGGTCTCAATGGTCTAACGACGATCTTTCCGGCAATAACTGTGTTTCTAGTTGTTCTGGAGCATCGTTCTAACGGTCGAGATGCCTCCAATGGTCATATTACTTCAATGTGGTGAAGTGTCAGTCTGCATTGTTCTATTATTCCGATGAGGTTCAAGTTCTGCAAGCCTTCCTTCTGTGAAGTCCTCTGTGGAACCTCCTGTTGTTCCAGAGTATGTACTTAAGGCTTATAAGTACAGTGTCTAGGAATCCGAAAGTGGGTAAAGGGTAGAGAAAAGAGAAACATCAACCTTCAGCAAGGGAAACTAGGGGTGATTTATGTGTTGGCATTGTCTAGCTTCCAACTGTTCCTGGATGTTTATATCATGTTCAATCACTACCCATGAACGTTCGATTTCAACCCGGGTAGTGGCTGTTTTAAGAATAGTATTTAAAAGGTTTAAGGCAATGTGAGTTTGATTTGATAATCCGGGTTCGATATTAGGCTATGTTGGTACAGGGACAGTCATGGAGGAATAGTAAAATAAGGAAACCACAAGGAGAATTCAAGTGTTGTCTCAATTCGATCGTATAAAAGAGAGTTTACGGTTTCAGGAATGAAAAAGGAATGCAAATCAAAGGCTCTTTCCCGTAACTGGGTTATATTTTAATAAAATGTATGAGGTGGGAGAAAACATTTAGTTGTCTATCGAGTAAGGATCCTATCAAGGGAGAATCTCACGTATAAATAGAAGAAGAAAAATATAAAGAAATAACCCGATGAAGCATAAAATATATATAGAATTCTTTGTGTTGACTGGTCTTATACCTGTTGATAGCTGGTACAGAGGAAAAACAGTAAACAATATAGAAAACCAAAAATTCATTCACTATAGTAGAGGTTTCACTAAGTTATAGCGAAGCATTCATTAGATACGAATATGAAATGAAACGAAATATGAGATACAAGAAAACAAACTCATAACACAGTCGTGACGGAATTGAGAATCTTCAGATTTGCTTTATATTAACTCTCAAAATGAGAAACCTCTGTTACAATCGACACAAAAAGGTCCAGCCTCTTTTCTTTCTTTCTATGGTATATTTATACAATTTTACAATAAGATGGAATCTCAATCGTTACAAAAATTTTAGTTATGATAAGGAGGAGAGCAATTGTTCCATTTCTTTCTCTATGTCTTTATTTGGTGCCAGAAGTTTGTCTTCACGCATGCTCGGTACAAGTGACACACCTTTCTACCAACCGAGATATCATCCTGGACGGTTTTGCTTGACAATTGGCTTCAAAAGAGTAACAATATCAGGCCAATTGCGGCAACCTATCTTCCATCTGTCTGTCCATGATGTTGATAGCGCACAATTGCACACTCGGTTTAATCATACATTTATCTATTCGGACTATGTCTGCCATAGTCACTTGTGAGATCTCGGTCGAATCTCTTTCTTCTTTTTCATTTAAATCAAGTGAGATTTTTGCCATATTCATTTGAATCAATGCCTTGGCATTACTTCCACTATCAATGCCTAGCAAGTTACCATCTATAGAACTGAAAGCCTCTTCTAAGGATTTCGTTACCCTCTTGGCTTGCAGCTTACCTTCTGAGATGTTGTGTTCCCATTCTTTTAACAGAATATTTCCTCTGGTCTACTCCGAAATGGTAAACTTGGGAGTACTTCTCGAATCCCTGTTGTTTGTAGCTATCACGGCCTCTTGAAAGGCAACCCGTGCTTCTCCAACTTCTCTTTCTCTAACGGATGAATTTTCCAAAATTTGATTTACAAGCAAGCAGTTGTCCCGAATCGCCTCTACCTTGGCGAGTAAATTTCGCTAGGCCGCGGAAACTCTACTCCGAATCTCCATCGCCTAGGACTGGAACATCTTGATATTTATAACTTTACTTTCGGCGATTTCCACACTGGCTTGTAGCTGTTCGATCAAGTCTTTTTGTTGGCTCGCTTGTATCTGACCATTGCGAACCACCAGCTCTGCTTGTTCGAGCTTAGTCTTGAGCAGCTCTATCTCACTTTTATCGGCCAACCTTGCTTGTTCTATCCCTACACTTGCCTGGTCCTTGGTAGCCTCCTCTGTAGTGGCTAGTTTGGCTTCTAGGGTTTTGATGAGGTGATTTTTTCGTTTCAGCTGGTTTTTCAAAACCCCGACTGAAAATTGATTCATCGTGGCATATGCCCCTAATGTCACAGTTATTTCCGTCGCGAAATGTTCATTCTTCTTGTCCTTCCCATCAGTCAAAACTTTGTATTTCTTGGCTGTCGATTCCCCCTCCTGATAGAATTCTCTCTTTCCCACTGCCTTTCTCTTCTTATCAAAGAAGAACTCATTTGGAGGGAGCTCTTCCACCCTTATAGGCCTCAATTCTTCATTTAAGATCCACCTTGCGTCAATATTTCCCTGAGTTGACTGCAAGGGAGTAACTGATACGATAGGATCTCTTATTTGCTTCGTTGATTTCCCTAGAGTAGTAACCGGAGTTTGCTTCTTTGGCAGGTCAAGAGTCTTTATCTCTGCTTTCGGGCTCTTAGTTTTCTTTTCCTGGTCCTGGTGTTTTTCTTGACTGGGAGTTGCATCTTTGGAGCCTTCGGCATCTTTTTGTTTCACCTCCGCTGTACTCGGATTCTCACCCCATAATACTGCGGGAAGACAACTACGTCGATGTTCTTGGAATTTCAGAACATCGGCCCTCTCTTTAGGTGCCAAGGTTTGTATCCGAGCTAAAATCTCAGCATAAGATCTTGCACCTCGAAAAATGTCATCTGAGGGTGAATTTTTATGTTCAAATCTCTTGAGTCCGCAACTGGCCAAATGATTACTCACGACCCTTTGCGGATCGTGCTTCTTGAATTCAATAAGGACCAATTTTAGGTCTTCCAGGGCTGTTGCCTCAGCTTCAGCATGCCCGAAATCTAACAAAGAATATGAATTTAAATGAATAGGAAAAGGTGGCCATACCTTCTTTGAGTATCCCTTAAGCTCATTGCTTATTCCACCAATTACTGTTTGTCTAGCAACATCGCGACAAGCCAACTTGTTGGGGATAAATAATGGCAATGCATGTGGGGGAACAGAAGCCTCGAAAACTCTGAGATATGAGAATTTGGCTTCTACATACCAGTCAGCTATACTTCTCAAATTCATCACTATATTGTCCGAGATCCTGGGTGGCGGGTGACTGAAAATAGTGACAGGCAGAGGTACCATCACCCAGTTGAAGATTTCATATACGAAAGCTACTGCTTTGTTTTCCCACAATTTTGAATGATAGACATGGATGGGCTTGGCCTTTGTTGGATTCCAACTCCAACTCATTAAGGGAAATGGTGTTAGAAAGCATATGGCGTCCATAATGTATGCCGACATAAAAAAAGAAGAAATCTTTCCACTCTATTTCTGCGCCCGATACTCTGTAACCCGACTGGTTAATCTATCAAACAACATTTTCACCCAGTCGAAGGAACAACCTTCGATGACTCGATGTATTAGAGGCACCCATTGAAGAAAGAAATGTGAGGTTTCCTCTCTCCCATATAATATGCATGTCATCATAGCTACATACTTGAACTGTGGTTCCAAGGAAGCTATTGAATATATACCATTACTGTCTGCCCTGAACTTTGCAGGGTGCAAAACCCAATCTCTTATTAAGCTAGACATTGTCTTGTCATACTACACACATTCCTTATGTTTGAACTCTTCCAAGAATTCGACATCATATATAAGGTCGGACGTTATGGGCAACTTGTACATTGCTTGCAGATGTTCTTTTGAAAGTCCGGATGGTGACCTTCTGCTCATTGATGATGGTTTTGGTTGGTATGTCCACATGGTCTAATGCCCATCGGACCATATCATAGTTGGGGAGCAGTCGTGGCCTAGCCGCTACTTTATGCATTCCCGATTGAATGACGATCTTATATTTAGTGGTTATGTCGTCTTTTTCATTGTCACTGGAATCATCAGAATAATCCACTAATTCGGCCTGCAGAACATTAGAAATGAATGACCAGTTTGGGACAGAGTCGACACTTCGAGGTGAAGTATCAGCGACGTTGTCCGAACCTTGTCCTAAAACCTCAATGCTGGCTTTAGATGCTTTTCGCGGGGCCATGACGGGAGATCCAGATTTAGCTCTTCTGCGATAAAAATATGTATACATACAGAAGTTAGCTCACTGAGAAAGTGTGCTCTGCGTAATATAGAAATGAATTTGTTATAATGAATAACAGCTCTATACATTCGAAAACTCGGTACTTTTTAAGAACAGATCGGTCAAATCATGTTTAGAAATAAATTTAGCAATAAAAACCCAATCTTTATTTGTCGATTCGCCTTATTTCTAATTAATGCCATAAATTTTGGCGGTTCGAAATGTCAGTTGGCATAAGGAAGAATTAAGACTTCCTCGTAAAATGTGCAAGCATCAAAACACAGAAGATACTGATTTAGCTTAATTAATCTGGTTTTACCAAAGTTAATTAATCTTTCGGTACTCGTTGTATCGGGAATTTTTTCTTTAACCCTTTGAACCTCTAACCCCCGAAATTGTGATGATTGACTTTGGTTAATAAAAACGTAATTGTGATTAGGCGCTTAATTAATTACGTAATTATTTATATCGCCATATCGCGACTCGGAACTTCGAAGGTATAATTTCCGGGAATTTTTCATGCGAGTCGCGAAACCGTGAGATCGCGATGATACGTTTTAATTAAAAGGGAGGATAAAATCGGATAAAGTGTTTAATTAATTATGTTCATATCTTTATTGCAACTTTGCGACTCGGGGCTTAGACAGTGTAGATTTTTAAAAGAGAACACGCCGAGTGGCAAATTGCCGACAGAACTTAACCATGGCTTAGCTTTTACCTTTAACCTTGACACAGGTTACTAAAATAAGGACTTCGTGGTTTCGGCTATCGAGGATTCGACAATAAGACCTTTAGATTTAGTGAACGCAGAGGGGCAAAAAGCCGATGATGTTTAATCGTGATTTAGGAAAATTTTACTCCCATTATTGCCCTAGGTAAAAATTTAAAGCAATTTCGCTATTTTGTTGCTCAGGACTTGTGAACTACGTGATCTATAGCATCCAACATACGAAATCCCGAGGTAGAACAAAGGGGGAAAATTTTTGACAAAAAGTAGAACTCACCTCGAGAGTACAATAATTATCATTGTTTGCGTGATAAGACTTCAGAGAGCTTGAAACCACAGATGGAAAATACGAAAACCATCTTTTGATTTCGAGCATTAAGACATGAAATTCGAGACGAGCTAGAAAAAACAAAGGCGGCTCCAACACCTCCTGTAATTTTTCTAGCTTTGCTTTCTTCTTACAGAGTTTTATTTCTTTCTTTCTTGTGATCTATGTCTCTGGATTCCTCTTTCCATTCTTGTTCTTATCTTCTCTTAGCATAGTAACTTCGCATTGTTGAGGTTCTTTCATAGGGTTCGAGGGTAATACTTCTTCTCTTATTGTTTCTGGAGTACATTCTCTACTCTCCTGCATGGATAGGTTCTTTAAGCCTTCTTGTGTTCTTTCAACTTCGACAGCCAGGTCTCTGTCCCTCAGTTGCTTCGATTTGTCCTCATGTTCTTCTATTAAGCACACTATTCTCCTAGCCATGAAATCCTTTAATTATTGTTTTTAATGTTCTATAGCTTCCTCTTCTTCTTTCCTTCGGGTCTGATCTCTCTCAATCCAAATCTTTCCTAACATAAGTGCAAAAGGCGCGGTGTTCTCAACAAACTTAATGACCTCAAATTATTCTTCTGTCGATGTTCCATGAGTTATCATAGATATATGAGTAAGTCTTCCACATAGGGTTATCAACTTTCCTTTGAGAAAGCCTATTCCTCCCAATGAAGGAATCATAGCAGGCTTTCCCAAAATTTCCCGAGTACTTTATGGCATAATGTTCACCTATGTTTCTGCATCCAATACACAGTCTATGTCGAAGTATCCTATTCTTGTTTCTATTCACTCTTTTTCTTTTAAGATCTCTGGTAAATTGATGTCTTTGTGATCATTCAATGTTTCTTTCATCTACAATAGTATAGCCTCGAATTATTTCTGGTTTTTTAGAACATTCTTAGTCTCTTGACCTTTTTCATGGTCTTCTTGTCTTATGTTCATCTTTTCAACTTTGGCAATCATTCTAGGGAAATCCAAAACTTCATGACCAATAGCTTTACAACAAAGGAAAACAACACCTCTACCAGGGCATTCCTTAGAAAGATGTCCTGATCTTCTACAATTATAACAAAGAGTCAATCTTCTCTTTCTCTTAAACGATTCCCAACCTTTCATGTACTATGCACTGGGATCATAGTGATGGACCTGCAAAAAATTATTTCTAGGATCCTGCATCCACTTGTTAGTCCAAAAATTCTTTCTATGCATAGAAATAACATATCTTTCTCTATTTCTATCAGATCTATTCATATCACATCTTCTTTCTTCTAGTTTTTCCCTAGCTTTTAGACTAGGATAAAATCTATCAAACATACCTAGATCCATTCTTTCGAAACAAAAATTTCCACTTATCTTACCTTTATCAAAGAACAAAGCCTTAAGATCTTACCTCTTTTCTTCATATCCAGTTCCTTTCTTAACACAGAGCTTCACAAGTCAAGTAGAATACTGCGCACTACAGCAACAGATCTACGCACAGAGATTTCTCTTTTCTTTAGTTCCTAGAAATCACAGTTTCAAGTCCCAGCAATAGAACCATTTGTTTGCACAAGGGAAAACCCAGGGTTCAATGCTACAATAGTGCACCAACAAAAACCTAACTATCGGCCCTTTCGGCAACACCTGTGAAGTAGATGAATTCTCACCCGAGGTAGAGGTAGGGGGGCTTGCAGGACTCAAGTGTCTGCAACCTAGCTGGGACACAGATCTGTGATTACAACACTTAACAGAGCACTTAGCAGTTAATAGTCATTAGGCTTTAACCATTATTCACATCGCAGGCCAAAACCGTAATTACAAGACAGTGCAGTATTCAACAAGATCTAACACACCCAAGCACTTAGCATCTAGAAATAAATCAGATCTAGCATTCATTTACATTATTAAGCACTAAGATACTATATCATATGCATCTAACATACATAAAGATTACAACACTAAGCTACTATATTATATGCATCTAACATACATAAAGATTACAACACTAAGCATAAATCACATCAATCACACAAAGTAACCATAACACATGATATATGTGGTTCACTGATCCGGATTATTTTCGGCACGAAATGAGAGCGGAGATATAATAAAGAAATGCACAAAGATATTGCATATATTCAATAATATAACAGAAATGTATCAGAGATGCAACCATAAACACATATATACAGTAATACACGATTTCTATTAATCAGAGAAATGTACAGAGACTATAAAAATACAGAGTGAAAGACTCGCTAGAATGGTGGCAGCTTATCTCTGAGAAGAGATGTGACGGCTA
>ML800514.1:270249-288185 GCA_009831015.1 Picea engelmannii
TTGGGTAAGTTGGTGCATCAACTTCCCGGGGTCGTAACTTTTGCATACGATCTCCGTTTTAGGCGTGTGATAGCTCGTTGGAAAGGTATCGTCGAGGAGATTCATTTTGGGGGCTCAATCATGCCTTCAGATATCATTGAGAATCTATATATCGAAAAACCTTCATTTGGACCCTCAAAATGGCCCCGGAAGTTAAAACCTGCTAAAAATAGTAAATTGCCAAAATTGCCAGAAACATGTTTTGGGCCAGTTGGAGAAGGTGGGTGGCCACCAATATCCACCTGGATCATTCACCCCCTATGTGGGGCTATGTCCACCAACTCTTTGTCTTCTTTATTATCTTCTTTCGATCTTCTTACACGCACATAGCCACAAAATCAACTCCGCATAGGACAGGAGATCTGCGTGCACTTTGCCAGATCCTCCTTCCCCGAGTTAGGCCTAAGCACAAAGACTTACACAATTGTGCACAAAGCACTACATATGACTTTCACTTAGCTCTGCAAGTCTCAACATACAATGTGCACAAATCATTCATGTCTATTGTCACTTAGCTCTCTCGCCTCTTCTTACATTGCCTAGCTACTTATTTATACATTATAAAAGGGGCCAAAACATGGATAAACCCATGGGCCGACATCCTATACCCGTTACATCAACCCTAAACCCAAAAATCCAGCAAAGGGGGGTGAGATCCTACAATCTTCGCTTCGCCTGGGTGCTCCGTCTTCGACCAGCCTGTCGAAGTCCCAAAATCGGTCAAACATGACCCAATTTCTCCAAAAATTGGTCAAGGGCCAACATGCTACACTGCTCTACTCTGCCTGCATCAATGTCTTCCTGCTCTCATCTTCTTTATCTTTCTGATATTCTGCTTTGTCTCTATATGTGCACCTCGGCTTTATCTTCCTCTCTCAGATATGCATTTATGTTCCTTGCTTCTTCTTCTCTTTATTCTTTGTGTCTTATTTCCATTCTATGCGCTATGCCTCTTCTATGCATTTCAGCTCCTTCACACAGCATGCTTCTACCCACATACATCACACTCAACAGAATCAACCATCTCTTCTCTTTTCTGCGTATATTTATCATGCCTAGTCCTCTGTCAAATCGTCCATGCAAATTATTGTCTTCTTTGGCAGTTATACTAAGTATGTTCATCATCAATGGCTTATCTTGATATTCTTTGCCTTCTCGGGCAGTGCGACACTTTGTCTTCTTTGTCACGGTTGAGTTTATCCTCTCTATTGTAGTTACAAACTTTGACACTTTTCCATCTGTCAATTGTCTCTATGATCAGTCTTCATTCCACTGGCAGTTACCTCGAGACTCTTCAGCTCTTCTGGCAATCACCCTGCAACTCCTCAAGTTATCTGGCAAATACAATCACTATGTTCTGGCAATTGCAGCCAGTCAATTATGACTTCTTTGGATTCTAAGTCCCTTCCTTCACATGACCATCGGCGGTGACCAAATGCCTATTCAAAAGGTGCTTCCTGATCTTCGTTTAGTGAGTGCTAGCTCCTTTTCATGATATGACCTTGGGATATGAACTTCACGTGACCACACAATTATGGGTGCATCCATAGGTGGTTTGAGGGAAACCCTCTTTTCGCCCCACAATTCACTATGAGCCTCCATGTGTCCTTTCTCCAAAACCGTGGTTTCGATTGCGGCCCACTCATGAAAAATTAAGGCTCGAGCATGTTCTGGCCCCACAATGCGATGGGACCGTCGATATCACAATCTTGACGGTGCTCCTTCAATCAATGGCTCCAATCTATCTTCCTTTTCTGCCTTCTTTCCTCTGTCCACGTACGATCCTTAGTCTCAATGATCAGGTGACATGTGGCTCTCCAAACCAATGGACGAGATCGATTTCACCTTTTAGGCTTCGGGAGTTTCGATTCTCAAACTTCGCTTTCTCCCAGAGCATTTCACCCGGATTCCACGATACAATGGCGCGTGTCCCTTTTGGATCGACAGCCACAATCCCTTCAAGTATTCAAGGTTCGACAATCTCAACTCTCAACTTTCCTTCATCCTTCCTTTGCTTTTTCCCGCAGCTGACAATCCACTGATGCACATCCTCTTTAATCCAACAGTTATCCTCTGCTCTGGGACTTCGGTCTTCAGCAATATCAAACCTTTCTCCTTCTCATTTTCCTGGAGTAGTTTCACACGATTTCACGATCCGTTGACACGTACCCTCCTACATGATCAACGATCATAAGTGACTTCAGCACTTCGGGACTTTAAGTTGATCGTTGCTTCATTCTCCTCCAGAGTGGTCACCTACTAAATAAGTCATAGGCGGTGGAAACCGCTTGCTGTATGTTAACACTTCCACTTACACTGTCCTTCCACTGTACTAGATCAACGATTGAGAATGCATTAGAAGTGATCTTCATATCGGATGACTTGTATCCACTTCAAGACTTCGACATTCGGGACTTCAGGACTTAGGGCATCTGCTGGTGGTAGAACTCCAAGAGTAAAACTCCCAAAGTGACGTCACTTACTTACGTCACTTGATGACATGTCATGAGCCTAGTAGTTGCCACGTGTCACTCGGATTTGTAATTTCCACATACCTGAAGTGCCGACTCAACTTGACACTTGTCTTTGTCTGATTACGCAACGTGTCCTTGCTAACATGGATCCTCATTCACTTTGGGAATTTGGCCTTCGGGACTTCAGGTATTTCGACTTTTCAATTCACCAATTCTTCCGAAGTGAGAATCCCCGAACAGTAACCTCCTCGCAACTTTTAGACCCAAACTAAATGTTGTTCTTCGATCATGTTCCTAGATCGATGAATCGATATTTCTACGATGTTGCTTTTATAGCTTATCTTGTCCTTCCACTTCAAACTGATTTGACAGCTGTCATTTACTCCGGCTCTCCGACTCTCCGGAATTCGAGTTTTTCAAGTCTCAAACTGAAAAAATCCTGGAAGTGATTTTCTCCGGAGTTGAGGATCATGTGCCACCTGTCAGTCTTGAGGATGGATGGTCCCTACTTACTTCGGGAATTTGGGACTTTGACAAGTCTACTCTCCTACGCTCATCCAAAGTCTTAACCTTTGTGCATTTATTTTTGGATCCAACGACTGTTGATCCTCGGTGCTCAGATCCAACGGATCAGATCTGTACTTCTCCTCTACGCTTCCTTTGGTCAGTGGGTGCTAATCTAACGGTCATCAGGTATTCGGTGTTGGTGATCCAACAACCACTGTCATTCTTCCTCCTGAGATTTATGATCTCTCTGACTTAGAAGGTTTTCTAAGTATTCAAAGGTCTCGACCTTTGCTCCTCCTGCAATTCCTTCTCTTAGACCTCGACTGCACTTATCGAAAGCACAAAGCGCTATCTCTTCTGAGCTTTGATCTCTGCATATTGTTCTCCCATCCTTCTGAGCTTATGCTTCTTGTCGAGCTTTGATCTCTACATACTCACGCTATTCCTCTTGAGCTTTGATTTTCATACTGTTCGCTTCTTCTCCTAAACTTATGCTTCCCCTGTTTTCCATCATTGTTGATTTCCTCATTGTTGTTTTTCTTTCCTGTAAACATATCATTGTCGTTGTTGTTCTTGCCATCAATGACAAGCACACTCTTCATGTAAACATGCCAACAAGTTTAGCCAGGTCGGCCCAGAAAATAAAAATAGGGATCGAACTACTATAAATATAGGAAATATTTTCACATTTTTTGAGTATCCAAGTTTGTGATCTCTTAGCACAAGTTTGGTGGTGAAGGAAATGAGAGGATAAGGAGCTCTTATGAAGGATATTTTCTAGTCTTATGTTGATGTTTTGATCATTTCTATGGGTTCTCTATAGCATGAAAGGTTGATTCTTTGCACAAGGTTCTATGTGGTTGTTCTATGATGATGATGAGGTATCAATGATAGTGAAAAAGACATTGACAGTGACAATCTGTGTGAGTTGGTTTCTATGTGGACCCAGTTTGTAAGTGGATCCAGTTTTATGATGATGATGTATCAGTGACAATGAAAACATCAGGTTGGTTCTATCATTTATATTCAAGGGAGGAAGGAAGGGGTAAGCAAAAGGGGGTTAGAGCCTCCTTCCAATTGAAGCTGGAGAATCTAGGGAGTTGTAGCTTCCTTCAGGTTGGATCCTGTAAATTATGGGGTTGGAGCCTCATTCCACTTGGAGTTGGAGAACTTGTTTGTAGCTTCCTTTGAATAAAATATTTTATTACATAAAAAGAATTCAATGGATTTTCACTTATATCTATTGTGCATTGTGTATCTCTTCTTCTGCTCTTTATTGGATATATTATTTGATTGGAAAGTAAAGTTATAAAAGTGATAAATTGTACTTGATACTGATTCACCCCCCCCCCNAGACCGTGAAAAAAGATGGAAGGCCAAGGCCACATTCCAAATGGGATTCCACCATTTGATGGAAAAAATTATGCATATTGGAGAAACATAACACAAACTTACTTGAAATCCTTAGGAGTGGATATTTGGCTCTCAATTGTCAATGGCTATAAAGTTCCAAAAACTCCTCTCACCGATCCATATGAGAAGAAATCAATGAGCTACAATGAAAAGGCCATACATGTTATTCTAGGCGGATTGACACCAACTATTGCTAGAAAGGTGATGATTTTCAACACAACTAAAGAGGAATGGGACAAACTTAAAAATATGTATGAAGGTGATCCTAAAGTCAAGCAGGTCAAAATATGTTTGAAAATTTGAAAATGGATGAAAATGAAGATATTGCAACCTATTTACTTAGAGTAGATGAAGTTTTCAATGATATTGTTGGGTCTCCTTTTTGATACCTCCAATTTCCTTATCTTTTCCCATATCTCGACCAATTTTTCCTTAGACATATGCACTATTTTCCTATTTTCCTCAACAGACATGTCCTTTAGCCATTCTTGTGTACATATGAGGTAAATTATGCTTAATCATGATTTATGAGATTTCTTAGTGATTGGAATTGAATAATTGATGTTAAATTATCTCTATTTACTTTGAATGATCAAAGAAAACCTTATGACACAACTCCTATTCATCCGGTGCTCATTTCAACGTTCATTCGAAACTCAACGCATCTGGTACCTATCTTTGTGTGCGTCCGATACCAATGATGTGTTCACCCGGTACTTATTTCTGTGCTCATCCAGTACCTATTCTTGTGTTCATCCGGTACCTATATTTGATTGTGTGCGTCTGGTACCAGTATTTTGTTCCAGCTGTGCCCATCCGGTGCCATTCTTTTGTTCCAGCTGTGCGGGTTCGGTACTCGTTCCGCATTTGCAGGCTTGAGTGTTTGAATGAGTTTTCTCGCGATGGGTCCAAGGAATTTGTTGGTTCAAACATTCTCTGTTTGTTGAAGACCACGATAAATTTCATCACTCATGCACTTCATGTCATGAGGTTGAAATCGTTCCCTTGAAAAGTGATACATCAACCAATTGTAATATTTGTGCAGGAATTTGATGTTATCTCTAGACTTTGATTCTAACAATTGTTTCTCTTTAAAATAGAGAGCCTTGTAGATGATAGAAACACATAGATATAATTAATCATTGTTATGTTGTAAGATTGATTCTTAAAGACTGTTGATTGTACCCTTTTTTTCTGAAGTAATGATATAAATTGCAGCTCATGGATTCTATGTGTGTGTTCAAATCTTCTCTTATGTAAGTTTCTTTTAAAAGMTACCTTATTAGTATGGCAAGGGCCCACTGACCCAACCAAGGTAAGCTTCCTTGTATTTATTTGTGAATATAATTCTGGTTTTCTGTATGTGGATAGAATAATTATGTGTTTGATTATAGCATCTAACTTTATTCCTATTATGTTTCAGTGATACACTTGATAGCATGCAATATAGATGTGTGGTAATTCTAAGTGAGTGAGAGTTTTGTGTGCAATGTGATAATTATGAGTGCAACTATTTCTGAGTAATCACTTGTTATCTTTGTGTGTGTGTATGAAGACAATCATTTGTTAGACTAAATGATTTAGTGTTTGTTCTATTTTCCAAATCTAGGGACAAGTCGAATCTCCATCTTTCACCCTACATGAGCCTATAATGGAGTATTTCACCACACCTAGAGTTTCTTCCAGAATTTATTAGGATACATATTGCAAACACAGACACAATCAAGACCTCCATCTCTCACCCTACATGCACCTATAATGGAGTGTCTTACTTTACCTGGTATTTCTTCTAGGAGTGATTGAGTTTTATTTTAAGAATATGAAGAGTGCTAATTGTTGTTAGTTTAGTTGCTACAGGAAACAAAGTCAAAGTTCATCTTTCCCTTTCATGAGCCTCTAATGAACAGATTCATCACCTAAGCAAGATCTTTAGATCATATGCTTGTTTATGAGTTTTTATTTTTTATTTTTGAACTATGTGGAGAGTGTTACTTGAAAAGTGTGAAAACAGAGTATTGGTTTTAGAGTGTTTTCTTATGTAGGCTATACGTATCAGACATAGGAACTTATCTGTTATCGGCACATATAGTGCATCAACTCTATTGATTACGAAATTGGATTGACATATTAAATGATTGCAATATATTGAACATATAATTGCACCAACAACTATCAGAGGATGTTGGCATAGGGACAGACTCAGGGTTCAACGCTTCAACAACGCACCAACAAAACCCTAACTACTGGCCCTTTCGACAACACCTGCGAAGAAGATGAAGTCTCACCCAGGGTAGAGGCAGGGGGGGTTGCAGGACTTAGATGCCTGCAACCTAGCTAGGACATCGATCTGTGATTACAACACTTTAACAGATCACTTAGTAGTTATCGTTCATTAGTATTTAGCCTTTGTTTACAACGCAGATAAACCCTAATTACATAGCAGTGCAATATTCACCCAGATATAATATATTCAAGTACTAAGCACATAAAATTAGGTCAGATCTATCATTCATTCATATTACTCAGTACTAAGCTATCATATAAGATTCATCTAAGCATATACTATTACACTAAGCATAAATCTCATGAATAATGTAGCAACCATAAAGCACAATGCAACCATAACACAAGATATATGTGGTTCACCCCCAGCCTGGGGCTACATCCACCAACTCTTCTTCTCTTTGTTGTCTTTTGTCAATCATCTACATGCACAAAGCCACAAGATCCTACTCTGCATAGGACATGATATCTGTGCGCACTTTGCCAGATCATCCTTCCCTGAGCTAGGTTACAGCACAAATCCCTCTTACAATCTACACAAACTTCTTACATCCACTTGCACTTAGCCCTGCAAGTGTTCAACACAGCATGCACAAAGCATTTACAACTATCACTTGCACTTAGCGCAACACCACTTGTCTCTTCTAGGTCTAGTAGATACTTCTTACATCGCATAGGCATCTATTTATACATTACAAAAAGGGCCTAAACATGGGTAAACCCATGGGATGACATCCCCATACCCGTTACATGAGCCCAAAACCCAAAAATCCCTAAACAAGGAGTCGAGATCCCACGATCTTCGTTTCAACTTGCGCTCTGCCTTCGACAGCTTGTCAAAGTCCTAAAAAGGGGTCACAAGTGACCAAGGATCTTCAAAAATTGGTCAAGGTCCAACAGCCCCCCAACACTCACCTGTGACTCATCCCAAATCACTCTAATCTGGGTAGCTCTGCCTCAAAAGCCTCGATCTTGGCTCGAGCTGCTTCGACCTACTGCTTCGCCAGGGCCTCCTGCTCGGTGAATTCCTGAATAACTGCCTTGTTCACAGGTCCTTCCAAGCGTTGTTCGACTACAGTGACTACTTGTTCCAGCTCTTCTCCTCATCCTTCAATCTCCTCAAACAGCTGGCAAGCTTTGTCCTAGACTGGTTGGAGCCTCTGAGTCACTTCCATGACTTTGTTCTGTATGGTATGGACATGTTGTTGAGCAGTGCGCTATTCCTAGGATCTTTTCATTCTCTCAACTGTTGATAGGAGCTTCAACTATGCTTGTACTGTTGCTACTTGTTGCTTTTCCTCCTGGAGTTGTGACTCCAGTGTCTTCAGTTCAGGGTCCTCTATAAGGTGCTCATAAGTCTGTGTACTTCTACTGCTAATATTTTTACATTCTTCACCGGGCAGTTTCTTCTCTTTGGTCTCACACGTCCTGCGGAGTGCTTGGTACTATTTGTAGCTCTAGATCTGTTATTCTCTGTTGAAGCTATTGGATGGCTTCAGCAAGCTTCACTACTTAATGCTACACTAGGTCTTCCTCCTTTTTCTCTATGCCCGTCACAGAGCAAAGTGATTTGTTGACTGCTTCTTTGACTCGGATATTCTCTATAAGAAGTTATTCTTTCTCTTGCTGAATCTGCGCTCTCTCCTCTTTGAACTTTGTTTGGAGGTCATCATTTTCCTGTTGTGCAACCCGACATTTCTCTACGACTTCCTCTTGTACTTGCTTCAGGGCCTCTGTGGCCTGTTCTTTTTCTTCTTGGACACGGTGAAGGTGAACTTCAATCGCATCGACTAGTATGCGGAGTTGGGTAGGCTCATCTCCCAACTTTTTTTCTTCTGATGGTGGCGGTACAGTGGACACTGCACGGCTAGAGTGAAGGGCATGTTGTACCCCTCATAGTTCTACTTCAATCCTTTCATACATGGTCTCTTTCTTGGCTTTGTTTTTCTACAAAATGTCTTCCGAGGCGTTTGATACAGCTGTGATAATGAAGTCGAAGTCATCGAGCGTGAGCATAGTCTGCAGCTTGGTCTTACTAGATTTTGACTTCTTTCATGATGACTGTTTCATGGGGGAGACCTTTATTTTCTTAGATGTCTCAGCTTCATCAATGGGATCCTTAGGTGGTGTTACTTCACCTTGCTTCTGCTTGTCTTCTTCTCCATTGTTCTCTTCTTTGTCTACTTCGTCATCACCTCCTCTACTAGGTGATTCTAAAGCAGTCTCTTTTGATGTGTTGTTCAGCTTATGTACCTCTTATGTCTTCTTCCTTCTACTAGTACCAGGTGTATCATACTCTTCACGAGTGACCACCGGGCTTCTGATTAGTTTAGGTTTAGATAGTTATGCAGGGTCAACAGGGATAAGGAGCTCTGCAGGCCATTCCTTATTTATTTCTTCTAGGTCCTCCTATGTGAGCTTGTAATAAATTTGTAGTACTTCTTTGTGTTCATCTCCACGCATAGTGATATAGATAAAATGTTTGTCTGCGTGGAACTGTGCAGGGTGTACGGCATCATACGAGGGACAGCCTCAATAGCCCTCTTTAACTACAGGTAGTAGGTGTGTAACACCGCATTTGACTACCATTGTTTTCCCATGTTGCTCAAATACCAGAGCATGGTGAGCTTCATGGCTAAGGGTTCTAATGGCTCTATTTTAGGGAAGGTCGCACCTTCTGGCATCTCCCAAGAAATGAACGCGATGAGGATCAACAGCCAACTAAAATGGAACTCATAGCCCTGATCCTAAGCTTCGCGACAGTCTTTTTCTAACTGGTTAACTAAGTAGCTGGCCCAATTCATTTGTATCCCCTCCACACATTTTCCTGCGATGACAACAACAAACCCCATGACCTATGTGGGTTTGTTATTTCTTACTAGCTTACCAGCAATCAACTGGAAAGAGAGGCGCACTACGCCATTCTGGATGGAGTCTACCTTGTAGCCTCACTTCCCCTTCTCCACATCGATGTAAGTATCTTTAATATTCTGCACCAGGGCGTGGTCTGCAGCCTTTCCTAGGTAAAAGTCTTGTGGGCCTGGTCCCTGCATGCTCAATCTGGTGATCCGATGGATCAGCGTCAGGTCGATGGTGATGTGTCTGTCTAGCCATAGATAGCCGACATGGAAGAATGACAACAAGAGCTTAATTCATGCGTTAACCTCCTGGTGCCTTCCAAAATGGGGTATCTTCATTACGTTCAGAATAGTGGACTGCGCGAGGTCCATAGTCCATGGTTGGGGGATTATCCTCGACTTCTTCCCCTTCGTCTTAGTCAAATACTTGTGAGGGGTGAGCATGTTGTAGTTCTTGTGATCCCCTAGGTTGAAGTCGTTGATCTTTAATGTCATGATCTTATCCAGCTTTGGTTTAACTACATGTGTCCCCTTCAGGAGGTACGCAGTAATTAGAGTGTAATTGAAGTCCCTTGGGACACTGTCATGACTCACCGCATCGGCCAGAGGCGGGATGTAGTCAGGAAGGATTCATGGGATTATCTTCACATTCTCCAAGTCATCGTGATGCTTGGTGCATTTCTCAGTCGTAGCACGGGATGGTCCAGATCCGCGAGCAGTCGACGAGGATGCTTGCACTCCTCTCGTCGATGAAGCTTGAATCCCTACAGACATTACTTTTTTGACTATTAGATCGATTAGGATTTCTTCTATGGAATTTTCTACTACACTGAGTTTGTCCGACATGCATGCTTGAGATCGAATAACTTAGGTCAATGAACAAACTCTAAATGCAATAGAATAGGTGGTGAAGTCTCAGTAAACACAACATAGTAAGAAAGAGTTCTCTTGTTAGCTGAGATACAATTCGTAAAAGTGTTCTCGGTGCAACAGTCGACAGAATAAGTAGACAGCGATGTAAAGGATCCCTCCAATGGGTAAGAAGCCTTCATAAATGCAGTTTTTTCCATTATGGCGCGGTCCCAACAGTTTGATGGTGAGATTTCTGGTCATAATTGTTGTTCTAACCATTCAGGAGCGTCAATCTAATGGTCATAATGCCTCTAATGGTTATATTTCTCCTCCATGGCGAAGTGCCAATCTGATTTTCTCTAATATGCCAGTGAAGTTCAAACTCTGGAGACCTTCCTTGTGCGAAGTCTTCTCTGGAACTTCCTATAATTTCTCCAACTTTGCTTTCTTCTTGCTGTGCTTTCTAGCCTTCTTCCATGTGATCTGTTTCTCGGTATTCCTCTTTCCATTCTGATTCTGATCTCCTCTTGGCATAATAACTTCACGATGTTGATGGTCTTTCAAGGGAAACACTTATTATTTGTCTGGGGTAGGTGCTCTACTCTCCTGTACAGACAGGTGTTTCAAGTATTCATGTGTTCTTTCAACTTTGACATCCATATTTTTGGTCCAGAGTAGCTTCGATCGGTTTTCTTGTTCTTTCATTAAGTGTGTTATTCTCCTAGTCATGAGGTCTCTTAGTTCTTTCTTTTTCTTTTCTAGAGCTTCTTCTTCTTTTCTTCGAGTCTGATCTTTCTCAATCCAGGTTTTTGCTAGTAACATAGCCAATGGGGTGATGTTCTCAATAAATTTAACAACCTCAAATTCTTCCTTTGTTAAAGTTCCATGAGCACTCATAGATGTTTGGGTAAGTCTTCCACATAGGGTTATCAGCATTCCTATAATAATCATATTCCTCCAAATGAAGGAATCATAGCAGGCTTTCCCAAAATTTCCCAGGTTCTTTTTGTCATGATATTCACTTGTGTTTCCTCATCCAGAACATAGTCAATGTCGAAGTCTCCTATTCTTGTTTCTATGCACTCTTTTTCTTTGAAGATCTCTGATAAGTTGATATCTCTGTGATCATTCAGGGTTTCTTTCATTTGTAGTAATATGGTCTCTGATTCTTTCTAGGGTTCTGCCATGGTCTCAGTTTCTTGGCCTTCCTTAGGGTTTTCTTATCTCATATTCATTCTTTCAACCTTATCAATCATTCTAGGGCAATCCAGAACTTCATGGTCCATATCTTTACAATAAAACAACTAGGTCTTCTACCAGGGCATTCCTTAGCAACATGTCCCAGTCTTCTGCAACTGTAACAAAGAGTTAATCCTCTCTTTCTCTTAAATGATCCCCAGCCTTTCTTGTACTGTGCACTAGGATCATAGTAGCTAACCTACAAAAAATTCTTCCTAGGATCTTGCATCCATTTGTTAGTCCAAACATTCTTTCTATGCATAGGAATAACATATCTTTCATTATTTCTATCAGATCTACTCATATCAAATCTTCTTTCGTCTAGTTGTGCCCTAATTTTCAGACTAGGAAAAAATTTATCAAACATACCTAGATCCATACTTTCGAAACAAAAATTTCCACTTATCTTACCTTTAACAGAGCACAAAACTTTCAGATCTTATCTCTTGAATAAAAAAATTTCATTGTTCTTACCTTTATCAGAGCACAAAGCTTTAAGATCTTACCTCTTTTCTTCAAATCTGCCTCCTCTCTTAGTACAGAGCTTCACAATTCAAGTAGAGTATTGCGCACTAGGGAAATAGATCTACACACATAGCTTCCTCTTTTCCTTAGTTCCCAACAATCACAGTTTCAGGTCCTGGAAACAGAACCATTTGTTTGCACAGGGACAGACCCAGTGTTCAACGCTTCAACAGTGCACCAAAAAAACTCTAACTACTGGCCCTCTCGGCAACACCTACAAAGCAGATGAAGTCTCACCTGAGGTAGAGGCCGGGGGGGTTGCAGGACTCAGATTTCTGCAACCTAGCTCGGACACCAATCTGTGATTACAACACCTTAACAGAGCACTTAGAAGTTATCGTTCATTAGTATTTAGCCTTTGTTTACAGCGCAGATAAACCCTAATTACAAAGCAGTGCAGTATTCACCCAGATCTAATATATTCAAGTACTAAGCACATCAAATTAAGTCAGATCTAGCATTCATTCAAATTACTCAGTACTAAGCTATCATATTAGATTCATCTAAGCATATACTATTACACTAAGCATAAATCTCATGAATAATGTGGCAACCATAAAGAACAAAGAAACCATAACAAATGATATACGTGTTTCACCCCCAGCCTGAGGCTACGTCCACCAACTCTTCTTCTCTTTATTATCTTCTGTCAATCATCTACATGCATAAAGCCACAAGATCCTACTCCACATAAGACAGGAGATCTTCACGCACTTCACCATATCCTCCTTCCCTGATCTAGGTTATAGCACAAAGCCCTCTTACAATATACACAAGCTTCTTACATCCACTTGCACTTAGCCCTGCAAGTGTTCAACATAGCATGCACAAAGCATTTACAACTATCACTTGCACTTAACACAACACCAATTGTCTCTTCTAGGTCTAGTAGCTACTTCTTACATCGCCTAGGAATCTATTTATACATTACAAAAAGGGCCTAAACATGGGTAAACCCATGGGCCGACATCCCCATACCCGTTACATGAGCCCAAAACCCAAAAATCCCTAAACAAGGGGCCAAGATCCCGCGATCTCCATTTCAACTTGCACTCTGCCTTTGACAGCCTGTCGAAGTCCCAAAAAGGGGTCATAAGTGACCAAGGATCTTCAAAACTTGGTCAAGGGCCAACAAAGGACTAGGAGAAGAACTCAATGAATCCTTGGTTTTACAAAAAGTGTTGAGATCACTTCCTGTGAGATATGATTCTAAGGTCTCTACCATTGAAGAGAATAGGGACTTGACTAAGATTACATTGGATGAACTACATGGGTCCCTCACAGCAATGAAATGAGAACAGGTACAAAAATGAACAGTCAAACAAAGAAGTGTCATTTAAATCTATGAAGAAAACAAAGGACAAGGAACATAAGGTAGAAGAAAAATCGGACTATGATTCAGATGAAGAAGAAGCACATTTTGTAAGAAATCTCAAGAGGGGAACCAACAAATACAACAATAAGTTAACTTTTAAATGCTTCAATTGTGGCAAAGTAGGACACTATGATAAGAAATTTCCTTTTGAAGAAAAGAAAAGATTCCACAAGACAAAAGGTCTCTACTCCAAGGAGGACAACAGTTCTTTAGATGAAAGTGATGGAGAAGAAATGGATATAATGGAAGTTCTCTTCATAACTCAAGAAAATCAAGACAATGACCATGAAGATTATGATGAAGAAACTGAAGGAGCAAGCCTTGAATCTATCTGGGGAGCCAAGGACATCACATAAAGTGAACAAGAAGATGATGATAATCTTGAAAAATTGAATTATGCTAAAGAAGAAAATGTTAAGCTCAGAAATGAAAATAGAGAACTAAGAAACAAATTGGCAAGTTGTGAAGAAGAGAATCACGAGCTTGAAAAGACAATTAATAGATTAAAGGAACAATTAGAATATTATGAGAAATTAAAAGCATAATTGTCTCACACGATAAAAGAGCTAATGTTAGCAATTGAAAAGTTGGAAAATTTTGGAATAAGTCCTGAAAAACTAGATGAAATTCTTTGCAATCAAAGATCACCTACCAATAAGACATGACTTGGATATGATAATAGTTTAGAGATAGAAAACACAGATAAAGAGGACAAGAAAGATGAGGGAAATTCTAGAAGCTATGAAAATTCCTTAAGAAGTGGAATCAACAATCAAAAAGAAATTGAAGATCAACAAGAAAATGACAAAAGATCTAAATTCAGAAGGGGTGATACACCAAAAAGGTCCTTCCTACCAAGTATGAGAACAATCAAAAGGGAGTTGAAGAACAACAAGAACATAACACCTTCAACTGGAACAAAAGATCAAAATTCAGGAGGCATGAAACACCAAGAAGATTACTTCCTATCAGGTATGAGAATATTTTTCTTGGTCATTGTTATACTTGCATAAACTTTGGACACAAGGCAATTCATTGCAAAATCAATGCAAGAAACAACTATGTGAGAAACACAAATGACTATGCATATCCAAGCAACAATCATGTAAACAATATATTTGGAAATGCTTATGGATATGTCAACAAAAATTACAATCCATTTCATCCACTGATGGATCAAAATATCATATGCTACAAATGCAATAATATTGGTCACAAAGAACGAGATTGCACAAATATGAAAGAATATGCTCCTATCATAAAACCAGGTACAATATGGAAAAGGAAAGAGAATCCAAACCAAGAAAATTGTCAAATAACACTGATCTATGATAATAAAGAAGAAAAATATGAATGGTACATATAAAGTGGTTTCTCAACACACATGACTGGGGATCCAAACAAATTCATTAGATTAAATAAAAAGGGTGACAGTGTTGCATTTGGAGATGACTCCTCTGTCAAAATACTTGGAAAAGGTGTAGTAAATCTTGGAAGTGAAAATGTAAAAGAAGAAAATGTCCTACTGGTTGAAGATATGAAGCCCAATCTCCTCAGTGTCAGTAAAGTATGTGATCAAGGATACACTCTCAATTTTTATTCCCAAAAATGTGAAATTAGAGAAAAGGACTCGGGAAAATTGGTTGCAACAGCAACAAGAAGACCAAATAGCATATACATCCTAGACAAAGAGAAGAGAAAGAATATTGAATTCACATGAAAAATCTCCAAGGACCATAACAATCAAAGAAAGGAAAATAAGACAAAATAAGTACTATTGAGTGCCACATGTTCAGGGGGAGCATCCCAAAATAAAAGAGTCACCCTTTGTCATTGATGTCAAAGGGGGAGAGAAAAATCTGGAGCATGTCGATAGGGGGAGAGTGGGATGACATGGGAAGCATAAGTGTTTCCATCAGTGCCAAAGGGGGAGATTGTTGGAAATTGTTTGTCATTGATGTCAACCCTAGAAGGAGCAGTCAAGTGAAGAATCCTACAGATGTCCAAGATCAATATTGGAAGATGAAGATTGTTGAAAGCATTATTTGTGGTCAATTTGGATACCTTATATTTGAGGGAATTCTTACCCTACATAAATAACTCAAATGGAATCACAAGTTACATGGTTGGAAATCGTATTCTGAGACCTTTCCAACAGTATATGGAAGTCCCTCTAATTCCCTAGGAATGAAGAGATATGAATTTTTCCATCTGACAACCCAGCCAGAAAATTGAGGACAGTTTAGCAAGGTCGGACCAGAAAATAAAAATAGGGATAGAACTACTGTAAATACATGATGGATTTTTCACATTTTTTGAGTGTCCAAGTTTGTGATATCTTAGCACAAGTTTGGTGGTGCGGGAATTGGGAGGATAAGGATCTCTTATGAAGGATATTTTCTAGCCTTATGGTGATGTTTTGATCATTGTTATGGATTCTCTATAGTATGGAAGGTTGATTCTTTACACAAGGTTCTATGTAGTTGTTGGGGTTTATGTGTGGACCCATGTGGACCTAGGTTCTCTAAGTGGACCTAGTTTGATGATGATGATGTATCAATGATAGTGACAAAGACAGTGACAGTGACAGTGATAGTCTATGTGACCCAGTTTGTAAGTGGACCCAGTTTTATGATGATGATGTATCAGTGACAATGACGTCATGTTTATTCTATCATTTATATTCAAGGGAGGAAGGAATGGGGCAAGGAAAAGGTGGTTGGATCCTCCTTCTAGTTGGAGTTGGAGAATCTAGGGAGTTGTAGCTTCCTTCAGGTTGGAGCCTGTAAATTAGGGGGTTGGAGTCTCCTTCCAGTTGGAGCTAGAGAACTTGGAAGTTGTAGCTTCCTTTGAATGAAATCTTTTAATACATAAGAAAACACTCAGTGGATTTTCACTTATATCTATTGTGCATTGTGTATCTCTTCTTCTGCTCTTCATTGGATATATTATTTGATTGGAAAGTAAAGTTATAAAAGTGATAAATTGTACTTGATACTTATTCACCCCCCCTCTTAGTATCAACACTATTCTTTCCTTTCCTTGCATTTCCTTGAGAGATAATGGTATAACCTTAAAATAAATTCATGTTAATATAATGTTTTATTAAACATGTGATGACCATTGAATTGCATGTGTAAAGTGGCTATGAATTTTCACAATTGTAAGAGCTATATAATTAATTCTCAAATTCAAATGACAATACAATGAATTTAGCCATTGTTCCTTAATAATTGATGGACAATATCACCTATTTTGAAAATTCACTCATTTTTTTTTCATCCTACAATTCAAAACCCACCACAACAAACAACAACATTGAAAGTCTAGGAACAAAGCATTATGAGTGTCAAGAATAGAATTAAATACTTGTATTTACATGCAAAAAGATTTTGTACGATTAATGGTCCAAGAATTTCAAAAAATCACATTTGCAACATTGATGTCATTTGTATCCTTTCTTTCAAAGATTTCTCAACTTTCCATACTTATTTTTTAGTGGTGCTCTAAAAAGTTCTTAATATATCTATGCATTTTTTGTGTTAGCCAACTATGTAAGCTACTCAAATCGTCATAATTCATTGTGTGTTACTTTTAATACATAGGACAATGTATCATCACATGCACCTTATATTCATCTTGTTGTTGTTTACAAAGTAATCATAAACATTCTTCTATGTTTATGTTTTCCATCTCCCTATTTTTAATACTAAGTGATGAGAACTTTACTTAAATTAACAAAGTAAAAGTTTTTCACAACCTCAGGTGAAGCAATTCACAACCAATTCATAGATATAAATGCAATTCATAAAATAAATAACAACGAATTGGAGGGAGGAAAGAATATAAATCTATATTAATTTATAAATAGAATGTATACAACAAATAATAAAAACATACATAATCTACTCATTGCACCTCCATCACCCAACTCTGGAATTTACGATCTTCCTACCTTAGCTACTTGTATAAGATATCTTAAACAAGATATGGATCTTGTTCTTACACTTTGAGAGGTGGAACGTTATATATCCACAAAGCACCCTCAAGGCGGATAACTAATAAAGAGTGAAGGCAACAATTTGTTAAGCCCTAGACAAGACCACATGAGCCAAAGCAAGATTAATGATATCCTAGCCCAATTCCACTAGTATAAGGATGTTATCTTACCAACTCCATCTATCTCAACCTTACCAAGAACATTTCTTGTATAGGACAAGAGGCTCACACTAGTTGGCAAGAGATATCATGGCCCTACAATTGTATGGTTCAAGATCTAACTTGAGAATTGCACTTTCATATTTTTTAGAACCACTTCTAGAAACATTTTTTCAAATAAATTTATTTTAAAGGTAAATTAGGTTAAAAAAC
>ML800514.1:292081-308658 GCA_009831015.1 Picea engelmannii
AAGTCTGCCCTGACTCTTACATTACCAAATCAATCCTTGGGAAAATTTCCTTAAGGATTTTCCAACCAGCACATAAACCATAATCTTATTCCTAATTTCATTTGAAGACCCATGTCTCATAGTTCTCTTTCTTCTAAGCAGAGGAAAACATAAACCATTCAAATATAGGGGTTCATAGAAGAACAATAAGCATTAATAATATTGATCATGCCATGCAAATTTTAGTCATATAAATAAACATCCAACCACGCATTTCAATTATAGTACACAGAGTATATGAAATACTTGTCTATTATAGTCAATCACCGACCAACTAACTATGGGTGTTCGCCTTTCCACCCAACTATAGGCTCAAAGGAATTCATTCTTAGTGCTTTGGCCACCCCTGTGCCAAGCCATGATATCACTAGGAAACTTTTGCAGTTTCTCAGAGATTCTTTCTCTATCACAACCTCTGCGAGGTTTATCAGATGCTCCCTCAACATCAAGCTCGCGACCTTCTGCTCAGGTCATGTTTTCTACAAACTCTCAGAGATCCTTTCTCTTGTTCTCTCCTTTTAACTAGAACAACTAAATCCTTCAGTTCTTCTTCAGAACCTCAGAGCCTCGCGCATTCTCCTCTTTTCTCTCTGCATATCCAGGTCACACACCCCCCTATGGAATCATCTCCTTATTTTCTGCCTTGGTGTGTATTCTTGCACGCCTTTTTCCTCCCCAGGAAGGATTCCAGACCTGTCCTCTTCCTTCTTTCAGAAGGAACTCGGGTCAGTCTGGGCCTGCAGGAAACTGCCCTCTATGGTACTTCAGGATGACAGTTTCTTGTCTCCTCTTCCAAACCCTCCATGCTTCCATTCATTGGGGTAGTTGATTGTTCAACCACCAATCCTTTTCTCATTAACTGATTTTTTCCTTGGGATCAGGATGAGGCTTATTATTTCAACAAAGAGAATTTGGGGTCATTTTGACATAATGAACCCTCTCTACAGTTTCCTCACTCTTTCCTCTAGTGATATCATGGCCAGTACTTCAAGGCTTCACCCCTATAGTCAGTTATTGTAAATATAAACAATAATACATTTACATTGTTCACATACCATAGCATGGTAATAATAATTAATGATTAATTACAAGCTGGGGGAAACAGGGCTATTACAATCCCCTCCCCCTTAAAAGGAACACTGTCCTCGATGTTCTTTCTCAGCAACACTTGTCATTCCTTTGTCATTCAATTGCTTCAGAAACCTTAATCCCCTTTCTTCTTTAGGTCCTTTCCAGACCCTTGGCCTTCATCACCTGCCTTCAATAATTTTGGACAACAAGCATATTAATCACAATTTCATGCGAACACATCTTACTGTTGTGCAAAATTCAAGAGGAAATATTTCATAATCTAACACAATAATTATCTATGTAGTTCATGGATTTGCATCCATATGGATATCTTGTTATCTTAGCTCATTGTTTTTCCTTGACATACCCATTGTGTGCATGATCCCAATCAATATTTTATAAGAATGATCAAAGTCTCATCTTCATTGCGGTCACTCACCCTCTAGGCCCAGGCTCAGGCATACCCTTCTCTGCTATACATTCCCTTGGGTGATCCATCTTTCCTTTCCAAGGCTTTCTTACACAGGAATATTTCTAAATACTTCATTGAGCCTTACAGTTGAGGTGTCCCTCAGAATTTCTCTATCGAGGCATCCCTCTGGCTTGTGTTTCCACAACACAACATATTCTAGTGTGATCATGGCTTACCACAGGGTTCTCTTGTCTCAAAAATAGCCTTTTTCATGCTTTCCATCTTGAAAACCTTCACCTGTCCTCCCTAGATATATCTTTTTCATATCACCTGTATCACAGGTATACAAAAATTATGAGATATTATCATCAATTTCAAATTCAGAATTTTCTTACAAATCTGTCACCCAAAGTTGTCCAAATTCCACATTTAATTTCAGATCTGTTCCACACAGGGACTAGATTCACAAGTATGGGACTTTCCTTCCCATATCATTTTAGTTCAACAGCCAATGGGTCTTCCTTATGGGATTACAACACTACCATATCCAAGACCCTTTTCTTCCTGCAATTTCAACATTCCTCAACCAAACAAATTGTTAGTTTCCATGCACATTGAATTTTCAAAACTATGCATACTAATAGTCCAAGTCATTTTCATTTATTCAAGGGTACAAAGCAAAAGGAAATATCATTATTTGTACGTGCATCCTTTCAACATACCAAATTTTCCAAATGCAACTCAAATATCAATTGACTTTAATCAGTGTGCCAATATTCATGACCACATCCATACCCAATGTACCCTTACATTGGGTTCAAGTTTTCCATACTTATGACAAGCACCTTTCCGTGGTGTGTTTGGTGCAGATGTTGACTACGTCCACTCACGGGATCGCTCTCTTCCAAAACGTGAGCCGGATTAGCTCTTTTGATTCCCTACTAAAATTCTCTGTGAAAACCCGATCCACAGGTCCTGCTCTTTACCCACACGGTCTTCCGCACTCAACCGTGAGCTTCCCCGACTTAATTTCGAGTCTCGGGACTTTATGTTTTCTGATGCCAATAGTTCTCTGTCCTCGCGGTCTCCTGATCTCCGAAGTGACGAAACACCTCAGTCAGCGACTGACCCTTGGGGCTAAGTCTTGGCCCACATGATCGCTTCACATATGACCTTGGTCTCCATGTCCTTTGGGACTTATCCACGCTAGAGTCCGACCTCTTGTCTTCTGGGCCCCCGAAATTCTGACAGATGAAATGTCGAAATTGTTGTTGTCCCGCCTTCTCCTCCTTTAACAATTTTGGGCTTTTAATTGCCAAAATGCATGGACCTCTTGTCTGCAGGATTCGTGAAACGTCGAATCCCGAAATACCGAAATGGATTTCCTTTCGGGACTTTTCCCGAGCTCTTGTATTTCCACCACGTGTCCCAAATAGATGGACGGCTCTGATGTGTTTCGGGGTTTTCACCCTACAAACCTCCGAATTTACGAGATCCTCGATCTCTGCCACCTGTCCTCCTCAGATGGACGGTCTCGATCTTCTCGCGACTTCACCACTCGTGAAGTCGAAAGACTTCCTCCTCTAACCTCCGATGTCCGAGTCCCCGATAAAGAGGATCTCGCAACATGTGTCCTCTTCGGAATGAACGGTCCAGATGTCTTCACCCTTTCGGGACTTCGGATGTTAAGTACCTGGACTTCTGCCTCCGGACTCCCAAACTCCTGAACACCGAATTCCTGATATGAACTCCCTCGGGACTTTCACTTCTATTCTGTTGTATGAGGTCTTAACTCCCTCGCAACTCCTGACAGATCTAACGACTATCAGGTTCTCCGCTCAAGATCTAACGGATCAGATCATTTCTCCTATGTGCTTCTCCTATTGCTCCCTTCTGGTCGTGAAGACCTTTCAACGGTCCAAATCCCTCTAGCTGGATCCAATGGAAACTGTTGCTCCTCCTGAGCTTCTGCACGTTCCTCCCAGTCTTGGAAGAATTCCAAGTATTCCAAAGTTCTCAACCTTTGCCTTCTTTCTTCTTTTGCGAACTCTTCGACTTTGAGTTTCTCCACGCGCATGAAAACTTTGTCCCTCCTGAGCTTATCCTTCTTTTCGAATCCTCGAAGTATTCTTCAACTCCTATGCCTCTGCAGAGTATTCACATGCACACAAGGGTGCTATCCACCCTGAGCTTTCCTGTAGCTTCGACCTCCAAGGAAACTTGTCATTTTTCCTTTCTCCCTCAAATGGAGAATTTGGATGCCTCCTGGCTATCCTTCACTCAAGCAACCCCTTGCTGAGACTTCCAGGGTGTTCAGCAACCCTGTGTATATTCTCAATGCCCACTTGGTAGAGCCTCTTATAGAACTCCTCGGATATTCTGTCTTCTTCTAAACTCAATAGAGTTCTTTCTATGCGCTCTGGCACTTACTCAATGCCCTCCTGGCAGAGTGTCTTCTTACAGAATGTCCAATAGTTCTGTCCTCTGTGTCCTCCTTACACCTGCTCAATGCCCACTTGGCAGAGCTCTCAAAATTCTTAGTAATTTTGGCTTCTGTATGAACTCACAATAGAATTATTCCTTAGCACTCTATGCCTGTGCTCAATGCCCTCCTGTCAGAGCTTCACAGGACTCCCAGCAGAGTCTTTGTCTTTTGTGCACTCCTTGCACCTGCTCAATGCCCTCCTGGCAGAACTTCATAGAAATCACAGAGGAGTTTATGTATGCAATTGTGTCTCTTCTACACAGCCTTGCCTCCTGAGGTGTTCAGCAACCTCACAGGTCTTTTCTGAGTTGTTGATTCCAATTCTTGTGCCCACAGCACGTCTTTGTCTATACCCGCAGAATTCAAAAATGCACCTTTTGTGCATGGCTATCAAAACTCGTAGCGTTCTGTCACACCCTCCTAGTGTGAAGCCTCAAAGACCTCTCAATCCTGAAACCAAATATACTCCTGCATATGAAAACCTACAGCATACATCTACAGTATATGAAGAACACTCACAGACATTCATTTAACACATAGTCATGTAGGAAAAATTGCTATTTGTATTAAAATGGAAAACACCTGTATTGTACAAGGTGTTCCTAAGCACAGCCTGTAACAAGGTCCCAGCTCTTTCTCTTCTTCTCTACTCGCAGATTCTAACTCCACTCCTATGCTCGCTAGCTCACTATTACCAAATGAGATCGAAATTGATCTTTTACATGAGGGGGCTCTTCAAGCTCTTCCCTCCAATCTACCTACCTCATTCAATTACATTGAATAGTTGTCTAGTCCGCAAAATCGGACCTAGATCTCAGGCTTACAAAATATTAAAGGCCTATCTACTCTACACCTGCATAAAGGCACGGCTTCCCAGCTCAACAGCTTAAACATTAAATTACATTCAATTCTAAATAAAAAATGAGGGCAACGCCTCTCTTCATCTTTGAATGTGTGCGCTTGATGTGGCTAGCTGGATGACATGGAGAGATTCTCCTGCATCATACTCCTCAACTGCAAAATTCATGAGCTCCTGCTCATGAGCTTCCCATATCAACTGTGGAAATCCTCCTGGATCCCAAATCATCCTCTGGAGCTGCTCATCCACTCCATCTCCCTGATATTGTTGCTGCTGCTTCTACGTTGTTGTTGTTGTTGCTTCTTCTACGCTGCTGCTGCTACCCTCCTTCTATTCAGCTTCTCCTTGTTGACAGTTTATGTTGACCAGACCATCAGCTCTCTGATCATGTCGATCACTTCATCCAGCTGCTCCAATGGTTGGCCCTGTTCATGCAGTCTCTTCAGCTACAAAAATTTTCGGCACATGAGCAGATCACTGTGATCTCCAATGCCTTCTTCATCAGCTTCCAACTTCACATGTTGGATGTGCATGCCCTGCACTTTCACCCTTCTTTCCAGGGCTTCTATATGCTCATACAGATTAGCCAAACTAATGTTGTCTACTTCTTCTTCTTCTTCTGCTGCAAACTCCCATGTTGCAGTCTTTTCAGTCTCCTGGCTGAAAATATTGAGCCATTCCTCAGAATGCTCATCATCCTCTTCTGCTTCTTCTGCTGTCAACTTCAGTGCTGCAGCTTCCTCAGCTTCCTGGCTGAAAGCATTGAGACACTCCTCAGAATTCTCATCTCCTTCTTCGTCTGCTTGGGCATCTTCCAAAGTCTGCTCCAATGTTTCTTTGACAGTCTCAGCTAGTTGTCCTTCTCTTACTGTTGCTGCTTCATCTTCAATGTAAACTTCAGCCTCCTCTAGGCTATGTGGCAGGAATATTTTGATTCCCCCAATCATTATAAGGCTCCTCAGATCGTCCTCTCGGATGGTGAAAGTTTTTAACTTGTCATCATCTTCATTCACATGGCTTGGAAAACTACATGAATCTTCATTATCTCTCAGCTGCATCTGTTGATCTAAATCCACCTCTGAGCTCACCTGCTCTGTCAGCTCCTCAGGCTGATTCCAACTCACTTCTGAGTTCATGAGACCCTCAGATAGTCTCATCTTCTCATCCCTGCCCATCTGGCAATATGGGATGCTTCCATTTCCCTCTTGGAAGTCTTCGAGATCCCGCAGCGAACTCATTTCATTGCCCAGCTGGCAATCTGAAATTCCTTGGCTGTCCTCCTGACAGTCCGTGAGATCTTCAGCTGATCTCATTTCATTCTCTTCACCGAGAATTTTCCCAATCTCTGGTTCACATATCTGAACCATCTCCTCAGGTCCGTCGAGGTTTTCAGCATGCCTCAACTATCCTTTTAACAACCCTCACTGTCTTCTAGCCATCAACTCTTTGACTGGCCATTTTTCTTTTTCTTTCCTCATGGGCCATTCATACACCCACCTTGGGTTAGATTTCTGCTGGATCTTCAGTTCAAGCTCATCTATCCTCACATTCTGCTGCATCTGCAATGCAAGCTTTTCTATTTCTTTCTTTATATTAGCGAGATCTTCATCTATATCTTCTTGACTCCACAGCTCTGATTTTTTCCTTCCAGCATACCTACGGCCTTCAGTAGCCATGTTGCTACCTCTGTCTACCCTCCTGGAAAACCTACTGCTCACTCCTACAAACCTGAGTGCTTCAGCCTCTTCCTACAGTCCTCTTGACTGTCTTCTTGATTGTTGCCTACCCTCGAACAATCACCACAAAGTCTCCAGTGCTCTGTCTTCCTTTACTCCCTCTCGCTTCACCTGAAATATACAAGTGAAGTCCTGCTCTGATACCAGTTGATGCAGTGTATCAGAGTGCTCTTTTATCTCCTCTGCCTCCTTTGCCTGAAATATACAAACAAGAATCGGGCTCTGATACCAGTTGATGCAGTGTATCAGAGTGCTCTTTTATCTCCTCTGCCTCCTTTTCCTAAAATATACAGACAAGAATCAGGCTCTGATACCAGTTGGTGCAGATGCTGACTACATCCGCTCACAGGATCGCTCTCTTCCAAAACGTGAGCCAGATTATCTCTTTTGATTCCCTGTTGGAATTCTCTATGAAAACCCAATCCATAGGTCCTGCTCTTTACCCACACGATCTTCTGCACTCAACCGTGAGCTTCCCCGACTTAATTTCGGGTCTCGGTACTTTATGTTTCCCAATGCCAATAGTTCTTTGTCCTCGCAGTCTCCTGATCTCCAAAGTGATGAAACACCTCAGTCAGCGACTGACCCTCGGGGCTAAGTCTTGGCCCACACGACTGCTTCACATATGACCTTGGTCTCTATGTCCTTCAGGACTTATCCATGCTAGAGTCCGACCTCTTGTCTTCTGGGCCCTCGAAATGTCGACACATGAAATGTCGAAATGGCTGTTGTCCCACCTTCTCCTCCTTTCGCGATTTCGGGCTTTTAATTGCCGAAATGCATGGACCTCTTGTCCACAGGATTCGCGAAACGTCGAATCCCAAAATACCGAAATGGCTTTCCTTTCAGGACTTTTCTCGAGCTCTTGGATTTCCACCACGTGTCCCAAATAGATGGACGGCTCTGATGTGTTTCAAGGTTTTCACCCTACGAACCTCCGAATTTACGAGATCCTCGATCTCTACCACCTGTCCTCCTCAAATGGACAGTCTCGATCTTCTCGCGACTTCGCCACTCGTGAAGTCGAAAGACTTCCTCCTCTAAGCTCCGATGTCCAAGTCCCCGATAGAGAGGATCTCGCGACACGTGTCCTCTTCTGAATGAACGGTCCATATGTCTTCACCCTTTCGGGACTTCGGATGTTAAGTACCCAGACTTCCGCCTCCAAACTCTAGAACTCCTGAACGCCGAATTCCCGATATGAACTCCCTCGGGACTTTCTCTTTTGTTCTGTTGTATGAGGGCTTAACTCCCTCGCAACTATTGACAGATCTAATGGCTGTCGGGTTCTCCGCTCAAGATCTGACGGCTCAGATCATTTCTCCTGTGCGCTTCTATTATTGCTCCCTTCTAGTCATGAAGACCTTTCAACGGTCCAGATCCCTCCGGCTGGATCCAATGGCAACGGTTTCTCCTCCCGAGCTTTTACACATTCCTCCCAATCTTAAAAGAATTCCAAGTATTCCAAAGGTCTCAACCTTTGCCTTCTTTCTTCTTCTGTGAACTCTTCAACTTTGAGTTTCGCCGCGCACATGAAAACGCTGTCCCTCTTGAGCTTATCCTTCTTTTTGAATCCTCGAAGTATTATTCAACTCCTACACCTCTGTAGAGTATTCACATGAACACAAGGGTGCTATCTACCCTGATATTTCATGTAGCTTCGACCTCCAAGGAAACTTGTCATTTTTCCTTTCTCCCTCAAATGGAGAATTTGGATGCCTCCTGGCTATCCTTCACTCAAGCAACCCCTTGCCGAGACTTCCAGGGTGTTCAGCAACCCTGTGTATATGCTCAATGCCCACTTGGAAGAGCCTCTTATAGAACTCCTCAGAGATTTTGTCTTCTTCTAAACTCAATAGAGTTCTTTCTGTGCACTCTGGCACTTACTCAATGCCCTCTTGGCAGAGTGTCTTCTTACAGAACGTCCAACAGTTCTGTCCTCTATGTCCTCCTTACACCTGCTCAATGCCCACTTGGCAGAGCTCTCAGAATTCTTAGTAATTCTGGCTTCTGTCTGAACTCACAACATAATTCTTCCTCAGCACTTTGTGTCTGTGCTCAATGCCCTCCTGGCAGAGCTTCACAGGACTCCCAGTAGAGTCTTTGTCTTTTGTGCACTCCTTGCACCTGCTCAATGCCCTCCTGGCAGAGCTTCATAGAACTCACAGAAGAGTTTCTGTATGCAATTGTGTCTCTTCTACACAGCCTTGCCTCTTGAGGTGTTCAGCAACCTCACAGGTCTTTTCTAAGTTGTTGATTATAGTTCTTGTGCTCGCAACACGTCTTTGTCTGAACCCGCAGAATTCAGAAATGCACCTTCTGTGCACAGCTATCAGAACCCGCAGTGTTCTGTCACACCCTCATGGTGTGAAGCCTCAAAGACCTCTCAATCCTGAAACCAAATATACTCCTGCATATGCAAACCTACATCATACATCTACAGTATATGAAGAACACTCACAGACATTCATTTAACACATAGTCATGCAGGAAAAACTGCTATTTGTATTAAAATGGCAAACGCCTGTATTGTACAAGGTGTTCCTGAGCACAGCCTATAACAAGGTCTCGGCTCTTTCTCTTATGCTCTCTACTCTCATATTCTAATGCCACTCCTATGCTCGCTAGCTCACTATTACCAAATGAAATTGAAATTGATCTTTTACATGAGGGGGCTCTTTGAGCTCTTCCCTCCAATCTACCTACCTCATTCAATTACCTTGAATAGCTATCTAGTCCGCAGAATCGGACCTAGATCTTAGCCTTACAAAATATTAAAGGCCTATCTACTCTACGCCTGCATAAAGGCATGGCTTCCCAGCTCAATAGCTTAAACATTAAATTACATTCAATTCTAAATAAAAAATGAGGGCAACGCCTCTCTTCAGCTTTGAATGCGTGCGCTTGACGCGGCTGGCTGGCTGGCTAGCTGACATGGAGAGATGCTCCTGCATCAGTGTTCGAGCTCATTCTCATTCACTCTTACAATAGTACTATGCTTCTTGCTTCAGGCTGATCACGATCCCAAATCAGCACATATGAAGCTAAAAGTTTCTCTTGAATGCACCCAAGCATTCTTCCTTCATTAGTGACCAGGGTGTCAACACTCATGGCCACCCAAAGTTCTCTTTCCTTTAACACTTCTACAATGCAATTAGAGTATTGGAAGGTCCTCCTTCCTCAATGGAAAATCCATTGTCTATCCTCTTATGCAAACATTCATTCCCTCGATGCATTCCATGCAATGTGATAACTATGAGCACCTTTATTCCCAATATCCCTAGGTTGGTTATTGTACCCAAGGTACTCCTTACTCATGAATTTTATTGAAAGGATTATAACTCATCCTTGACTAGCACAGAATTCCTCTCTCTCTCATTCAGATTCTTCTTTCCTAAATCTTACCCCACTTGGGTAGCAATGGCATACAACAATCACTCACAATTATTTGCATATCATCAAGAAATGAAAACACTTCAGAGGGGATTCTTACCAAATCCCTCCATACCTTATGCCACACAGGCATGAACATTTTTATACTTGTTCCGGCTGCTAGCACCCTTTTTCTGATTTTTACCTCATTAATAGTGCTCCATGGGGCTCCCAAAGTCACCTCAACAATCTTTCAACAATGACCTTCTCACATTCATCTTCTTCTTGAGGTTTTCTACCATTGGTAACTATCTTTCCCAACAATTTCAATTTCTTTCTACACATGAAATACATCAAAATTATATTAGTCATCATGTACAATAAAAATGCATGTATCATAGCATTCCAATCAATAAAACATTTTCAGATATGTCCTAGCATATCTTTATTCACTTGATCACATTATCCTTAATGTTTTCATGAGTGCAACACAAACAATTCTCAGTTGTTTTTACAGTCATACAAACATCATCATTATGGTGTCAAAACATTTACCTGCATCATTAAATCGGTCTCTCATACCAGAGAAATACAATAAACAACAAGAAAGGAGTCAAGGAAATCTTCCTTCATCCAACTCCTACACAGCCCTGGACTTTTAGTCCAGCTGATTTATTTTCCAGGGCCTCACTGCCTTTATTTAACACGGTTTGACCAATCCCATTCATTTAAATATGCTTATTTATTCATTTTCCCCCTTTTTTTCCAGTTGTTTACCAAATACTCCATAAGGAATATAAACGTGCATCTTTGTTATGCATCCAACTTATTTATCCACATGTATTCCTTGTTTTGTTAACTTACACCCATGTTGTACTTAACCACATGCATAATCATAAGCCTATGTGTAGCTACCATAGGTATATTTCACAGCTCACATACATCTTTACTTTAAAATTATTCAACTCATGATTGTTCACAATCATTCTCATGTGATCCTCAAAGGAATAATCATGTTGCATCTTATCATGACAGCATAGCATCCTTGCTCATTTACTCTTTCATCTATTTATACTAGATTTTCCTGAGGGAATGGAACACATTCCCCTCAATGCTATCATTTAGAACAAAACTTTCATGACTCTTCAGAATGGAGTTAGCCATGCATCCCCGGTATTCATTTAATCTTGGCAAGTGCAATTCTTGCCTTACATTTCACTCATCCAAGCAATCACATAGTGTCTTTAGTATACATATACTCTTACATCATACATGTGCATTACTTGCACATTTAATATCATTCATATCTATTTGGTCTTAATATCAGTCTTTAGATCAAGAAACCTCACAATGCATTAAATCCATGCACTCAAGCATATACAAACATAGCCAAACATTCATCATGCAAGCTCATTGCTTGCAACTTTTCCATGTCATTCACACACATGGACATATCAGACTTTCAGATCCTCCTCCCAAGGATCTTGCTACCATTCTTATGACAAGTCCCATAGAGATACTCAACAATGAGCTTCTCTCTCAGTTGAGAGCTTGCAGTCATTTGCATGATATCCACATGGCAACTTTAACAGACATAGTCATAACTATGTCCCCCTTTCCATATGACAACAACCAGCAAGACAATATTCTTTCCTTTGGTATTATAAAATTATGCAATAACCCAAAAATATTATCTAGGCAACTCCAACAGTGCTCAAGGAAAAAAAAAAGCTTATCAAGCTTCTCTTTCATGCCTCAAACCATTTTTTTGGTTCACAAACATTTTTACCAAGGGAATCATTTTATAGATTCCCTCTCACTACTACTTGAGCATACCAAGCCATACCTTATATGGATACCATCCACCTCTATATGTAAACCTCACCCATTGGTCATCTAGAAGTTTCCCAACACTTCCTCTACCACACCCAGGATCAACATTTCATTAATCCTTCTACCTTATCCTCATAAGGCGCTATGTACTCAACATCATCAACCTTTTACTTATACTGCCATAGTTAGATCATCACTAACCATATGATCTATGACATCACCATATTTTTCATTTAATGATAGACTATATTAAGTATATATGCATGCCATATGCATGCTCTATCTTTGCGATATGCATTTTAGCTTATCTTCGTGCACCAAGCATTATACCCATGTCTACAGTGTAGACGAGCTCCACTTACTTACCTCTTGCATTTTCATGCATAGACCTACCCTTAGTTAATAGGGACACACACTCCCCTATCACAACCATGAGATTTTGAACTTTCTCATGTCATTTCACTTATTCCATGAGGTTCATTCTTAGTCCACATGACTTCTTTTATTTTACAAAGAGTGATTACCCCAGTAGGTTTTTAGTTATGACAGGTCAAGTAGGTTGATCTCACCTAATTCCAATAAGGCCTCTAGACATGGAGGATTGTTCTCCCAATTCCAAATCCTTCATTTAATCAACACTTTTAATTAACAGAGGCTTCATAAGCCCACTTTTTAGGCAATTCTTTCCACCTATTCAGTCCATTTTCCTTCTCGACTCAAGTACTCCTTAAAACAAGTTTATTCCATTTGCATCCAAGTTTTATTATTAATTCCCTTCGGCATAATCCCACTTTTGTAGGACTGGATATCATTTCTCCAAAATAAATTATAGCCTTCTTCTGCCACAGTCTAGCATGATTCAATCTCATTGGGTAGAATCCCAACTGAATTTTAATCTGCATCCTTCTCCTCAAGGAACTTATGCAGGTAATTTCCATATGGCAGTAATACTCTCAACATGCTCATCTTAGCCTTGGTAAATTAGTCTTATGATTGTTCTCCGGCCCATCCAGGCCTGTGTTTGAATCATGCTCTGCTAGATAGGGTAGGGAAGGGTGCCCTCTCCCTTAAATTTTTCTAAGAAAGAAAAAAAAAATAATCACTTGACTCTTTTGTGAGCCCAAGCAGGTTAAGTGTTGTTTCCCGCTCTAATACCACTTTGTAACACACCCAACCCCTTAAGTACCATTTTAAGGGACGGGATATAAATTTTTCGCTTTCCTATAGCTTATCTGAGTTCCTCAAAGAGATACACCATTGCCTTCTTCTCTCTGAGAGATTTCCAACGACTATTAACATGCTCAAATCCAAGCTCTGGATTGGAAGTTATGCCCTTATGAATCTCTTCAGGCATCATTGGTCAACGACCATGTGGCACCCACGTGGGTTCACCTCATTCGTACCATCCCACTTGGCACAGACTCGACCAAGGTTTTCATCCTTTAGTGATGACATGGCCACTGGAAGGGCGGTTACAGGGAATGTTCCCCTTTCCTTCACGATTACTAGGCGTTCAAACCTTCGTCCTTCCCATCTATGTATGAAACACTCCCAGAGTCCCAAATTCTCAGAGTTTCCTAGCACTCCTGCATTTATGGTGGAGATCAATCCATCGTTAAATCCAACGGTTGAGATTCACCCTCATTCAATGCATAGGATTAAGGGATTTCAGTGTTAGATGCTTCGACGTTGAACACCCTTTTCTCTACTTTCATATCCTTTAGAGTTCCAAACCTTGGAGTCCTACCATGTGGCTCCGGCCCTTCGTCCCTTTTTGAAGCTTTTGTCTTAGCACTCGAAACACCCGGAGTTCCGAAGTCTCAAACTCTCGGAGTGGGTCCCTCTTGCCTACTTAGTGTTCTGCATGGGTGTCCCTACTACCATATGCCACCTGGAATATACGTGGCGATGATGCCACATTGACGTGTGGTACCCATCTTTCCAACTCTATGCTATATACGATAAATTGGTAGGACATGTGGCTTAGCCATAGGATGAAATGCGATGGCTCTATCACAGGGCCGAACTCCACCATGTACTTTTTCCACATCAGCTGCTGATGTCACTCCAGCCTTCGACACTTTGAGGAAACTCTACACCTTGCATTCTAAATCAACTGAAGTGGGGTTTAGCCGGAGAGCCGACTAATGATCGGACGACCCATAATTTTCTTTAGTTTGATCCAACATAACACATTTGGCAGAAGAAAAGGGTGACACATGGCCCAATCAACTGGTGACACATGTCAAGGTTTATTTGACACATAAGGTCTTTGAAAGTCATGAATCGGGGTGACAGATGGCACACCTAGTATGGGTCCACGTCACCCTAGGTGACATCATCATGTCACGTCACTCTGGCCTTTGACGCTCCGAGGATATTCTCATTCACCAACATGTCGAACCTCCCAGAGTAGTACTTCGCTAGAGTACTTTACACTATCCTTTCACTAGGCTCGATCTAACGGTCGAGAAGGGTCCTGAAGGATCCTTAGATCCACGGTCCACGTTACTTTGCAAGTTCGGCGTTCAGAGGTTCTGATTGTTTAACACCTTTTCTCTCCCGAAGTAGGTCAACGTCAAGCTGACCATGGTCTAGATCCAATGGTCAAGAGAGATCCCGAAGCATCCTCGGTTCGACGGTCTTCGTCACTTCATGACTTTGAAATTCCAGAGTTCTTCCCGTTTAACACTCTTTTTGTCCTGAAGTAGGTCAATGTCGAATGATCACGACGTAGATCCAACAGTCAAGGGAGATCCTGAATAGCCTCAAATATACGGCTCATGTTACTTCGCGACCAAGAAGTGGGTCGAGTTTTAACAAGGGGATAAATCCCACGATAACGGGTAAATGATCGCCAACTATCGGTCAACCGTCAAGTTACCAGTCCGACAGTTCTCCTTCGGCGCATTTGGTTGTTGCAATGTTCATTCACCCCGGAGCTTTGGACTCCCGGAGTCCCGAATAACTTAGCTCCTTTTTTAGTGTAGCAAAGGGTTCCATGGACCTGGTCCTATGGAACTTTGTCAAGCTCCAGAGGCTACACTCATAACTCTTAGCCACGATTTGGTTAAGGCCGTGGGCATGAGCCCATGGTCTCTTGGACGACTGGTTTGAATGAAGTGTCTTCCATTCACAGAACTTAAGTTCTAAAACAGGGAAAGGTATTTTCGAGGGATCAACGAGACTGAAGCATTCCAACGAACTCTGCCCCAACTCTTACATTACCAAATCAATCCTTGGGAAAATTCACTTAAGGATTTTCCAACCAGCACAGAAACCATAATCTTATTCCTAATTTCATTTGAAGACCCATGTCTCATACTTTTCTTGTTGCTAAGTAGAGGAAAACATAAACCATTCAAATGCAGGGGTTCACATAAGAACAATAAGCATTACTAATATTAATCATGTCATGCAAATTTTAGTCATAGACACATAAATCCAATCACTCATTTCAATTCTAGTAAATAGGGTATATGAAATACTTATCTATTACAATCGATCATCGACCAACTGACTATGGGTGTTCTCCTTTCCACCCAACTATAGGCTCAGAGGCATTCATTCTTAGCGCTCTAGCCACCCCCGTGCCAAGCCATGATATCACTAGGGAACTTTTGCAGTTTCTCGGAGATTCTTTCTCTATCACAGCCTCTGCGAGGTTTATCAAATGCTCCCTCGGCATCAAGCTCACGACCTTCTGCTCAGGTCATGTTTTCTGCAAACTCTCAGAGATCCTTTCTCTTGTTCTCTCCTTTTAACCAAAAAAACTAAATCCTTCAGTTCTTCTTCAGAACCCTAGAGCCTCATGCATTCTCCTCTTTTCTCTATGCATATCCAGGTCGCACACCCCCCTATGGGCATTGTCCCCTTCTTGTCTTCCTTCATGCGTATTCTTGCACGCCTTTTTCCTCCCCATGAAGGATTCTGGACCTGTCCTATTCTTTCTATAAGAAGGAACTTGGGTCAATCTGGGCCTATAGGAAACTGCCATTTGTGGTACTTAGGGCTTACAGTTTCCTGTCTCCTCAGCCAGACCCTCCATGCTTCCATTCGTTGGGGTAGTTTATTTTTCAACCACCAATCCTTTTCTCATTAACTAATTTTTTCCTTGAGATCAGGATGAGGCTTATTATTTCAAAAAAGAGAATTTGGGGTCATTTTGACATAATGAACCCTCTCTACAGTTTCCTCACTCTTTCCTCTAGTGATATCATTGCTAGTACTTCAAGGCTTCACCCCCATAGTCAGTTATTGGCAATCTAAATAATAATACATTTACATTGTTCACATGCCATAGCATGGTAATCATAATTAATGATTAATTACAAGCTGGGGGAAACAAGGGTATTACAAGCTCTTGTATTATTATTTGTAGAAGGTGAGCTTCGAGCACCTTCTTATGAAGGGGATGGAACAATAGAATTTGGTTTCCATCGCTCTTCTAAAACACAACATGCTACGCTAGCCTTGCTTTGATAAATCAAAGTGATGGCAAACACAATATGCTTTCCTTGTCTTGTCTTTGCCTTGAGAGATGATAGTAAACCCTTAAGAGAAATTCATGTTAATACAATGTTTCAGTAAACATGTGAATGATCGTTGATTTGCATGTAAAAAGTGACCATGAGTTGTCAAAATTGTAAGAACTATATATTTAATTCCCAAAGTCAAATGACAATATAGAAAATTTAGCCATTGTTCCTTAATAATTGATAACCATATCATCTATTTTGAAAATTCACTATTAGTTTTTCCATCATATCA
>ML800515.1:0-14678 GCA_009831015.1 Picea engelmannii
AGAGAGAGAGAGAGAGTGGGATGGAGAGGGAGATAGGGAAGGAAGGAGAGGGTGAGAGTTGGGGAGAGAGAGAGGTGTGGGGAGGGGAGGAATAGGAAGTGGGAGAAAGAGATAGGTGGAATGGGAGAGATATGGAGTGGGAGGAAGAGGAAGAGAGATAGAGAGACAGAGAGGGAGTGGGAGGGAGAGGGAAAGATAGAGAAAAAGGGAGAGAGAGAAAGGGATGGGATAGAGAGATAAAGAGAGGAATGGATTGAGGGAGGGAGGGAGGAGATATATACAAATATGGAGGGACAGTGGTTGAGAAAGAGGAGAGAGTTTTAGGGGAAGAGAAATAAAAAATTAGGGAGAGAGAGGGAGTGAGGGGGAGTGGGAAAGAAGGGGGGAGGGAGGGAGAAAGAGGGGGAAGAGAGGAGGACAGTGAGGGGGAATCATAGAGAGGGAGATAAAAGGGTGAGATCAAGGGGGAGTGGGAGAGAGGGGGAGATAGAGAGAGAAGAAGAGGGTGAGGGAGAGGGAGAGACATTGGGAAAAACAAAGAGAAGGGTTGAGGGAGGGAGAGAGAGAGAGAGAGTCGCGGGGGGAAGAGAGGGGTCGATGAGAGAGAGAGAGAGAGAGAAAAGGTTTGGTGAGAGAGAGAGGGAGTGGGGAGAGAGAGAGAGAGAGAGAGAGAGAGGAGGGGAGATAGGGGAGAGAAGGAGAAGTGAGGGAGGGAGAGGGAGAGGGGTGGAAGGAGATAGAGAGAGAGGGAAGGGTTGGAAAGAGAGAGAGAGAGAGGGTGGGGAGGAGTGAGAAGAGAGAGGGAGAGGAAGAAGGGGTGGGATTAGAGAGAGAGAGAGAGGGGGATAGGAAAGGGAGAAAGGGAGAGAGAGAGAGACCATGAGAGGAATAGAGAGAGGGATCGTGAGATGTAGCGAGAGAGAGGGGAGAAAATAGGGAGACGGAGAGAAAGAGAGAGAGGGAAAGGGTGTAACATGCTGGTCTTCTACACAATGAGTAGACTTATTCTTTGAGGACACTTGTGCGCAAGTGATCTTGTTCTTTATACGATTGGTTGTTTTGATTATGATTATTAGATATGGTGGATTTAATGATATGTTATTTTTTTTGTCTTTACATCAACAAGTGTTATTGAGTGGGTTCTCCCGAGTGTGCAAGATGCTAGACATTTGAGGATGTCGAAGCATCGATGAAACTCTGCGGAATCCGGATCGAGTCAAGGAGTGGACTGTTAGGGTTTGAAAGTTGTTGATGTGACATATGTACATATGATTAAATATATTATGATGTTGATTGTTATTGTTGACATGATTCATTGATGGTTGCAGGTTGATGATAGCTTATCGACCAGACTCACATTTGGAGTAAAGGGGTTGCACACAAAAAATAGAGACATTGAAGTAGAGGTGTGGTAGCAACCTTGCCAGAGCCTACTAGCACTACTGTCGTGGCTCAAACTTTAGGTTAATGATTACCTAGTTCGAGAAGACTCGCGATGTCATGAGGGAAGACTGTGAAAGTCACTCACGATGATTCTAATGGGTGCATAATAAGGTAGGGTTCTTATTCCTTAGAGGACCTTAGTCTCCCACAATATAACCTGATAGAGTATTGACTTCAGGGGTTTGATGTTTACCAAATTCAGTGGAACCCGTGGAGCACATAGTGCATCTTGAAGGGAGCGTAGAGAAAATAAAAAATAAACAAGTGAGTGGCACCCCTAGAGAATGTAGTTCATATTTAGGTGCATGTCGTGGTTTTGAATTGGGTAACTAATAAACCTAGAACCTAGAAAACTGTGTGTCCTTAGGACCTGTTCGGCCTTAAAGAGAATGATGTGATGGGTAAAGTTTAATAACAAATTTTGGGAAACTAATCACTTGAAAACTCTATAAAAAGGATGGTGAAGAAGGATTATCATCACGTATGAATTGTGTAACGTTACGCTGACGAATTTTATCTTGCATGATTTTATCTCATAGGACTTCGGATACCCAACTCAGGCAATGAGTGGTAGCTCGACCTTGCGAGGTGAGCTGGGAGCTAGCATTCTATGATATTGTGTGTGTGGCCCCTTTGTGGTTGGGGAGGCTAAAGGGGAAGAAGAGTACCCGTATCATTGACTAGGAGCTATCGGTGAGGTCTCATTGGTCTACAAGTAGGATCTCGTCACGGTGAACACACGATATAATGTCTACAGGATCATCGCCTTCGGATTCGGTATGCAGGGGTAAATTTGCATTGTATTTCAGTCAATTTTTTTCACATGAAATTGGTTATTTCAATATGAAAAGTGAAGCATATCGTCTTATTGTGAGCTCATGAATAACTTAGATTCTCTTGGGGAGTATGTAGTATGAGTTTTATCATATTTTTAATTCGATTATCACTGTATATTTTAAGTTAGGCAATATTTTTAAGCAGTTGAATTGTTTTCCTTTATATATATATATATATATATATATATATATGATAGTTGTGCACATTTTGTCGTACATCCACTGCTAAGTGTTGTCTTCATTAATGTTTGAACTTGATAACCATTAGTAGGTGACAGTGTCTTGTTCTTTTGGGATTAGAGTATGACTCAAACATTGTTGCACCAACCTTACAAGTGAAGTTTTATTTTTATTTCTAGGTTAATATCAATCTTTGACACGTTTTAGTGCTTCAATTTCCATATAGAATGGGAGTCCTTGTATCTCGCAAATCCTTGTTGATCATTATTGTTAGATACACTGAAATGTTTTATTGATTTATGTCTTTTAAAATCATGGAGCACAAAAAGAATTTGAATATCAAGGAACGTTAGAATTTTTCTTGTGAGCACCTTGAGGATTCTTCGTCTATGTCGCTTTTCACTTGAGTGTCTTTAATTGTTCCTTGGATAAAAATTAGAACTTGCACAACTTTAACTAGAACAACCCTTTTTCTCTATAATTATCTTTAGTGCACCATTGATGGTCCCATGTGGATTTTCCCCTTGGCGCTCAAGTAATTGGCTTACTCATGAGTTGGCATACGATTTGTATCCTCAGTCTCGGGCTTGAAAAATATCAATTTTTCTTGTGGAGCCACCATTTGTGTGGACCCTTTTCTTTCCCTCTGTAAATTCAAGATCTTTGTCCCTCTTTGCATGTTACGGCCATGATTTGTTGCCTCTATGTAAAGGCATTTCCATTTATGATTATGCTATGTTTCTTCATGTCCATTACTATAGTCTGTTAGAAAATCCCCTGCCGTGTTCCTATCTCCCTCAACATACTCTTAGCAAGACTTAATAATTGAGTCATTATTTATGAGTTGTCCCTACCACAACAAGAGCCAATGGGTGTATAAACCTTAGGAAATAATTTTTAACTTATATAGATTCACCTCATCCACGGTCATTTGAATTTGTATCATACCCATGCTTCCTCGTCCTTTTCCTGACAACCCTCTAGTCTTTTAAATCAAGAGAGTAGTGGTTAAGAGCTTGATTCACCCAGTTTTGATTAAAATCATATGGGGGTTTAATTCCCTTAAAACAACTACAGTGAGATGTAGATTTTTTATAGATAAAAACTTGAGCGGTTAGACTAGTCGTGCCATGTAATTCAAAATGTTTAAGTTTTATTGTTACAACGAAAAATTCTGCAAGTGATTTACTATGGAGGAGATGTCTGGTTGGAAGTGATTTGTAAGGGACATATTTTACGTTATATTAGAATTTGCATTATGGAAGAGACGTCAGTTTTGAGTTAAACTCAAGGGCAGACACTCCACCTTTATCTCAGGTTGATAGAATAATTTCACATTTATTATACCCTTTTTAAGGGGTATATAAACAATATTAGATTATTCATTATTTTCTTGAACATTTACTTAAAGGATAACCAGTACAACAATATTAGATGAATATGTATTTTTTCTTGAACTTTACATAAGTAGTATTAAATTAATCTGTATTTTAATTGAAGCTTTAGACCAATGATGTAGGCTTTATATAAACACATTGTAGTTTTAGATTATCCTTATTTTTACTGGAAGGATTATAAAGTTGATGACATTATGTAAACTGGTTGAGACAAAGCTATCATGAATATATATAGATACATGATGTATGATGTAGGAATTTAATGATGTAAGATGAAAGGTTTTAAAGGAGAATAATCTCTATGATTGCTGAAGCTAGAAGGTTGTATCACCATTGTAGTTTCTTTAGTCATTTCTTTATTTAAATTTCCAAGTGAATGAATGTAGTTATTGCACACTTGAACATGATGTTTGCGTGACTAAATAAAGGATTGAGGGAGTCATACCACTTCTCATGCCTTAGATTCTATTTAATTATTGATTGCTTAAGTAGTGTGCATGGACTTTGAATAGAATTGGGCGTCAAGTTTAGTATTTCTAGATAGATTGTGTATGTCATTTCTCCTGCACGCTTATGAATTTTAACGTTAATTAAAGTGTTTTATAAATATTAGATTTATCTGGTTGTGTGCTGCGAAAGGACACTAATGATCAAATGTTGTTTATTTATTTCCGAGCCATGTAAATTTTGATTCATTGATTGTTATTTCTCACTAGAGTTGAAGGTTTAGAATGGTTTTGGTGTGCCCTAGTTACAATCGTGCTTTTCATCATATGGGCACATGAATCCTCTTGAGTGGACCATTGTGCATATTGATCGATAAGTGTGTATGATAACTAGGCTTGGGTCTTGTGCTTCTTGATGATGATGATCACTTTTGGAATTGATGTGTTGCACCTTTCTCTGTAACATTTTATTGTGTTTTTACTCACTCCCCATGAAGATTCTAGTCTCTTGTGTCATTGATGTTGGTTGTGTTGGGTTGGTTTGATGATTTTCCAAATATTAGTAGTATTCTCTTGCTTGTGTCATGCAGAATGTAGACACCTCCGTGTTCCTCAGAACAATCATATTCTCCTTCATTCACCTTTTCTAAACTTCTTTTTTCCAGAACATGGAGGATTGAGATCAAGCTGGAAAAAGCTTCGTCTCTCTTGGATATTATCTTCATCTTTCTAGGATTTTAATTTTTCCATAGCTCTATAAATTTAGATTGGCCTAATAAACATGTAATATCTCTTTAAATTAACAAAAAATTAAATTGCGTAAATCTTATCACATTTATTGTTATTATTTCACCAAGAGTAGTTAAGTGTATTAAAAATTGTTATCAAGTTCATATCTATAACATAAAATATGTGTTGAAAATATAACATTAATAATCTATATTGGAAACAATTATATCAATAAAAAATTAAAAATTAAAAATAACAAACATTAATAGGAAAAAATACAAAAATTATAATAAAATAAATCAATTTACATCTTTCTTAAAGTACACTTCCATAGACTTTACCAGCTGGGATGAAGAGGTCTCATAAATCAATTTGATGTCTCGCTTTGCATTGACCTTAAAAATATATTATTATTATTATTTATTCAAATAAAATTAATTACTTTTTTTTTTTCTTTTGATCCCTTTCTAGATGATATTTCTATTTATTTTTCTCTTAATGTTTACTAAACCTAAGATCCTCTATATAAAATAAATGAAGTCTGATATCATGTACACCTAAAATCAAAAAAATACTTACCTCTATATAAAATAAATGAAGTCCCTTATAATGTACACCTAAAATCAAACAATAGATGCTTGGTCATAAAATGACTTGAATTGGAATGAGCTAATATTATGATTTATTTGGCACTGACTTGAATTATGATGAGAATGCATTGAATTGGAATTAGCTAAAGTATTATTGAAATTATGAAGATTCTGTTAGGGTAAAAGAATTCTTTGTTTGGAAATGTCAAAGAATGCTTTGTTTGGAAATGTCCTGAGTTATGAGGATACTCATCATCATGGATAAACTAAAATCTGCATTAAAATTATTCTTTGTTTTCCAAAGACCTAAAATATGAGGCTAGGCATCCTTGCTAACTAAAATACACAGATACCTGGGATTGGGCCAAATTTAACTAAACTCCATTATGATTTATTCCACATGACAAAGAATACACATTGCTTAAAATTTATTCCACCTTGGTTGTTTCTGACAAAATGTAAATAAAAGAAATGAAGGAAGTTGAAGTGGAGTTTCAATGCACAGTTTGCCAGAACGTGCATTGAGAGAAATTAAAAATCCATCGTCTAGTAGGGAAAACATGTGTAAAAAACTATCAAATGTATTAAATGCTAAAAAACTATCAAATGCCCATAAAGATTCCACTCAGAATTTGGGTCTGCAATAAGACCTCAAAGTTTATATAAACTAAAATCAAGTAAACCATTATTAATTTTATTATTTAATAAATAAAATAAAAACTATTATTTAATAAATAAAATAAAAACTATTATTTAATAAATAAAATAAAAACTATAAAATGTAATTATCGAATTTTCAAAAATCATGTGTGAATCAGGGAAAACTTAGGGCAAAAAGAATGAATCAAAACTAAAAGAAATGCATGAACAATCATTGAATAAAATCATGAGAGTAGCATTTTCTTCAATGGTTCCATGCTTTTCTTCAACGACTATTCATGCTTTTGTTGAAGAAAAGCATGACTCATCTGCTAATAGTTTCATCTGTCGATGATGTGAGTGGGAAATCCCTCTTACTGACTTAACGTTTAAGAGATCTAATCATGCATGAAGAAAATGACCATTTAAAGGCCTCTACTTTTTCCTATTCTCCCAACATAAAACCCCACATTCATGCAATACAAAGGTGCAAGCAAGTTCAGGTAACTCTACCTTAAATCCTTTGTTTGATGTTGATCCTTTCTCTTTCACTCACTCCTCAACTACAAGACTCCTCCCAAATATGACCTAAATTCATGCATGGACAAATAGAGAGCTGGAAACATGCATTTCATATACTAATTGCCGGGTTAGATGTGAAAATATCATAAAATAAATACACAATTTGAACACATTATATGGTGGGACGAAAAAATGATTTCTTTTTGTATTAATATTCACAAGAGTAAACTTACAATATGTGGCCGACATTGCTCCTCAAACCTGGTCCTATGATCCTCTTAACAATGCACCAACTACTCAACCTCACAATACAATTGCAAGAAATTTTGGCAAAGGGGGGATAAATTTGGGTAGAGTTTCTATACTCTTCATCTTCTCTCTTATAATTGGGACCCCTACTGCTTCTTTTATAGGTATTTATCTGGTTGACTGATGGGCCATAGGCAGTCAAACAGTTTTAACAATGACCCGAAACTCTATTTCCCGTCTGCAACTTTCCATTTTTTTTACTTTAGTCGGTATATGTGGGTTGTATAAGGCCTATAGGCATATGGATGTGTGCATACATGGGCTGTATAAGGCTAGGGAGTGTGTGTCTCAAAAAGAGGGTTGTTTAGAAATGCTTGTCTTAAGAAATTGGCAAATAGTAGGGCCTAAAGCTAGGTATGTAGGTTGGGTGAAAATTAGGCTTATAACAGATGCAAATTTCTTAGGATGGTCGGGCATGAGGACAAGAGATAAACTATAGAAAGGCTGACATGAGCTTGGTAAAATCTTCCCTTGGACAATAGCACTACAATTGATGAGACTCAGGCAACATGATATTGACATAAGTTGATGATACAGAAGGTAACACCAACTCTCCATATGTTCGGAGGAATAACCAAATGGAGGAGGACACAACTCTATGAGAACAACTTCCTAAGGTCATACTATATCCCATATCTTTGATGAACAAATGAAAAGATGTGCTTTTTCCAAGGGTGACTCCTTATGCTGTGAATAAAAAGAAAATACTTTTCCCTTCCTCTTTTTGGGGTATATTTAATTATTTATTTTTTTGTCTTTTTTCAATAATTTTGGAAAGCTTTTGAAAAAAGAATAAAAGAATGTTACTTTACAAAGGAGGAATGAGTGTCACTAACATACTAGTTCTAGGTGCGAGGAACACACTTATGCTTAGAGAAAGGGGACATATGCAAAAAGGGTACACTCGAAGAAAACCTCCATGGGCCAAAGGTATCAAGTCAAAGAGGCAAAGTGCTACAGGACTTGTGTATAAAGAATGCTTCAAATGGTTCAGTTGAGAGCAACATGGATCCGACATTAGGCCAAATACGTAGGTATGCAAACGCTATTAGTAAGACACACAATGGTAACATCCTTCGATGTAATTTTAATGATCCCAGAGAAGGTAAGATTGGTTGGTTTTTCATTTTTAGAGAGTCTGAAAAAGCATAAAATAAGACTCTAGTGGGGTACCTTTTTCAAAGATAGTCTAGTCGGCTCGAAAAAGGGGTAAACTAGCACCGAAAAGATGACTATTCAAAATCATTTTAATGAGTGTGACAAAGGCAATATCACTCGACAATCTTTTCATTTTTAGGGAATCTGAAAAGATCTTAACTATGGAATCTATAAAGGTTGTTCTTCTTGGTCATTTTAATGAGTGTGAAGAAACAAGGTCACTCGGTGATCTTTTCAATTTTAGGGAGTCTGGAAAGAGATTAACTATGGACTTTGTGGGGGTTCCTTTTACGTAAATTTAGTTGCTAAGACCCCCAAAAAAGGGTAAAAATATACCTGGCGATACTCTTCTCGAGAAATGAAGTTCCTAGAGTATACCTTTGTTAATACAATTGAACATCCGAACCGAAAAAGGGGTAAACTATCGTCGGATAGATGTGCCTTCAAATTTCTCTTTAACGAGAATGAAAGACAACAAGATCGCTCGACAATCTTTTCATGTTTTAAAGGGTCTAAAAAGTTATTAAAAGAAGACCTGTTTTAAAATGTTAGGAGTCTCGAGGGTGAGGTCAAGAGTGATAAAGAATCATGCATATGAAACTCAAACTCATAATCAGGACAAGACTAATAGGGACTCTTGAGCCTATAGTCATTAACAACAACATGGATGCTAAAAATGCAAGCAGTATCTAACTGGGGCATCCATGAAGGGAAAGTTCTACTAGGACATTGTGACACGTCTAAAGAAGCATATATGGTTATGTGTTGCAACTTGGTGAGTTCTATCCTATGGAAAAGTGATAAAGACAACGAGATAGAAAAAGTGGAGGTGGAATCCTAACTTAAATGCTCAAGTTGAAAAAATGATATTTTTAGAAAAGGACCTTCAAAAGTGACCCAAATCTCCCAAAAGATTCTGGATACCCGAAGTGACCTCTATCATAACCTTCCCAAAGAAACTCTTGAACCACACTAAATGATTTCCGGTTTAGAAAAAATGAGAATGGGGTACAAAAAAATGACAAAAGGCGGCCAAAAAGTCTATAAATAGAAGCTGGCAGCTCATTATCACCATTGTTGATTTGGGAAATTGAATTTGTAGCCAAAAACACCCCTTTGATAAAAGTGTTGATTCTGAGAGCTTCAGTGGATGAAAAAAACATCTGATTGGACCAAGTAAGTACAAATTCACTCCTCTTACATTTCAATTTTTATTTTATGCATTTTATTTAATTTTAGGGGAGGGCATATACCTTTAAAAGAGTCGACCCTAGGCATACGTAGGTTGTCTTGGGACAACACACATATGCATGAGTCCATAAACGATTTTCAGCACTACAACCCACGTATGCCCCCAATTTTGTGTAAAAATTAAAAAGCAAGATCTAATTCCCCTCCTGAACTGACACTTGCAGGATGTATGTTCACTGAAGGGAAAGAGAGCATGCAGACATTGGATATTGGGTTGATGAGGATCCTGGTGTGACATTTTCATTGACTCAATGTAGGCTATTGAAATTCTACTAGTGTCCATTCATGCATGCACAACAGAGGCTATTTAATGCCTTCATAGATTATTGGCACCCAGATGCAGAGACCTTCATGCTTGAAGGTTAGTCATTGACTCCGATGACAGAGGACATATACTTCTTGACTAGCCTCTCAAGGAGAGGGGAACCAGTCAACTTCTGCACATTTCCTTAAGGGCCTCATAACATAGCGAAACTGATTGGGCTCCATTGTGAGGCAGGGATTGACAAAGTGGGAACACAAGTGTCGATCAACAAGATATCTAACATATCACTGAAAGTGATAGTACTACTAATTGGGTGGATCACTAGATCCACTGCACTTCACCAAGCATGTTGAGCGCACATGCATTTTGCAGTGTAGTGCTTGACTGCACACATGTTGGATTGGAACATGACATTATTTGACTACATGAAAATGTAGTTGATTGAGTGTCGCATGCGGAGGAACAAAAACTTTGGGTTTGGGACCATACTTTGTGCATTCTTGTTCAAGAGGGTGCCCAATATTAGCCCTCAAGATATAGTACAAGGGCACACAACCACATTCCTAGACGTATGTATATGGGTGAGACTCTTGCCATGACAGGGTGGTGGAAGGACCATGGAGGCCTTTGATGACAAGTTCTGTGACTTGTGGTCTCACCAGATTCCAATGATAGAAGACTATCCATATGCTGGCATTGAATTTTCCAGAGACTTGGATATGGTTGTTCCTCCCAGAGCAGTGCAAGGAGAGTTGGATAAGTTTTTAATTTTCATAGCTTTCGATTTTTATTTTCTTTTATATATATCATTTTTTTTGTGTGTACCAGAGTATCTAAAAATGATTTGTTTGTTATTTGCATATGTGTGACCAGTGCATCTGACTGATTTTTCGAGGACTAGATGATGTCCTCATCCAGAGGTGGGAGCAACCGGAGTCGCCGGACCAACAGGAGCATCAAGGGGGGCTCAACTTGGGGAGGTCAAGAGTGTTTTGAGGCAGGTAGAGAGGAACCTGACTGCTCTTACTCATGCCATGCCTATGGTAGAGATTGAGGATATTCCACACTTTATGTAGCCTCACGTAGATGGGGTGCCACGAACTTGGGTCCAACTTTTTTGGTGTTTGGAAAACATTGTTGTACACTACGGTCGAGCCAATAGGCCCTACCCTTAGCTAGGTTGGATTGTTTATCTATCGTGAGCACTTTTGTACATTTTTTAGGGCATAAGCCCCATGACTCCTACCATGCATATTTTTGAGATGTTCGCGCCCACACTATACTCTGATACATTTTTTGATATATGTGTGTGTGTGTGTGTGTGTGTGTGTGTGTGTGTGTCTATTTTTTGTCTTTTATGCTTTATGGATTATGTTACAAATGTATTTACATGTGCATGTGTGTTTTGATAAATCATAAAGAAGAACAACAACAATTGATAAATCATAAACAAGAAGAACAACATGGTGGAAAAGGATCATTAGACAACACTTCATTATTGACTCCAATGTTACATATTTATAGTACAATGGGTGATGCCACCTCATAGAGAGATTTTCTCTAGATCCTAAAATCATGCAGGATGACTAGGCTAGGCAATCTTAACTAAATCATTAGTCATCACTTGAGGATATATTACTAATATCCTAAATGAATAATAAAAATATAGGTGACAATTTAGACTTAGTGATTAGTAAAGGTAATACATAGGCTAACAATCCCCCCCTCAGTCACAAGTTCGATCAATAATACCAGCAATAAACTAGTATCAATTCCAAGTTTTCATACTGAAACTCCTGAGCTGAGCCTTAATGAAGAAATGCCTGAAAAAACGCCAATCTGGATGTTGAACATGTTCATTTGAAATGAACTAGAAGAGAGTTGAGATATGGAAGTGAACAACTGCAATATCTGAACATTCCCTAATTTCTTGACAATTTGATCATTTTGCTAAGTATTTTAGCTAGAATAATATGATGCCTTCTACTAATTGGTGAACATGTAGTATCACCACTCTACTATCAGTGTATCACTGAAAGTTCTCTCTGAATGTGTGGTTTGGGATGACCACTAACCAATTGATACCATGTATCTTATGGTTTTTGGATAACCACTAACCAATCTTGACACTATTAGGTGTCCAACAACATCCCAATGTATCATGTGTATGATTCAATTGCAAGTCATTGAACCATAATCCTATCAAAGTATGCCATCTCTGGAAAATCTCACAATGTAATCATGTGAGCCATGATGCATGCAAATTGTTTATTTAATGTAAACTCCAATCTGATGAGAGTGAACCAAGAGAAGTGAATCAACTTCTAGTCTGACACATCCCTGAAAATGCCTGACAACTCAATCAAATGCCAAGCTACAATATAGAAGGATCCTCTTGTCCTTTGCTAGGTCGAATGACTATCTATGTGAGCCAAATGTTCACATAATTGTTCTCAAAATCAAAATATATATGATTCAACTTAAACTTATTGAACCATAATTCTGCCAAATTCTATCATATATAGACCACAGTTTCTCATTTGGCAAATTTCATGCTCATCTGGCATACTTGATGTTTGTTGTTGTCAAATATTTCTATCTGACAACCATCTTAAATTCCATAATCAATTCCCCCCTTTGTCAGTTGAAAGGAGAGACCACAAGTGGTTTCATGAACCATTGTCACTGGAATTTTGAACTCCCCCCCTTAAGGTGCATGAGAGTTTCATCATTTTACTCCCATGTTCTAGGCTCAAGAGAGTACCATACTTGTTTCATTTGAGTACAACACAAAGTGGGTATGTAGAAAAAAATACATGTTATCTCATTCTGTGAGGTCCATGCTTGAAAGATATGCCATAAGGGGACCACTTATGTGAGGTACAAAAATACTATATGATACAAGATTGGTCTTTAATCGAGATTGAATTCTATGGTAAGACTTATATAATTGCTTGGTTGTTGATGACCATTTCCAAGGATCAATCCACTCATAGTCAATATTCAATATTGTTGGTTTCTTCAGCATTGAACACCTGTCTGAAGAATGGATATGCTTACCATAATGTTGGCAAGGATGGAGATCAAAACACTGATTCTCCTTGTGACCAACTCGATTACAATGTTGGCACTTATCATTTTGATGTTGAACTTGAACAGGTGAAGTTGAAGCTTCTTGAAGGAAATGAGCACTTTGTAACTTGATTGGTCTGGAATAATCAGGAATATGAAAGGTAACTTCCTTGTCATATCCAAGTCCTATTCTATTCTTGTTGTAAATGATTTCTTCCCAAGGTCTAATGATGGGATTTGAAAGAGTATTATGAACCTGCTTCTTTGAAATCCGTGGAAGTGGATTTACTGCATTTTGATGCATCATTGAAAACTTTTCTTCATTAAAATCAAAAGAAAACTCTTGAAAAGTAGGTTCAAGAATAGCATCATCTTTGTCTGCATTTGAATATGTATTATTGAGTCGATCCTTCATTGTCTATTGATTAAAAACATCATCATTATCATCATCATAGAGAGGGTTGTGCTAAACAAAAACTAGTTCAGAACACTTCACTAGTTTTTTATTTTTGAAATTAGTCAACTCATCATTCAATAGTTGGGATAGAGATTGAAGAAGTCTAACTTTAGCATGCATCACTCGCAAACAAGTTAGCACCGATTGAAGAGTTGTTTTGTTCAATATCATTGTGTTTTCTTCAGCAGTGTTTATTAGAGTGTTCAGTAACTCTAATAATTCGAGACTTCGAGCCATTTCAAAAAAACTAAATGAGGTCTCCTTGTGAAGGTAGATCATGGTTACAATTTGACTCGACAGAAGAAGGTTTTTATTTGCAACTCCCTCACTTGAATCACTCACTTGAATTTCTCACTCGCTTGATTTTGTTTCATTCTCCCTTGTACTTCCCTTTCTTGAACTTGCTTCCAGGAAGTTGAGGATGTCGGTTACCACCAAAAATGCATCCAAAGTGTGATGTTTACAATGATTTGAGTTTTAACACTCAACCTTGTCAATTATGACTCAAAATGACTCTAGGGTGTCGGGCTGAGTTGAAAATGCACCTTATGACAAATTCAATTCAACTCAACTTGATTTTATTCTTACTATTGCAAGTACAATTCATCTCGATCAAGTGATCTTACAACAAACATTGTTTTCAAGTTACAATTTAACTTCAAATGCTCCATGATGTGTTAAGTTTGAAATCCTTTGATTTGTCCATTACTGATGTGGTTGATGACTTTAATGCTTGAGAATGTTCTTCACAGATGCTTGATCATATCTTCTTTGATTATTTGTACTTCACTAGCATTTAATTGTGTGCTTGAATTAACTTTCTTGGAAGGCCACATGCATATATTTGTAGAGTAAATCATAAGTGTAGTGTCAAAACTCAACACAAAAAATCATGAAAACATTCAAAGAATCATTCACCATCGCACACAATACAAGGTGTACCTAAGATCCCCTTATTCAATTTCGGGGGGATCTAAGACACAAAGAAAAGGACTCCAATTTTATTATGAGTATCACTCTTACAATAACCATGCTCAAATACATTTTGAATCTATCCTTATATTCATCGACAATATAAAATTTCAATGGCTCTTTGAGATGAATATTCCTTCTTCTCATTCTACAAATTTCTCCATACGATAAGTGCTAACAACTTTTACAAGTGTCATTATCTCTCAAAAAAATCCCAAATCTCCGAAATCCCAAAACCTTTAAAAAATCGAGAGACCAAATCCTTGAAAACAAAATTATACCACATCAAATCTTCCTCTTTCAAAAGCATTACAATGCCACTTTTTCTTATGACTCCCAAAAAGAATATTTTAATAAAGTATTCTTTATAATATTCCAAAAGTGTCATAAATATGCCTTTAAATTAATTGCC
>ML800515.1:24510-35964 GCA_009831015.1 Picea engelmannii
ACCCCTGGAGTACAGAGTGCATATTGAAGCTCATGCCACAGTTTTGACTTGGGTAAGTAATAAACCTAGCACCTAGAAAATTATTCCTCCTTAGGACCTAGTCGGCCTTAAAACGAATGATGTGATGAGTAAATTTTAATAAAAATTTTTGGGAAAATAATCACTTGAAAACTCTATAAAAAGGATGGTAGAGAAGGATTATCATCACATATGACTTGCGTAAAATTACACTGCTGAATTTTATCTTGAATGATTTTATCTCATGGGACTTGGGATACCCAGTGCAGGCAACGAGTGGTAGTTGGACCTTGCAAGGCGAGCTGGGAGCTAGCATTTTCTGACATTGTGTGTGTGTCCCCTTTGCACCTGGGGGGGCTCAAGGGGAAGAAGATTACCCCTAGCATTGGATGGGAGGTACTGGTGAGGTCTCATTGGTCAACAAGCGGGATATCATTAGAGTGAACACACTAGACAACATCTACGGAATCATCACCTTCAAATTCGATACGCAAGGGTAAATTTGCATTCTATTTCAGTTAATTTTCTACACATGAATATTATTAATGATGAATTCCAGATTATGGTTTAATCGAAACAAATATTTTCCTGGTAATGAAATTGGTTATTTCCATATGAGAAGTGAAGCATATCATCTTTTTGTGAACTCATGAAGAACTTATATTCTCTTGGAGTGTATGTAGTATGAGGATTATCCTATTGCTGATTCGATTATGAGCTATATATTTTAAGTTCGGCAATGTTTTTAAGCAATTGAATTGTTTTATTATATATATATATATATATATATATATGTATGTATGTATGTATGTATATATAGATATATCATAGTTGTGCACATTTTGTCGTACATCCACTGCTAAGTGTTTTATTCATTGATGTCTGATCTTGACAACCATTAGTAAGTGACAGTGTCTTGCGCTTTTGGGATTAGAGTATGACTCAAACATTGTCGCACCAGCCTTACAAATGAAGTTTTATTTTTATTTCTGGGTTAATAAAACTCTTTGACACATTTCAGTGCTTCGATTTCCATGTAGAATGGGTGTCCTTATATCTGGCAATTCATTGTTGATCATTATTGTTAGATACGCTGAAATTTTTTATTGATTTATGTCTTTTAAAATCGTGGAGCAAAAAGAGAATTTGAATATCAAGGAACGTTATAATTTAATTTGTGAGCAACTCGAGGATTCCTCCTTTGTGTCCCTTTTCACTTGAGTGTCTTTAATTGTTCCCTAGATGAAAAATAAAACCTGCACAACCTTAACTGGTGTAGCCCTTTTTCTCTGTAATTATCATTTCTGGACCACTGATTGTCCCATGTGGATTTTTCACTTGGTATTCAAGTAAGTGGCTTCCTCATGAGTTGGCATATGATTTGTATCCTAGTTCTGGGGTTTGAAAAAGAAATTTTGTTCTTGTGGAGCCACCATTTATGTGGACCCTTTACTTTCCCTATATAAATTCAGGATCTTTGTCCCTCTTTGCATGTTAGGGCCATGACTTGTTGCCTTTGTGTAAAGGAGTTTCGATTTATGACTATGTTATGTCTCTTCACGTCCATGACTACAGTCCATCAGAAATTCCCCTGTTAATATTATGGTAGCTACGGGAGGTATTTACCCCCGCGTGTGAACCTGACGAGAATAGAAGACTCTAGGAAGCAAGAGAAACCCTAATGAGTTGGATAATAACCCTAGAAGCCTTTTTGGCTGAAGAAGATAATTTATATTAGGCTATTAGCCTCCAAGAGAAGAAGTCGACCAGAAATAATAATAATATACTTAACAAACACATACCGAGAAGGAGAATTCAACCCCAGCAAAACTGCGAGGATTACTATAAATACAAGGTGCCAGTTCTCATTTGTAGCATCTCAGAATTGCAGTTCTACAGTTTGGTGTGCATTGCAGTTGCAGTTTGGTGCACAGGTTTGGAGGAAGAGTATGTGCAATTGTAGCAACAACTAGTTCTCAGTATTGGCTTAAATATCTCTTGGCTAGGGTTTGGGACTATCTGATCAAATTTTGTGATGCGCTATCCTTGGTTATTGATGCGCTACTCTTTGTTTGGCTATCTAGCCCAGGGTTTTCTTCCATAGGAATTCTCAGTCAAGGTTAAGGTGCTCGGAAGGAGGCTTCAGCTTATGGTTGGGTGATGAAGGTATCGTCAATGGAAAAATGAGCACACCATATTCTATATTCTAACAGGTTATGGGCCCACACCCCTTCAGTCAGCCTAAAACACTGGAAGGAAACATAGCCGCTAGATATTGAGCTCATTGAGGTACTACCACTAGGGTTACTAGCAGGAGAAGTTTCCAAAAGAACTGCAACTAGGGTTACTAGCAGAAGCAGTTGCATAAAACCTAAACCTCTTTTCAAGGCACCTTAAGTGATGAGATTGACCTAATCTCTGGATAGATCAGTGCACCCTATCCCAATGCATCTCCTGGTACACTCAGAAGGCCAAGACGTGAAGTTTGGATTTTGGGTCAAATCTAGGGTTTGACCAAGTCAAGCAAGCCATGATGAACTCTATGAAGTATGAGAACAAGTTAGATGGAGCTTCTAACTTCAGAGCATGGAAGAAAAGGATTGACCTCATCCTTGCTAAGGATAAAGTGTTGGACATTGTGAAAGGAATGATCGTGAAGCTAGAGTTTAAAGAAGGAGAAGAGAAGGAACAACATAATGTTGTAGCTATGAAGAAGCTCAAAGATGTTGACTTCAATTCCATGAGTATCATAGTGGATTCCATAAAAGACCACTTGATACCCTACATCTCCCATCTTGACTCATCAAAGAAGATGTACGATGCCCTAACAAATCTCTTCTCAGTCAGAAACATTGGACAAGTTATGAGTCTGAAGAATGAGCTCTGTGACATGAAGATGAATGATTACGATAGCATAACATCATACTTTGTAAGGATCTCCCAGCTAAGAGATCAACTACAAGATATTGAAGAGATCACTTCAGAAAAGGAATTGGTGAACATAGTACTCAATGGTATTCCCAAGACATGGGATGCATTTGCTACAAGCATGAACACAAGGAAGGAGTACCCGAAATTTGAAGAACTTTGGACTTGTTGTGCTCAAGAATAATCAAGGATCAATGAAAAAGATAAACATCAAAATAAGTACGATGATCAAGCCTTCACAACAATATTCAAGAACTTCAGAGACAAAAGAAAGTTCGATTCAAGAAGGAAGCCAAAACAAAGAAAAAACATTTCAGAAATATAGTGCTTCAACTATAAAAAGTACGGTCAGTACAGGAACTAGTGTCCCGAGATAAAGAAAAGGAAAGAGAAGCATGAAGCATCAGTTTCCGAAGAAAAGGAACCTACAAAGAAGACTAAGCAGGATGGAGGAGAATTCTTCTACTAAAAGGTAACAACACTCTTTTTATTTCTTGTACATATCTTGTTTGCATCATCTTTGTACATATCTTGTATATCTATCTCTTGGAAGATAATGTGTTCCAAGAAGAAATATACCTATGAAAGAACAACAAGATAAGAATGAATATCATTAGATAATACACATGAAAGGATGAAATACAAATCATGTGAAAGCTATTACAAGATAATCCGAAATCAGAATCAATCCTGAAGAGACTTAGAAGTCAGACATCAAGAGAAATTGGAGAAAGACTTATGATGACAACTAATATGGAAGCGTGGACTATGTTAGACAGAGAGAGCCAAATTATATATTGCAGAAGACAATAAGGATGTAGATGGAAGTATGAACTCTATCAGACGGAGGGAGATTATTATATGCACTCTTACATGAAGCAAGGATTAGGAGGGAGCTAATCCTATGATCCATTGAAGATGATGAAAGATATATATATCCATGGTAGCAGCCATGAAAATAAAATATGTGTTCAGCTCAACCGCAGAAGAAGACCTTTTCGAAGAGAAGCCTTAAAGTATTCTTGGTTGTCCATTCAGATGCGTGAACTGATAATATTTAGGGCATGGAATCTATAAGAAAATCCATGGACCCAAGAGCTAAAGAAAAACATGAAGAAGAACATGTAGATTCCAAGAAATAAGAACCATAACAACCAGTCATTGTATCAAGAATCACAAGATTACCATCCTGATATGAACTCACTAAAAACAATCAAGCAGAAGAACTGAAAGTCGTGATGAAAAATAGTGTACGGAAGACTTATGAATGAAAGCATTGCAAGATCCAGAACCATAGGTTCTCTCAGATGGAGGGAGGAGACTATGATGATTGATTGTTCAGGTACACCAGACTTATCTCTATATAAGTCATTACATCATCTACAACATCCATGATTCGAAATTCTACATCAGACGAATGGAAAGAATGTTCTCTAGAGAAATTGAATAAAGAGCGTATGAAGAACAATCTCAAGACTTTGAAGCATACTAGGAAGAGTCTCCTATATGTAGAAGACAACATGATGGAGAACCTCCAATGCATAGCATAAGCATGGTGAAGATTTCCTATAACATCAAGATGACTACTCAAAAGATCATATCTCATGATGACAAAAGAAGTACCACATGAATATGTTCCAGTTCTCCAACTATGATATACTCTATTGTTCATATCTACATGAAGCCTTCACAATGTTCCAGACTATAGTACAAGCATTATATTATCCATGATAAAGTCCAGACTGGAGAAAATGATTTCTCCAATACATATCTCCACAGATGAGCAGATAAGCATACATTTTGGTAAAGCATATATTCAAGATGAAAGAACGTGCATACTCAAGCTAGAGCTCGTGGAAATAAATCTCTTAGTTAGAAGGGAAGACTCTCCAAACTAGAAGAAGGTACGCAAAAATTTATTTTTGTGATTGAAATAACTCTCCATTTAGGAGGGAGCATTGAAAATATTATTTATCTTTGTAATTGAAAGATAATCCAGATTGGACAGATGCTTTCCTGTTCGGAAAGTGGATTGAGATTTCTGATGGACAGTGACTTCCCATTGTAGTTAACATGGGAGGCACACTGATTGTTGATGTATCATAGACAAAGACTTCCCATTGTGGTTAACATGGGGAGTGGTCTAGGACATTCATTCTTCTTGGCAGTCACTCTGAGTAGTGGTCAAGTAAAATGGTCTACCTCGCTGAGCAGTCATTCTTTTGAAGTTCACAGTTGTGAGCAGTTTCAAAGAATCATTCGTTCTTTATGTTGATGCATGACATACATTCCTCGAGGGTTATACATTCTCTCTAGGTTACACTTTAGTGTCGGAGGAATGGCCCAGTGTGGGGAATGGTCCGGACAGTTATTCCTCGAGGGAGGACTCATTCTCTCTAGGTTACACTTTGTTTAGTGTTGGAGGAATGGCCCAGTGTGGGAAGTAGTCCAGGCTCAGCAATCAGGGATAGTTATTCCTCGAGGATAGACTCATTCTCTCCAGGTTACACTTTTTTTAGTGTTGGAATAATGGTCCAGGGTGGGGAATAGTCCAGGACAATCATTCCTTAGGGAAGACTCATTCCCTCCAAGTTACACTTTGTTTAGTGTCAGAGGAATGACCCAGGGTAAGGAATGGTCCAAACATCTCTCGAGGTCAGAATCATTCTCTCTAGGTTACACTTTGTTTAGTGTTGGAAGAATGGCCTAGGGCGGGAAATGGTCTAAGTTCAGAAATAAAAAACAATCCTTCTTCCTTGGTTGAGAAGAATGGGGCAGATAGCCCATTATTGATATTCTATATTGAGGGTAGACATTATTTTAGAACTCATAGATGTGAATGAAATATTGGCCCAGATGATTATTATTGATGTTCTATACTGAGGGAAAACACTCTTTCATATCTCACAAATGTGAGTGAAAGATTGGCCCAGATGATTCATTTTTTATCATAACATTGTTTCTATGCAGATGAATACTACTATGGTGGCATACATTCTTTCAGATCTCACAGATGTGAGTGAAAGATTGGCCCAGATGATACAACTTTTATCATAACATTGTTTCTATGCAGGATGCTCTCAGATGTTTGTTATGAAGACTATATGACAGTAGATGAGGACTAATGTGGTGAGTATGTTTCACCATTCACAACCATATGTTGTTGATCAAGTACTTGTGTGTTACTTGATGTGGTAGTTAACCACTGGATTGTAGTCATGTACTACTATGAACAGACATAGGTGTGTTCTATCCTTGTTCTAATTGCCTTGAAGACAATCAGTAGTTTATTGGAGACAATGATCATTCAGATGAATGATGAACAGAGATTTTCCAGATGGAAAATAGTTCATAGATTTTACTCCTCTTATATCACTCTATGGTGAGAGTGACTTATCCAACATCATATATAATTACTCATACAAAGTATGGTTTCTAGAGATGATGCAGTTGATGGTGATGGTGATGGTGATGCTCATGATCTAGTCATAAAATAGTCTAGATGACCATATTGATGCTACCGGGTAAATGGTATGTTTTGTGCTCAAGTCCATTACCTGTAAATACCTCTCTAGCTAGGAGGGAGTGTTAATATTATGGTTGATGTGGGAAGTATTTACCCCCAAGTGTGAACCCGATGAGAATAGAAGACTCTGGGAAGCAAAAGAAACCCTAATGATTTGGCTAATAACCCTAGAAGCCTTGTTGGCTCAAGAAGATAATTTATATTAGGCTATTAGCCTCCAAGAGAAGAAATCGGCTAGAAATAATAATAATATACTAAACAGAAAGATACCCAGAAGGAGAAGTCGGCCCCAACAAAAATTGTAGGATTACTATAAATACAGGTCATCAATTCTCATTTGTAGCATCTCAAAATTGCAGTTCTGCAGTTTGGTGGGCATTATAGTTGCAGTTTGGTGCGCAGGTTTGAAGGAAGAGCAGGTGCAACTATAGTAGCATCTAGTTCTCAGTATTGTCTTGAATACATCTTGGCTAGTGTTTGGGACTATCTGCTCAGCTTTTGTGATGTGGTATCCTTGGGGATTCATGCACTACACTTTGTTTGGCTATCTAGCCCAAGGTTTTCTTCCGGTGGAATTCTCAGTCAAGGTTAAGGTGCTCGAAGAGAGGCTTCGTCCTATGGTTGGGTGACTAAGGTATCATCAATGGAAAAATGAGCACACCATATTCTATATTCTAACATCCCCTACCGCGTTTCCATCTCCCTCAACATTCTCTTAATGGGCCTCAATAATTGGGGCATTATTTCCCAACTGTCCCTACCACGATCAAAGCCAATGGGTGTATAAACCTCAAGCAATAATTTTTAAATTATATAAATTCACCTCATCCATGATCATTTGAATTTGTATCACGCACATGCTTCCTCGTTTTTGTCGTGACAACCCTCTAGTCATTTAAATCAAGAGAGTAGTGGTTAATAGCTTGATTCACCCAGTTTTGATTTAAATAATGCGGGGTTTAATTCCATTAAAATAACTACAGTGCATTGTAGATTTTTTACAGAGAAAAACTTGAGAGGTTTGACTGGTCGTGCCATGTAATTAAGAACATTTAAGTTTTATTGTGACAACGGAAATTTATGCCAATGATTTACTATGGAGGATATGTCTGGTTGGAAGCGAATTGTAAGGGACATATTTTGTGTTATCTCGGAATTTGTGTTATGGCCAAGAGGTCAGTTTTGAGTTAAACTGAAGGGAGGGTATAGATGACAGCTAGCACACGCTCCACCTTTAATTCTGGTTGATAGAATAATTTCTCCTTTAGTAGACCTTGTTTAAGGGGTATATAAACAATATTATATTATTCTATATTAGATCAGTCATTATTTTCTTGAACATTTACTTAAAGAATAACCAGTACAACAATATTAGATGAATAAGTATTTTTTCTTGAACTTTATATAAGAAGTATTAAATTAATTTGTATTTTAATTGAAGCTCTAGACCAATGGTGTAGGATTTATATAAACACGTTACAGTTTTAGATTATCCTCATTTTTACTAGAAGGATTATAAAGATGACGATGTTGTGTAAACTGGTTGAGATAAAGTTATGCTTAATGTATATAGATACATGATGTATGATGTAGGAAGATGATGATGTAAGATGAAAGGTTTTAAAGGAGAATAATCTCTATGATTTTGGAAGCTATAAGGTTGTATCACCATTATAGTTTTTTTAGTCATTTCATTATTTAAATTGCCAAGTGAATGAATGTAGTTATTGCACACTTGAACATGATGTTTGCATGACTAAATAAAGGGCCCCAAGAGGCATATCACTTCTCATGCCTCAGATTGTATTTAGTGATTGATTGATTAAATAGTGCACATGAACTTTGAATAGAATTGTGCCTCAAGTTTGTTATTGTGAGATGGATCGTGTATGTCATTTTTCTTGCATGGTCATGAATTTTAAGGTCAATTAAAGTGTTTTGTAAATATTAGAGTTATCTGGTTGTGTGCGGCGAAAGGCCACTAATGATTGGATGTTGTTTATTTATTTGTGCACCATGCAAATGTTGATTCATTGATTGTTATTTCTCACCAGCGTTGAATGTTTAAAATCATTTTTTTGTGCCTTAGTTACAATCATGCTTTTCATCATATGGGTGCATGAATCCTTTTGAGTGGATCATTGTGCATATTGATCGATAAGTGTGTATGATAACCGGGCTTGGGTCTTGCGCTTCTTGATGCTGATTCTCACTTTTGGAAATGATGTGTTGCACCTTTCTCTGTAACATTTTATTATGTTGTTACTCACTCGCCATGAAGATTCTAGTCTCTTGTTCCATTGATGTTGGTTACGTTGGGTTGGTTTGATGATTGTCCCCATATTAGTAGTCTTGTCTTGATTTTGTCAGAGGATATGTAGACACCTCGTTCCTTAGAACAATCATATTCTCCTTCATTTACCTTTTCTAAATTTTTTTTTTTATAATGTGGAGGATTGAGATCAAGCTAGAAAAATCTTCATCTCTCTTGGATATTATCTTCATCTTTATAGGATTTTCCTTTTTCCATAGATATATAAAATTAGATTGTCCTAATAAACATGTAATATCTATTTAAATTAACAAAAAATTAAATTGTGTAAATATTATCAAATTTCTCGGAGTTTCAATTGCCTTCAGATGAGGCTATCCTTGAAGCCATGACTACAGATTCTATACTGCAGGAGGAAAAGCACTATGGTTTCTGTTTTCTTCCCTTTTGGGAGACTTTCCAAGTTGACTATCGAAGAGACTCTTGGTCTGAGCCTAACAGTGGGCTCTACCTAAACCATTTTCATACATGAGTCGTAGCCCCCACGGGTCTTCTTTTAATCCATTTTCAGACCCTTTAAAACATGAAAAGATTGTCGAGTGATCTTGTTGTCTTTCATTCTCGTTAAACTGAAATTTGAAGGCATGTCTGTCTAGAGGTAGTTTACCCATTTTTTGGTTTGGATGGTCAACTGTACGAATAAAGGTATACTATAGGAGCTTTGGTTCCACTAGAAGAGTATTCCTAGGTATAATTTTAATTATTTTCGGGCGTGAGAGACTAAATCTACAAAAAAGATACCCCCACAGAGTCCATAGTTAATCTCTTTTCAGACTCCATAAAATTGAAAAGATCACCGAGTGACCTTGTTCCTTCACACTCATTAAAATGGTCCAGAAGAACATCCGATATTGAGTCCATAGTTAATCTTTTTTTAGAGTCCTTAAAAGAAAAAAATCACAGAGTGATCTTGTCTTTATCACACTCATTAAAATGGTTTTGAACAGATGCCTAGTCGGTGATAGTTTACCCCTTTTTTCGAGGTGACTAGACTATGTTCGAAAAAGGTACCCAAGTGAAGTCTCCTTTTACACTTTTCTAGACTCTCTAAATATGAAAAATCATCGAGATTACCTTCTATGGGCTCGTTAAAATTACATCGAACAACATCACCATTGCATGTCTTATTAATTTTGTTTTCATACCGACGTCTTTAGCCTAATGCCCGCTCCATGTTTCTGTCAAATGAACCATCTGAAGCATGCCTTATATGCAAGCCCTGTAGCAATTTGCCTCTACATCTTGACACCTTTGGCCCATGGAGGATTTTTCCCAAGTATCTTTTTCCTGCATATGTCCCTTTTCCCTGAGAATCCATATGTTCCAAGCACTTGGAACTAGTATGTTTGAGACATTTGATCCTCCTTTGTAACGTAGCATTCTTTTGTTCTTTTTCAAGATTTCCAAAATTATTGAAAAAGACAAAAAGAAAATAAAATATACCCTAAAAAGAGTAAGGGAAAGTATTTTCTTTTTATTGGCAACACAAAGGGTCTCCCTTGGACAAATCACATCCTTATGTTTGTTTGTCAAGCCCTGGGATTTAATATGAGCTTAGGTAGTTGTTCTCATAGAGCTGTGTCCTCCTTCATTTGGTTATTCTTCTAAACTTATGGAGAGTTGGCTTTGCCTCCTACATCGTCAATTTATGTCGATATCATGTTGTCCAAGTCTCCTCATTTTTCATGCTACTATCCAAGTGAAGTTTTTACCAATCTCGTGTTGGCCTTTCTGCAGTTTGTCTCTTGCCCTCATGCTCATCCATCTTAAAATACCAATCAAAATCCTTGTTCAAAATCAATGAAGTTCTTTGTCTGATCACTAGGATCCTCTTGTCTATTCACAACGAGTTGTCGAAGACATCTGGGTAGTGAATTCCTACACTCATATTACACTCTTACCCTAGTTTTGAATATCTTGAAGTTGTTTCTCGATCTCTGAAAGCATCATCTCCAGCCATCAGATGACACTTAGCTTCTTGAAGATGGATACTATACATGTATATCTTTTTATTTTGAGATGTAGATCCACTGTGTATTGCTCACAACTACACTTTATATAGTTAAATGGCATGGATCTACAGTGTATTTGATTGGCAACCATGATTTTAGTTTTTTATCCTGAGCATAGGTATGCCTGCCTGGGGGAGACAAAATGTTATTTTGCAGATGGTAGCTCCCAAATACTTGTCCCTGGGCTCACTCACTTGGCACGTTGATAAATATTGGTAAAGTATTTCATCCATCAAATTCTCTTCTAACCTCACACTTTATGGGGCATCCGTTAAAGCCTAATTTTCACCTAGCCTGCATACCTAGCCTCAGGCCCAACTATTTGTCAATTTATTAAGATAAGATCTTCTAAAAAGACTTCTTTTTTGAGCCACACATTCCCTCACCTTCTACAACCTGCATACTCACACATCAATATGCATGCAATCCTTCTACAACCATTGTATACTCACAAAAGCACAAAAAATGGAAAGTTGCAGATGGGAAACAAAGTTTTGGGAAATTGCTAAAACCGTTTGATTTCCTATGGTCAGTCATTCAACTAGATAACTACCTATAAAAGAAGGGGTAGGGGTCCCATTTGAAAAAAGGAGGAGAAGAAGAGGATAGAAACTCTACCCAAATTTATCCCCCCTCTG
>ML800515.1:111447-123416 GCA_009831015.1 Picea engelmannii
TTCTTCATTGTGGGCCTACGGTGGTAGTAGCCTCATCCTCAAGCGCTGGAGACTGGCCTTCAATCTCGACACAGATTTCTTCCAACTCAGAAATTTTTGGGTGCTTCTCCCGGGCCTTCCACTTCATCTCTAGAATGAAAGATCCCTTAGAGCGATAGGCAACTGCCTAGGAAAATTCATAGCATTTGACACACAGTCTCTAACTAGTCCTTTGAGAAAAATGGACAGAGTTCTAGTTGAGATGGACATAACTGCTGGACTGTCAGAAACACTGGAGATTGAATGGAGAGGACGAAAACTTCTACAGAACCTGGATTATCTCAGGCTCCCTTTCCATTGCAACCTTTGTCGTGAAACTGGCCATCTCCGCTGATCTTGCCCAGGTAAGTCTTAGATCAACTCTTTTGATGATGTTGACCTACACCTAAACCCTCTTGACTACATGGAAGACAACCCATCCCTTGCTTACTTGGATTCGCCTCTCGATCCTCCCTCTCTTCCCTTACCTGGGAAAGCTTAATCTCTGATGCATAAGATGAACCATCTCTGTCCTTCTCTCTTTAAATCCCTTTCTACTGCTGAGAAGGAAACCATTAATAGTTTCCATTGGCTCTCTTCCTCTTGCATTGCATTGTCCGCCCCCCAGAAGTTGCTTTGCCCCATTCACCCGAATTTTCTTCCCGCACAACCCATTGCCCCCTCCTGACTACTGTTGACACTGCACAACTCCCTGTCTCTTCCCACTTCTTGCCCCCCCTTCCTTCTTCGCATCAGTCCATGCAGCCAAGCCCTCCTCTTTTCTCTATGGAACCAGTAGCTTCCCCATCGGTGCTTCCTGGTTATAGACAGTCTGAGGATGATGATGAAAACCTCTTGGTTGTGATAAACTCCTAGAAATGTTATACCTATCTTCCAGAAAACACTTCACAGTTGCCAATTTATCGGGGTAAAGGACTCATTACTCCAGCTGCAGAGGCTGGCACTTCTACCTCAAAACACACTGAAAAAGATGTCAAATCCTTTGCTTGGTCGTGAAGCATTGGTATTGAACTCTCCCCTCTCTAGACGCAAAGTTCCAAAAAGAAAAAGGAGCTATTGAGCTCTCATCAAATTGCTTCTCCCACTCCCACTTAGGACAGTAAGGCCCTTAGAGCAATGAAGGCCTTGGCACAATCTATGTAATGATTGTGCTCTCCTTAAATATATGAGGGATCGGAGGCACCCTCAAGGCTGCTTCCTTCTGAAGACTGCTGGAGCGATCAAAGCCCGATATCATCTTTCTCCAAGAGACCCTCTCAGTTGATCAAAAAGCCAGAGATTTTGTGCATCAATTTCACACTTCTTGGGTTACTGGGGCGGTAAACTCCATAGGTGATTCTGGTGGCTTGCTGGTGGCATGGGACCCCAGTATTTTTGAACTGACACCCTTCCTGTTGAGTGGGGGCATTCTGTTGTTAGGTTGTTGCATAGATTCAAAGCAGGAGATGGCGTTACTAAACATCTATGGCCCCTGCTCGGGCAGATCGTTGTTCTGGTCACACCTGGAAGATAGTGGTATTCTTTCCTTACCAAATCTCATTATAGGTGGTGATTTAAACATCATTTTATCGGCAGACGAAAAATGGGGAGGTTCCTTCTCACCGGGTCCTACTGAAGCCTTCTACAGAGAGCTCTTCACCTCCAACAATCTGATCGATGTCATGTCAACCCGTCTGGTCCCTACATGGAGAAATGGGCAGTTTAGACCCAATTATATAGCCAAAAGACTGGATCATTTTCTTGTTACTGATGGCTTCTTGTCATCTTCTAGATTACCAACCTCGTGGGTGGAGTTCCCCTTCATTTCAGACCATGCTCCTATCCTCCTCCAACTGAGGCTACTAGCGTTACACCGATCACCTCCATTCAAGTTCAACGACCATTGGATTATGTCTACTGACTACTATGTTTTAGTCCACTCAGTCTAAATGGATCCATGTTTTCTATCTGAAGAAAACCCACAGTTGCGCCTTGTTTGGAAACTGAAATTCCTCAAATCAAAGTCAAAAACTTGGTACCATGAAAAAAAACAGTGGAAAAGTCCCGTTTACTTATGCTAGAGTCTGATATTACTCAACTCATTCTCAAATATACCACTTCCACCTTGACCGTGGAGGATTCAGCTAGTCTAAAGTTGCTTGAATCTAACAGAGCCTCCATTCTTCGTGCAGAGGAAAATTGTTGGAGACTTTGCAGTCGTGCAACCTGGTTAAAGAGTGGAGATTCAAATTCCAAATTTTTCCACAAAGTTGCTAATTATAACAGAAACAAAAAGATTATTTGGACTATTAAAAGCAACAGGGATGGGTTTATTCGTGGGCAGGAAGCCATAAAGGACAAGGCGATCTCACATTTTAAACATTTGTACAAAGCCACCTACAATCACAACCTCATGGAAAAGTGTTCTATGCCCAACCTATTCCCTCATTTAGTCTCTACAGATGAAGCCGCTAACCTCTACAAACTTGTCACACTTGTTGAGCTTAAAGACATACTGTTACACTTCAAAACAGAGAGGATTCTTGGGGCTGATGGCTAGACGATAGAATTCTTCATTTTCGTCTTTGATCTTGTTGGATTGGATCTCCTCCAGATGGTGGAAGACTCTCGTATCAAAGGAAAGATTCTTGGAAGCCTTAATTCCACCTTCCTGGTCTTGATTCCGAAAGAAAACAACTCCCTCTCCTTCAATGACTACCGACCGATCTCCCTGTGCAACCTCATTTATAAGGTAATATCCAAAGTTATCTCTAACCGAATCAAGCCCTTTCTTGGAAGGAGTCTCTCATTGGAACAATTGGGATTCTTGAAGGGTAGAAGAATCCAGGATGCTATTGGAGCATCCCATGAATACATCCACAACATCGAGTAGAAAAATTTAAAGGCACTGGTCATGAAACTCGACCTCAAAAAATCCATTGACAACATTGATTGGGAGTTTCTGAGACTAATCTTACACTCAGTGGGCTTTGGTGACAATTTCAATAATTGGATTTTGTCCTATGTCACCAGTGCTAATTTCACAATGATGATCAATGGAGAGGCTACTAGTTTCTTCAAAAGTGAGAGAGGGCTCCTTCAGGGATGCCCACTCCCCCCTTACCTCTTTATCTTGATAATGGAAGGCCTTATCCTTCTCCTCTCTAAAAGATTTACCGATCACTAGATTTTTGGCATAAAGGTTTCAAATTTCATTAAGATCGTCCATCTTATGTTTGTCGACGATGTTCTTCTATTGATGAAAGATGATCTCACGGAATGGCTAGTAATCCAAGACGTGCTTCATCTCTTCTGCTATGTTTCGGGATTATCCATCAATTACTCCAAATCGTACGTCCACTACTGGGGTCTAATTGATGATGAACTCCTTCTCCTTAAAGACTCCATCCCCTTCACCTTTATAAACCTGAGTGAAGGATTTAGATATCTCAGATTCTGGCTGAATCTAGGAGCCTCCTCACTTGGTGATTGGCAGTGGCTAGTGGCAATTTTTGAAAGAAGAATTGGTTTTTGGTGCAACAAATGGCTATCCTTGGGCGGATGCTTTATCCTGGTAAAATTGGTGTTGGAAAGCCTTATTGTTTTCTGGAGGACTCTGGAGTGGATTCCAAATAAGATTATCATTATTATTTGAAGGCTCTCATTTAACTTTCTGTGGAATGGCCAAGCTGGAAAACCCTGTCAAAACCTCAGAGGGCAGGGGGCTGGGGTCTCAAGAATCTCTCCACCTTCAGCATGCCTCTCCTAGCTAGTTCTTTCTAGAGAACAGTTTCACACGATAGCATATGGCACCGAATCATCTTTGATAAATATATGGGCTCCCTACTGCTCCACAAATGGCTCCGACAGTCATTGTTCCAGCTGAAGAAGGATTCTCCCTTTTGGAAGGGCCTGGTCACTTCCTCGCTGGTGATTCTCCACTGGCTCTGGTGGAAGCCTGGCTTGGGTAAGAAGATATTCATTGGCAGGGACATGATCCTTGGGTTAGGGGATCTGTCACTACTCTCGTCATCTCTGAGAGTGTAACTCTAGTCTTTAAACATTTTGTATCTTGCACAGATTAGTGGATCGACCGACGTCCTCCCCCTTCCGGAAAAATGGATGGGAAGAGGTGAACTGTTCCTAAGTGGACTGAGTGCCATAGAATGGAACCATTTTATTACTTCTCTCAAAAGTGTCAATGTCTCCCTTAATGAAGAACTAGATTCATTATTGTGGGCTGGTGGGGATGCCATGGACATCATTACAGTTAAAAATCTTTACGCTGCCCTCCTTCAACAGCTGAACCTTGGAGATGATAATTCTTGGTTTATACAGTTGTGGAAATGGGCGGTCCCCCTTAAACTTAAACTCTTTATCTGGCTCACTAGAAAAGAGAAAATTCTCTCCTGGGTCGTGCTCCAACAGAGAGGCTGGGAGGGCCCTAGGATCTGTCTACTTTGTAGTCGAGCTTCTAAGGACATCCACCACCTCCTGGTTGACTGTGTTTTTACTAAGGAGGTCTGGAATCGACTGCTCAAGCACTTTTCTCTTTCATTTTCCTAGAGCAGTATCTCCATCTCATACTGTCTTACCTTGTGGTCCTCACAAAAATTTGCTCCATTGTAGATTTGGATAGAACATAATAAAGCATTTTTTGAGGATCGCCCTCCTTCTTTGCCTACAGTTGTTCACAGAGTTTTGGCCTCCTTCTACTAGAAACCGTCTATGGTAAATTCCTTCCCCTTAAAAGCTTGTGATTTTAAGATGGTTGAAGGGTACACTCTAGCTTGCTTCGATGGAGCTGCACAGTCCAATGGCTTATGTTGTGGGGCTAGAGGAACCTTCAAAAGCCATCCATCGAGGATCACTAAGTGATTCATCAATTGTGGAGTGGGTACAAATACTAAAGCCGAACTCTTGGGTTTATGGGCCTCCCTCACTCTTGCTTCCTTTTGGTCTATCAACCACTTACACGTCCTTGGTGACTCAAGAGTTATTATCGACTGGATAACTAAAAAATGCAAGCTTCATTCTATCCATATCGAATATTGGAAGCAAAAAACGCTGGAACTATCCAAAAACTTCTCCGACATCAACTTTCATCACATTTCTAGATCACACAATAGGGAGGCAGACACTCTCTCAAAGAGGTCCCTAAATGAAGTGGTAGGGAGACTCTCAGTCTACCACTACGATAGAGGGATAGAGAGTCTTATTTCCTTCATTAATATCTTTGAATGATGACGGCTGTCCCACATAGCAATAGATTGTTGACAGTTTATTGAAAGTTAGTTCGCCTGATTCACTCTCCAGTCTTCCCTCCGCTTTGTTTGCCTTGTCTCCATCACAGCTTGGATGTTTTTTGATTGTATCGATCCCCCACTACTAGTGCGTTGACTACGTTTCAATCTTGCTGCAGCTTCTTTGTAAATTAATTTATACCCTATATAAATTTGAGAAATTTTTTCTTGGAGAAAAAAACACAACAAGTAAAGTCTATGGAGTTATACTTTAAGAAAGATGTAAATTGATTTATTTTATTATAATTTTTGTATTTTTTCCTATATGTTTTTGTTATTTTGTATTTTTTATTTTTTATTGATATGATTGTTTCCAATATATCTTATTAATATTATATATGCTACACATCTTTTATGTTATAGATATGAACTTGATAAATATTTTTTGATAATCAAATATGGTCAATATTCATAAATGTATGCTGAAAAAAAATAATTATGATATGGTTACACTATTAAAACTGTTATTTTTTAATACACTTAACTACTCTTAGTGAAATAATAACAATAAATTTGATAAGATKTACAATTTTTTTTTTTTTTGTTAATTTAAAKAGATATTACATGTTTATTATGCTAATCYAAATATAAAGAGCTATGGRAAAAGGAAAATCCTAGAAAGATGAAGATAATATCCAAGAGAGATGAAGCTTCWRCCAMSTYGATCTCAATMTYGATYTCAATCCTCCAAGCTCTSGAAAAAAAAATGTTTAGAAAAAGTGAATGAAGGAGAATATGATGCTCAACCTGATGGAGGTGGGGAGGGAGGTATAAGGAATCAAAAAATATGATTGTTCATCCTTCAAACACATAAAATTTGCATAGGATATTAGTCTTTATTCTTAGTGAGCCAATCAAAGGTTATATATATATATATGTGTGTGTGTGTGTGTGTGTGTGTGTGTGTGTGTGTGTGTGTGCGCGCGCGCGCGTGTGTGTGTGAGAGAGAGATCGTATCCTCTTCCTTCGATAAATAAGCATTCAAAGAAAGTCATAGTAGTCAGCTAGGTCCAAGGAGCAACAATATTTCATCAATAGAGTTCCTATGGGTAGAAGGTAATTGCAAAATTCATCCTTCTACATAGAACAAAATTAACTTAGTTAGCTAACATAATGATAAAAAACTACCTAACATCTATTCGTCCATAAAATAAATAAAGTTGTCATCCTCAAACAATGTCAAACCCTTGGAAGTTCAAGGTGAACTTTAATGCACCCATTACCAAATAATACATATTGCTAGGAAATCCTTCCCTGAAGCACCCTTGAGCATTGATCCTAAATAAACCTCGAACATTGCTTCACAAATTGACAATCCAAAAATATGTCCTTCATTGTCTTAGATTAGGGAAAAACCTAAAAGAGAACATTAAAGACCCCTCTCTTGGCCAATGCCTTGTATGAATCCCCTTGATAAATCACCATCCATTTGAAAACTCTATGACTCTCTAACTTATGAGAAAGCCAATGCAACCAAAAAAAATGCAATCGATGAATCTTTATATAATTGATACAACCGATGAATCCATATATCCTCGACTAGTGTAGTTAGTAAAACTACATTCAAAGATTAGTATGCTCTAGATAAATTCTCCATTATCACTATCCTCGCAGGAAATCACCAACAATCAATAAATAAAGAAAATATTGAACACCACAAGAATATAGGAAACATTCTCCAAGAGGCACAATGTGCTTTTCAAGAAGGATAACGAGTTATCAGCTTTATGTGATGCAAACATTGGGCTTATTCTCTACAACATTTCTCAGAAGCTATTCAAATTTTCTATCTCCAGGTTCTTGTAATTTTTATCTTTACCTCGTTGCATTTTACCATAACTAATCTTCTTGGCTCTATAAAACCTTCCGGCACATTCACTTAAGAAAACAGATTCAATTTTACCCCATGTATACTCGACTCCCATCCTAAGAGATTGAAAAATATTCAAGTAATGAATTTAAATTTTTATTCCAGACAAGGTCTCTGATCTATATCAAAATTTAGGAGTAACAGTTTCATTACGACTGTTTGAAGATAATTTTACTACATGTTTTTTCTAATAATGATCCATATTTGATGTTTTTTATAGACCATAAGAGAAGCTACCTTTGGTAATACTCCAACCATTTATTTATGTGATACGAATTCACCAATGAGACATGTGGATATTGGGGTACCTACCAACAACAAGGGAAAATATAGCATTGGTTTCATGTTTGGGTGCTAGAAAGAATGAATCTGTAGATGCATGGAACCATCCTTCCCAATGATAAATGGGATATCACGGTAAGTAATTGCATATTTTGTGGTTATAAGTTCATTTTCAATATTAAATAATTTTTGCATGTGGATTTTATAACTTTTTATGTTAAGTCAATTTAGATTCTAGTTGTACATTGTATTTGTAACTTGGCTTGTTGTAGGTTGATTTGTTCTTCTACAGAGAGCACGGGGAGGCTAAGGAACACAAAGATGAAGAGGGCCCGATTTCTTAACATTTTATGGAATATACGACACATGCCCTCTCCCTTCCAAGAGATCTATGGGGTGTTGAGATTCTAGTTGCACAATGGGGTTCCCTAAACCTATTGCAATTCTTGTTGTGCCTGCATTGGTCGTGTTTGATTGGCCAGGTGTCACAGGTGACTGTTTCTTCATCCCCATATCGTATACTCTTCACGTATGAGTATTTCTAGGTTGGAGTAGAAAATTCTCTCATGTGACTCTGTATGCATTTTCTTTCATATTAACATTTATATGGATTTGGTTGGTTAAGTGTTGCAAAAACTTGAAAAATGGCTTTATCAAGATTTGTAGAATATGTTCAAATAATTAATTTATTGAATATTTTCAAGTCCAATAGCTGTTGAAGTATGGGACAAATCCCCTGTTCCATTACTGCCAATGAAATAGTGGAATGTTTCTTTGATGCCAAGCATTCTTTCTGCTAGAGTGCCTTGTTGGGATAGTGCATGACCCAGTTGGACTCCTAAAGTTCAGTAGGGTTTTGTTTGGCATAGTCTTGTATTTAGAATGAATTCAATTCTCTAATTTCAAATGACTCAAATCCCCATTAGTTTATTGTTGGGATCAATCGCGTTGTGGAAATGAATCTATGATTCTCATATTTATTTTGTGCAAAAGAGGTTCATACTTTTCAAAGAATACTTTTAATGTCCTTGTGAAATTTTTTGTTCGCATGAATTAATTTAGCATATACTGTATTCATGTTTCATCTAAGATAATTTTCAAAAATTCCATTTCAAATTCAATTTTTTTTTATAGATGGAGGTAAATTTGTAAAAGGTGCATATATCATTCCACTTCTTTTTTGTTCACATTAATTAATATACCATATATTATCTTCATGGTTTATGATGCAGACACCCCCTTCCCTCCTCAGGATTCTGCAACCTCCCAGTATTATATCTTCTAGTTTCCCAAACCAAATTGGTTCTTCAGGCCTTCAAGAGAACCTAAACAATTTATACATGCACAGGTCCCCTTGATGTCTCCTGCAAGTTTTTACTATTTGCAACTTCGCTATTCAGCTTTTGGCAACATTGGTTGTGAGTTCTAGTCTCACAATAGAATCCTCCTCCTTTGTGACCATGGGATATAAACTTGGCACAATCCTTCACCGCTTAGTTCTCCAATGATATTGCACTCTCCTCCTTTGTTTTCTTCCAAAGAAACTTCCTCTAAATTCATGAGTCTTTACCACATGTCTCCATGGATCTGACGGTCTAGTTTTGTTTTAGGTTTTGTGACTTCATGAAACTTCGCTCACTCCACACTTTCTTCCTCTGGAAATCTACTCCTGGATTCTCTAATCCACTTCCACGTGCCTCCTCAAAGACAATGATTAAGATTCACCTCACGAGTTCATGACTTCGACAATCCCAGCTTTTTACACTACGAAATGATCTAAATTATGAAATGTAGAAATACCTCTTGGTCAATTCTCCATACAACTTCTCCCATATCTAATAGTTTGGAGTGACTCAAATGCCTCTTGGATGGGTCTCACTTGGATAATTGTGGGAAATATAAAAGGACTCTTCCCTTTGAATATGTCTCACCACTATTCCTCCTAAGATTATTCTCCCTCAAACTCTTGTCTCCTTAGAATAATCCTTTCGAAACTTAGTCCCATTCCAATCTATGCATGCCTTGCAATAGGTTCTCCTATGAAATTAAACCAATTATGTGGAAGGTTATCTCTATTTCTCTTAGATTCTAAGTCATAAGACTCAGACACACACTCCTTGCAAAAAACTTCCTTCAAGTTATCTCTCCAAAAAGTTTTTACTCAAACTAGACTCTGTCACACACACCTTGCGAATGCTATGCACTCCTTGCACACATAAGTTCATGTTTTCCCTTCTTAGCATATGATTCAAAACAAACTTCGTCAATGCACTCCTTGTAGACACTATGAACTCTTTCACTTTCTCGTAGAAGAGAAACAATTGAAACTTATCTAAATCTACATTTTAAAAGACATAAATCAATAAAAAAATTCACCGTATCTAACAATAATGATCAACAAGGAATTTCCAAATACAAGGATGGTGCATAAACATGTCAAAGAGTGATATTAACCCAGAAATAAAAATAAAACTTCATTTGTAAAGGTGGTGCAGAAATTTTTGAGTCATACTCTAATCCTAAAAGTGCAAGACAATGTCACCTACTAATGGTTGTCAAGATCAGACATCAACGAAGACAACACTTAGCAGTGGACGTATGACAAAATGTGCACAAGTATGATATATATATATATATATATATATATATATATATAAAGGAAAAAAGTTCAATTGTTTAAAAGAAATTCCCAACTTAAAATATACATCTCATAATCGAATCAACAATAGGATAATCCTTAGACTACATACACCCCAAGAGAATCTAAGTTATTCATGAGTTCACAACAAGCTGATATGCTTACTTTTCATACAGAAATAACCAATTTCATTACCACAAAATTATTTGTTTCCCTTAAAACATAATCTAGAATTAATCATTAATAATATTCATATAAAAAAAGCTGACTGAAATACAATGGAAATTTACCCCTGCGTAGTGAATCTTAAGGTGATGGTCTCGTAGCCATTGTCCTGCACATTCTCTCCATCGAGATATTGTTTTTCGACCAATGAGACCTCACCATTACCTCCTAGCCAATGCTAGGGGTACTCTTCTTCCCCATGAGTCCCCCAAGATACAAAGGGGCCACACACAAAATACCATAGAATGCTAGCTTGCAGCTCGCCTCACAAGGTCAAGCTACCACTCGTTGCCTGAGATGGGTATCCCAACTCCCACGAGAGAAAATCAGTCAAGATAAAATTCAACAGTGTAACATTACGCAAGTTAGATGTGATGATAATCCTCCTCCTCCATCCCTTTTATATAATTTTCAAGTGATTAGTTTCCCAAAATTTGTTATTAAACTTTACTCATCACATGACTCATTTTAAGGCTGACTAGCTCCAAAGGAGGCATAGTTTTCTAGGTTCTAGGTTTATTACTTACCAAATTAAAAGCTGTGACATGACCTTCAGTATGCACTACGTTATCCAAGGGTTCCACTCACCTCTTTATGATTTATTTTCACGACTTTCCCTTCAAGAAGCACTATGTGCTCCAAAGGTTCCACTGAATTTGGTAGAATTCAAACCCCTCGAGTCAATACTCTGTTATGTGATCTTGTGGGAGACTAGGGGCCTCTAAGGAACAAGGAACTTTCCTTATTGTGGGCCCCTTAGAATCTTCCTGAGTGACTTTCACAGTCTTCCCCCATGCTATTGTGGGTCTTCTTGAACTAGGTAATCGTTAACCTACAGTTGGAGCCGTGGTGGTAGTGCTAGTAGGCTGTTGCAGGATTGTTGCCACACCTCTGCCTCAATGTCTTTGGTTGTCATATGTGACCCATTTAGTCCAAATGTGAGTCTCATCGGTAAGTTATTGTCAGCCTTGATCCATAAATGAATCATGTCATCAATAACAATCAACATCATAATATCTAATCATATGTACATATGTCACATCAACAACATTCAAACCCTAACATTCCACTCCCTGACTCAATCTAGATTCCACAGAGTTTCATCAATGCCTCAGCATCCTCAAATGTCTAGATTCTTGCACACTCATGTGAACCTAGTCAATAGTACCTTTTGATGTAAATACAAATAAAATAACATATCATTAAATCCACCATATCTCATAATCATAATCAAAACAACCAATCGTATAAAGAACCGGATCACTTGCACGAAAGTGTCCTGAAAGAAGAAGTCCTCTCATTGTGCACAATACTAGGATGTTACACCCTTTTTCTCTCTCTCTTGCTCTCCCTCCCTCTTTCTCTCTCTCTCTTCTCCCCTCTCACTCCCTACTTGTCATGATCACTCTCTGTATCCCTCTTGCTCTCTCTCTCTCTCTCCTTCTATTTATCCCCTTCCCCTCCCCACCTCTTTCTCTCCCTCCTCTCTCTCTCTCTCCCTCTCTCTCTCATTCCCCCCCTTATTCATCTCCCTCTCTATTCTAGCCCCTCCACCTCAATATCTCTCTCTTACCAAACCAACCCTCTCTCTGTATCTCCCTCAACCCCTCTCCCTCCCTTGCCTCTCTCTCTA